>JARQOD010000006.1:244793989-244816580 GCA_033576555.1 Oophaga sylvatica | reverse complement strand
AAAAGCCTATATTGACAGTTAGAATGAGTTAATGCAGCAAGTCAATATTTGCAGTGTTGACCCTTCTTCTTCAGGACCTTTGCAATTCTCCCTGGCATGCTCTCAATCAACTTCTGGACCAAATCCTGACTGATAGCAGTCCATTCTTGCACAATCAATGCTTTCATTTTGGCTTCTTTGCTGCCCTCCTTGAGACCAGGCCTTGCTCCAAGAGTCTCCGCCTCACTGTGCATGCAGATGCACTCACACCTGCCTGCTGCCATTCCTGAGCAAGCTCTGCACTGCTGGTAGCCCGATCCCGCAGCTGAAACACTTTTAAGAGACGGTCCTGGCGCTTGCTGGTCTTTCTTGGGTGCCCTGGAGCCTTTTTGGCAACAATGGAACCTCTCTCCTTGAAGTTCTTGATGATGCGATAGATTGTTGACTGAGGTGCAATCTTTCTAGCTGCGATACTCTTCCCTGTTAGGCCATTTTTGTGCATTGCAATGATGACTGCACGTGTTTCTTTAGAGATAACCATGGTTAACAGAAGAGAAACAATGATGCCAAGCACCAGCCTCCTTTTAAAGTGTCCAGTGGTGTCATTCTTACTTAATCATGACAGATTGATCTCCAGCCATGTCCTCATCAACACCCACACCTGTGTTAATGGAGCAATCACTGAAAAGAGGTTAGCTGGTCCTTTTAAGGCAGGGCTGCAATGATGTTGAAATGTGTTTTGGGGGATAAAGTTCATTTTCTAGCCAAATATTGATTTTGCAAGTAACTGCTGTTAAGCTGATCACTCTTTATAACATTCTGGAGTATATGCAAATTGCCATTAGAAAAAGTGAAGCAGTAGACTTTGTAAAAATTAATATTTGTGTCATTCTCAAAACTTTTGGCCATGACTGTACTTAAAGGTAGTTTCACATCTCAGAGACACAGAAGAGTTTGCGAATACAAATTGATGGTGACCTTTGACACTCTTAATGCTGGAAAGAACCTGTCACACGGATTTATGACGTTTTACATCAATTAAGGAATTTACTCCAAAGACCCTGTGAGAACATCACAAAACATTACCAGACCCCAATCAGAGGGCAATAAAACTTTCACACTCCTTATCTATGAACTGTTCCAATATTTATGCTCATCCCTCTGCCATAATGACTATTCTGCTTCTCGTCACTTGTCTTATCTATTGCAATTTTTCTGTGCTGTGTGGTGTATAAATATGTGATTCTTCAGATTTTGTATTAGTCTTTGCCTTATGAAGAGACCTGAGTAGTCTCGAAAGCTTGCAATTTGTTACCATCTTTTCAGTTAGCCATTAAAAGGTATCAACCACTGAGGACTCTCAACTCCAAATATGATTCCTACAGTGAAACTTGTTGCCAGCCGTGTCCTTATGTGGGGCTGCACGACTGCCGATTGTGCTTGGGAGCTACATTTCACTAATGGTATCATGAATTCACAGATGTAATGCTCTATATTGAAAGAGAAGATGCTACCATCACTCCGTGATATCAATTGATAGACGTTCAGTTTTCCAACATGACGATGATTCAAAATGGCAGTTACATTTCTGAAGAACAGGGTTTAAGTGATTCAGTGGCCAAATATGTCTCCTGATCTGAGCCCAATAGAACATCTATGGGGAATTATGAAGTGGCAAGCTGAGCATCACTCTCAATACAGCATTAAGGCTGTAAGAGAGATCGGTCTTGAAGAATGGAAAAAAAAAAAAGTATTATATGTCACCAACTTGTTCATTATATGCTGTAAAGAGTTGGTCGTGTCCTGAAATGTGGGGTGCATTCATTTTTTGCATCAACTATGGTAATTAGAGTAAAACTGAAGTTTTGTAATGATAATTATATTAACCTTTCATGTCATAGGATAAAAATGTTCTACGAAACCAAGTCGTGTCAATATTTTGGAAATTGTTCTTGTGTTCGGAGATACTGATTCAGTCTTAGGATATGTCTCCACGTTCCGGATTGCCAGCGCTTTGAACGCAGCTGATACCCGCTCTGTTCAAAGCTCTGCCGGCTTTTGTATGCGCGGTGATTTCGCATATGTTCATTGTACACATGCAGAATCACTACATCCTATACATAGAATGGTTCTATTTATCTTGCGGAGACGGAGCATCTCCGCAAGATAAATTGACATTCTGCAGTCTAGAAAGACGCGCCACATGTCCGGTTATGCAGTTCTGCCATCTGCATGTTTGTACACAGTGGAGATGGGATTTCATAAAATTCCATCCACTATGCTGTAACATCTGGACACTGCGGATTGGACGTTGTGGCAGTATGCAGCGTCCAATCCGCAGCAATTCCTGAACGTGGAAACATACCCTTACTTTTTGAAGGGGGGATGTACTCATTTATGCTGAGTACTGTAAATAAATGCCCACACACCTCAATGAACTTATGCAATGTTGTAAATAATAGTTGGCTAAAATTTCCGTAGAATGACGCGAGAAACTGAAAGTCATACAGAAAGTGATTGCTTCACGTTATTGTTGCTAAAGGTGGTTCTACAAGCTATTGATTCATGAGGTGAATTTCATTTTTCCTAGTATTCATTAAAGAGGACCTGTCACCAGGTCAAGAGAATCCAGTTGTGGCTCTTATATTATTCCCACTATTCCCCAGAGTATGCAGTTTTTTTTATTTTAGTTTTGTTTTTAAATCTGCCATACAGTTGCAGAGGTTTGGGCTCATATTAAAGGGGTTGTCCGGCTTTCCATGGGGTACGTGTCTGCAGTAACTTTATGTGACTACAGACTTGGGCATCATCACAGCGTGAACCGTGTTCATTGTGCAGTAAAATTACCTGTCAAAATTAATCTCCAGGTCCGTACGATTACTGTAATACCCAACTTGTGGAGTAGCTAATGGTTACTATCAAAACAGTCATGAGCGGTTCTGTTATTAACTAGAGATGAGCAAACATGTTCGGAAAACGTTTGCCAATCTCAAATTCGGCACGAACGTACCGCATTCGGATTCTCTTACACAAGCATTTTTACTCAGTCGGCAAAAGTTGGTCACAGTTCGGTAAATCATTTCGTTTCGACTAATGCTTTTGTATGACTTTGGCTAGAATAGTGGTGCAGTATGATGAAGGGGGGACGTGTTCAATGAGGGGAACGGGTGTGGAGAGGTTAAAGGAGCGTCTGATGAAATTAATAGATTACAGGAGCAGCGCATGCTTTTTTTTTACTCAAATCTGTGTGTTGATTCTGGCAACAAATCAGGGTGCAGAAACCATCCACAACGTCACGACACAAGGTCTTCTGTGATTGGTTGACAAAGTCACATGTCCCTGGACATATAAAAAGCGGACATCTTGTTTCCTGGTGCCATTTGCTCAGTGTCATAGTGCATAGAGGTCGCTATTGCTCTAGTGCTGATGCTGCTGAAAGTGAACCTGTCCTGTGTGATATTGATCTTCCAGCATTGAAGTAGATTGTGCAAAAACTGTGTCAGTCTCCGAAAGTCCCATTTGCTACTCCAAATAGTTGCTAAAACGGTGTTTGAGTTGCAAATCAGAAGGCTAGATTTCCACTTAAAAATCTTTATTCCTAATATAGTGGTGCATCTACAAAGCCAAATTAGCTGCTGGTCGTGTCCTGATGAATAAGCACATCTGGCTGTCCCCGCAAAGTGTAAACCTCGAACTCATCAAAATGAACAAATCATGGATCTCCGATGACTCTTGCACCCTAGTTGCAGATTGGCCAGACTTGGTGATGGTGTCATTATTAGTGTCATGTATTGATCTCGCATTATTGCAGTCTGTGACATCTTTGTGGTGGCTTCTGTGCCTGCTGTTGATGCTGCTGATGTTACAAACAATTTTTTGAAATGTGGAGATTCCAAGTTGGGTCTCCATCTGGTGGGTTGCCTATGTAAGCAGGGCTCCCAAACAGGCAGGCCTGCACTGCCTTTCAGTCAACTACCCGTGTTACTTTCCTTACATTTTTCTACCAATAGTAGTCTATGAAACTGATGTTTGTGCCATCTGAGGGTGGCTAGATTAAAAAAAAAAAAAAAATTGGAGGTGTTGCATGAGGTGTGAGATCTCTCAGCTAAGAAGGCTTACACCGCCCCCCTTAACCAACAGGTCCTCATTGAAACTTCAATGTGTCACGCTTTACAATTTTCTGAGACTCATGACTTATTTCAGTCAATGGAGAGCTTGCTTTTTTGTGCAATGAGCTGTATTTTTTTGGGTGTTGATTTAATCTCTTTTTTAATAAAGTTTTTTGTGGAAATTTGATTGAGAAACAGCAAGCCTGATGTTTTTATTTTTTTTGAGCAGCATTTACAGTGTGGGTTAATTTAACCCCTTTCAGCCATCTGACGTAATATTCCGTCCGTGTACCCTGGCACATTTTGACATTGGATGGAATATTACGTCATCGCGATCGGCCGCGTGTCAGCTGATTCTCACAGCTGACACCCGGCACTCTAATCCCAGGAATACTGCGATCAAACAAGATTGCAGCATTCCGGGAGAAAGCACAGGGGCAGACAGGACCTCTGACTTTGGATCAGAGACCCCACGGCATGACACAAGGTCCCGATAGTTGTCATGGTGAGAAGATGTCGTCATGACATCCGGCTCACCAGAGCTATTTAACTTGCTGATCATGTGCAGTGCATGATCAGAAACTCTCTCCCTGTCAGTGCAGTGCTGACAGCTTATATGGCATGCAGATGCTTCATCATCTGCATGCCATAGAAGCAATCAGCCTGCAAAAAATGATTGTCCCATAGTGGGACTAAGTAAAAAACTTTGTAAAAATTAAAAAAAAATGTTTTAAAATGTAAAAATATTTTAAAAAAATCAATATATTCTCTCTAAATAAATATTTTAATGAAAAAAAAACAAAAGTACACATATTTAGTATCAGCGCGTCCGTAACGACCAGATCTTTTAAACTATCCTGTTAGTCAACCCCTTTAGTGAACACCACAATAAAAAAAAAACAAAAAAAAATGCTTTATAATTTTAACGCCGAACAAAAAGTGGAATACTCAATAAAAAAGCCGGATATAAATAAACATGGTACCGCTGAAAACATCATCTTGTCCCGCAAAAAACGAGGCACCATACAGCTCCATAAACGGAAAAATAAAAAAGTTATAGCTCTCAGAATAAAGTGATGCAAACACAATTATTTTTTCTATAGAATAGTTTTCATTACATAAAAGAGCCAAAACATTAAAAAAAATATATATATAAATGAGGTATCGCTGTAATCGTACTGACCAGAAGAATAAAACTGTCTTATCAATTTTACCACACACGGAACGGTTAACCCTTCCCTCCAAAAAAAAAAAAAAAAATCATGAATCGCTGGTTTTAGCTCATTCTGCCTCCCAAAAATTGGAATAGAAAGCGATCAAAACATGTCATGTGCCCAAAAATGGTACCAATAAAAACGTCAACTCTTCCTGCAAAATACAAGACCTCACATGACTCTGTGGGCCAAAATATGGAAACATTATAGCTCTCAAAATGTGGTGATGCAAAAACTATTTTTTGCAATAAAAAGCTTCTTTTAGCGTGTGACAGCTGCCAAACATAAAAACATTAGTTTTCAACCAGGACGGTACCAAGATACGACCGTCCACGCTGAGAACCACTTTTGAATGAGCTGCTGGGAACGCAGAGTCAGAAACCGGGGTGACATCATAGAGGTTACCTCCATTCACTGGGCTCCGTTCCCAACCGAGCTGAGCTGCGGTGAGATCCCCGCTAGCATCGCGAGTGCTCTCGGTGCTAGTGGGGATCTCACCGATGTCACTGCAGTTACATCCGGTCACTGGGCTCTGTTCCCAGGAAACAGTAGATTAGTTACATAAAGAGGGCACTTGTTGGGCATTGCCACTGTTAGGGCACATCAGGGGCTCTGCAAACAGAACATGACCATGCCATCAAAGTCTGCATTCCAAAATATCACTACTTCCCTTTCCCGTTGAGGTCCAATTTCTCTTGTTCCCCCTGGGAAAAAAAAATTGGGGCTAAAAAAATCATTTTTGTGGAAAATTTTTCACTGCCAGGCATTATAAATTTTTGTGAAACAGTGTTCAAAGTTCTCATCACACATCTAGATAAGTTCCTTAGGGGTTTAGTTTCCAAAATAGGGTCACTTATAGGGGGTTTCCACTGTTTAGGCACATCAGGGGCTCTCCAAACACAACATAGCGTCCGATCTCAATAACAGCCAATTTTGGTTTGAAAAAGTCAAACGGCGCTCCTTCCCTTCTGAGCTCTGCCGTGCGCCCAAACAGTGGTTCCCCCCCACTTATGAGGTATCAGCATACCCTGAACCAATTTGATAACTTTTGGGGTCCAATGTCTCCTGTTACCATTGAGAAAATAAAAAAATTTGGATCTGAAGTAAATTTTTTGTGAAAAAGTTAAATGTTCATTTTTTTTTATCATTCACAAAATTCCTGTGAAGCACCAGATGGGTTAATAAACTTCTTGAATGTGGTTTTGAGCACCTTGAGGGGTGCATTTTTTAGAATGGTGTTACTTTTGGGTATTTTCTATCATATAGATCCCTCAAAGTGATTTAAAATGTGGTGTTGTAAAAATGAGAAATCGCTGTGTAGCTTTTAACCCTTATAACTTCCTAACAAAAAAAATTTTGGTTCCAAAATTGCGCTGATGTAAAGTAAGCATGTGGGAAATATTACTTAAGTATTTTGTTTGACATATCCCTGAATTAAGGGCATGAAAATCCAAAGTTGTAAAATTGCGAAATTTTGAAAATTTTCACCAAATTCCCGCTTTTTTTCACATATAAACGCAAGTCATATCAAAGAAATTTTACCACTAACATGAAGTACAATATGTCATGAGAAAATAATGTCAGAATCACCGATATCCATGGAAGCATTCCAGAGTTATTACCTCTTAAAGGGACAGTGGTCAGAATAGTAAAAATTGGCCTGGTCATTAACATGCAAACCACCCTTGGGGTACAGGGGTTAATATACTTAAATTTTTCGGACTAGATTTTTTTTCTTATTTGTTTTTGGGAAAATTGTGGTAAATTACACAATTTTTACTTTTTTTTATTACTTTACTTTTTTAGTCCCCTTAGGGGATGATAAACTGTGATCGTTTACACTAGATACTGCAATACTTCAGCTTACAAGCTAGGCTTTATAAGGATGGTAGAGACAGAGGCAGTGATAGCCATAGTGTAAATTTCTGCTGTTAAGAAGGTGCCAGCTCCATAGGTACCCTCCGTGCATGGCTGGCTATTGTTTACAAACATCCGCAGTACATCAGCAGGTAGGGGCAAACAGTATTTCACTAATATTAGGATCCAGGAATATTTTTATCAAGGTTTTTAGTGTATGCAGATTAGTAAGTCAACAAGTAAAATGTGTCTGGAGTAAAGTTGCACTTCATCTTCGTGCAATTTGACTCCATGGACACATGCTACTTATTTGCTTACAGAATTGCAAACAGAAATGACCTTGACCAAAATCCTCATAGATCATAACATTGGTGAAAAATTATCCATTAATGTCTTTTGGTGCGATTAACCGCTTCAGAGAGAAAGAGAACCTGACTTTTAGTGCCAGAATGTAGTATTTGCGATTGCAGCCTAACCAATCCCAATGGCTGCAGAACTGACAAAATGTAAAGCTGCCAAATTAGAGAGAAATCAAGACACTTAGGGCTCATACTCACTGGCGCCGAAAACGGATGATAATCAGACGAAAAAAAATCGGATTCAAATCTGACCAATGTTATTCAATAGGTGAATTCTCATTTGCGATTTTTTTTCTCATCAGAAATTGGTGTGAGAAAAAAATTGCAGCATGCTGCGATTTGATGCGATTTTGGGATGATAATCGCCAATGCAAGTCAATGGGTGCGATTAAAAAACGCACAGCACTCGCACCATGCAAGTGCTGTCCGATTTATACGCACCAGTCTCCTTTGAAAAGCCGGCAATTCATCCCCGGCTACTGTAAAATCACACTGACAGCTCACAAAACACTAGATACATACACATAGAATACATATATATATATATATATATATAATATATATATACACACACATGTCATTGTAACACATACATATATATATATATATATATATATATTTATAGTTCATACACTTCTACATACTGTAATAGCCGCTAATTCAATTGCCGGCTTTTGTGAAATCACAGAAGCCGACATGAAATGATACATTGTTTAGACACAGTTAACCATGTCATTTCATGTATTTTGATATATGGTTTTAACTTACAATTACATAAGTTCATGTGTGCAAAATTTCAGACATGTAGGGGTTAATTAAAGGTGTAAATTCGTTGAAAAAAAATGCGTGGGCTCCCGCTGTATTTTCTCCACCAGACAGACAAAGCAAGCGAGTGGGGCAGATAATAATAGCCTAAGGAGGGTACATTTTTTTTGTGCCCCCCTGGCTACTAACATCTGCCCCCAGACACCCCAGAAAGGGCAAATCTCTAATTAGATTCGCCCTTTCTGGCACTTTGCCCGTCTATTCCCATTGCCCTGTAGCGGTGGCAAATGGGTTAATAAGGGGTTAAAGCCACCTTGCAATTGAAAGGTCACTTTAAGCCAGGTTAATAATTGAGAGCTGTCAATTAGACAACTATCAATTATTAATCCTATTGTATGATAGAAAAATCAAACACACACAGTTTAATAAAAAAGAAGTTTAATTAAATAATCACACAGTTTTTGACCATTTTTTATTTTCCTGCTAAAACCATTTCCTGTAATAAAAATAAAATAAAAAAGCAAAATTATTCTTACCAATCCGATGCACAGTCAGGTCCCACGGTGTAATCCATCAGAAAGGGTTAACAGGTTACAGCTGGCAGAGAGCTAATGCTGTCTCCTAGCTGTAACCCCCTGAATGAATAACTTCCTCTCCCATCGAAAGTAGAGGAATAGATTAATGAGTGAAGCTTAATTGATTTATTGCCACTTTCACTTCAGTAACCTGACCTAAAGTGAAAGTGGGACACAATCAATTAAACTTCATTCATTAATCACATTCTCTCCTGTCGGCAGGAGATAAGCTCATTCATTCAGGAGCTTTCAGCTGAGCACGCAGGATTACTTGCGCTGCTTAGCTGATTGCTAGTTAACCCTTTGTGAAGGATTACATCGTGGGACGTGACAGATCGCCAGATAGGTAAGAATAATGTTGTTTTATTATTTTTTCTTTATTTTAGAAGATCAAGGGCTTCGCAGGGATTAAGAGTTTAATAAAAGATGGTCAAAAAAATTTGTTTTTATTTCATTAAAATTATTTATTCTTAATGTGTGTGTGTTTTTTTATTTACTTCAATAGGATTAATAATTGATAGTTGTCTAATTGACAGCTCTCAATTATTAACCTGGCTTAAAGTGACCTTTCAATTGCAAGGTGGCTTTAACCCCTTATTAACCCATTCGCCACCGCTACAGGGCAACGGGAATAGACGGGCAAAGTGCCAGAAAGGGCAAATCTAATTAGAGATTTGCCCTTTCTGGGGTGTCTGGGGGCAGATGTTAGTAGCCAGGGGGGCACAAAAAAAATGTACCCTCCCTAGGCTATAATTATCTGCCCCCACTCGCTGGCTTTGTCTGTCTGGTTGAGAAAATACAGCGGGAGCCCACGCATTTTTTTTCAACGAATTTACACCTTTAATTAACCCCTACATGTCTGAAATTTTGCACACATATACTTTTGTAATTGTAAGTTAAAACCATATATCAAAATACATGAAATGACATGGTTAACTGTGTGGAAACAATGTATCATTTCATGTCGGCTTCTGTGATTTCACAAAAGTCGGCAATTGAATTAGCGGCTATTACAGTATGTAGAAGTGTATGAACTATAAATATATGTATATTTATATGTCACAATGACATATATACATATATATGTATTCTATGTGTGTATATGTATTGTTTCTATTCTTTATTAAAGCTGTCAGTGTGATTTTACAGTATAGCCAGGGATGAATTAGCGGCTATTATACTATGTAGAAGTGTATGACCTATATATATATATATGTTGTGAATGGGTTTGAGATGAGTTCTGAGCAGAGGCTCCCTCTGGTGGTTACAAGCGGTACTAGTGAGGATTGTGAGGACTGGGAATCAGGTGTTACTGATTGGTCTTTTATAAGGGAGTCATTTTCCCATCAGGGTTGCCGGTGATCAATTGTTCTGGTCTGAATCCTTCTTTCCAGTTTCCCTTGTAGCCTGCTGTGTCGTGTCTGCATCTCCTGCTAACAGATAAGACAATTTCTTATTTTGTGTTTTTGCTATATTTTTGCATTTTGTCCTGCACTTCTGTGGGGGCCTTCTGGGTCCCCTCCGGGGGCTTTTGCCCTCTCAGTTTAGTTCAGCCACTGTGTTTTGTACTTTTGCTTTTTCCAGTTTTTTCAGTGGCTGCTGTTTTGTTTTTGTTACACCAGAGAACTAATTTAGGTGGTAGAGGTCGTGTGATCTCAGGTGATTTTGAAATTAGTAGAGTTGGTGTTTTTTCAGGGTTTTCTGAGATTGCAGTAAGTACCCTTCCTATCCTTTTCTGTTTAGATAGTTTGGGCCCCAGCGTTTGCTCATACTATTTTCTTTCTGTGTCAGTATTTCCTCTTGTCTAACCGCCATTACATGTTTGGGGGCTTTCTATTATCTTTGGGGTTCTGCTCCGGGGCAGATAGCTTTCCTATTTCTATCTTTAGGTGTAGTTAGTTTCTCAGGCTGTGACGAGGCGTCTAGGACCAACGTAGGAACGCTCCACGGCTGCCTCTAGTTGCGGTGGTTAGTCAGGGTACTGCAATCTCATAGATTCCAACTGCTCTGGTGTATTTCCTTTTTTACCTGCACTCCTCAGCTACCGTAAATAACATATATATATATATATATATATATATATATTATAAATAATTTGCTTTTTGTGTACATTTTTTTTTGACAATGTGATTTTTACATGACTTTTTACATAGAGATAACTGCTCTATGTAAAACTTCATGTTAAAATCACATTGATACAGATGGAAAACTGATGGAAAACTGATGGAAAACGCATGGTGCAATTTAAAATCGCATCAAAATCGCATGCCTTTTTACAACAAATGTACCGTTTTTTTCCTGCAGAAAACGGACCGATTTTTTTCCAGCAAGAGAGTATGAGCCCTTATTCTGTTAATCATAACAAAATTTAGTGTTTAGATGTCAAAATTTTGCTGTGGCCTATCAGGTAGGTCATTTTTTTAAAATAAAGACAAGGGCCAAAAACATTTTTCAGCTGAGAGTTCAAACCCTTAACCCCCAAGGGTGATTTGCACGTTAATAACCGGGCCAATTTTTACAATTCTGACCACTGTCTCTTTATGAGGTTATAACTCTGGAAAGCTTCAACGGATCTTCGCGATTCTGAGAATGTTTTCTCGTGACATATTGTACTTCACGTTAGTGGTAAAATTTCTTCGATATAACTTGCGTTTATTTTTGAAAAAAAGGCAAATATGGCAAAAATTTTGAAAATTTTGCAATTTTCAAACTTTGAATTTTTATTCCCTTAAAACAGAGAAATATGTCACACAAAATAGTTAAAAAATAACATTTCCCACATGTCTACTTTACATCAGCACAATTTTGGAACCCAAATTTTTTTTGTTAGGAAATTATAAGGGTTAAAATTTGACCAGCGATTTCTCTTTTTACAACAAAATTTACAAAGCCATTTTTTTTTTATGGACCACCTCACATTTGAAGTCACTTTGAGGGGTCTATATGGCAGAAAATACCCAAAAGTGACACCATTCTAAAAACTGCACACCTCAAGGTACTCAAAACCACATTCAAGAAGTTTATTAACCCTTCAGGTGCTTCATAGGAGCTGAAGCAACGTGGAAGGAAAAAAAACGGATTACTTACCGGTAATGCTCTTTTATAGAGCCCACGACAGCACCCACTGAGAGAGGGGATCCGCCCCTAGGAACAGGAAACCTACAGAGAGATAAAAGGGGCGGCCCCCCTCGCTCCTCAGTTGGATTACAGAGAATGAGAGGAACCGCCACACAAGTTTTAGTTAATTTGCTCCATAATACGTATATATACATATTTACACTACTAGACTATGCACAGCAATTATATACATTTAGCCCTTCACCCAACGGAATACACCGTGCATACTATAACCAGGGGAGGGAAGTGAGTGGGTGCTGTCGTGGGCTCTATAAAAGAGCATTACCGGTAAGTAATCCGGTTTTTTCTCTTCGCCACGACAGCACCCACTGAGAGATTTTCAGATACTATCACCTGGGAGGGACCACCGTGTCAAGAACTGATCTACCAAACACTAGGTCTGTTGAGGAAGATAGATCTAATCTATAGTGATCATAGAAGGTAGAAGGTGAAGCCCAGGTTGCAGCCTTACATATAAGGTCTATCGGGACATCTGCTCTTTCCGCCCATGAGGAAGATATGGCTCGTGCGGAATGTGCTTTCACGCCTTGTGGTGGGACTTTCCCTTTTGTCACATACGCCAGAGATATCGCGTCTCTAATCCATCGAGACAGTGTACTCTTTGTCACTCCTGCACCTTTACGGCTACCCTGGAATGAGACAAAGAGAGCCCTGCTCTGCCTCCAGGGTCTAGTCCTGTCTAGATACATTAAGACGGCCCTTTTAACATCTAAAGTGTGGAATCTCTCTTCCTGTGGTGATGAGGGGTTATCATAAAAGGAAGGAAGGTAGATCTCCTGGGATCTATGAAACTTTGTCGCCACTTTAGGGAGATAAGATGGGTCTGTTTTTAAGACTATTTTGTCCTGAAATACTGACAGGAAAGGAGGATCTATCGATAAGGCCTGGAGATCACTCACTCTTCTCGCTGAGACCAGGGCTATTAACAAAATGGTTTTAAATGAAACATATTTTATTGGAACTGAATGGAGGGGTTCAAATGGATCTTCCGTTAAGGCGTCTAGAACTAAGTTTAAGTCCCAAGATGGCATCTGTGGTATATAGATTGGTTGTGCTCTATGGCAGGCTGAGATGAACCGAGCCACCCATCTATTGCCTGCTACGTCATGACTGTATAAGGCTCCTAGAGCTGACACTTGGACTTTAAGCGTATTTACTGATAGACCTAATTCATGTCCTTTTTGCAAAAATTCTAGGATAGCCGGGATAGGTACTTCATCAGATAGGTGTGCCGAATGAAATGTTAAGAATTTTCTCCAGACTCTGGCATATATATTAGTTGTGATCTCTTTTCTACTATGCAGAAGGGTATTAATTAGACCGTTTGAAAACCCTCTTTGCTTTAATAGCTGCCTTTCAAATTCCAAGCCGTGAGGCTCAGGCCTTTGACCTGAGGGTGGTGACATGGCCCTTGTGAGAGAAGGTCCCAGTCCCAAGGGAGGATCCATGGATCTGAGACCGACATGGCCCTCAGCCATGAGAACCATGGCCTTTTGGGCCAGAACGGAGCTATTAGGATTATTCTTGCTCCTTCCTCCCTGATTTTCCGAATGACAATTGGTAGTAACATCATTGGAGGAAAGGCATAAGCTAGGCGAAAATTCCACGGGGTCTGCAAAGCATCCAGTATGTCCGGACTGTCCATCTTGAACAACGAAGCAAACCTTTCGACTTGTCTGTTGTTCCTTGTGGCAAACAGGTCTATTTCTGGCTTGCCCCATCTGACTGATATCATGTTGAAGATTCGGCGACTGAGCATCCATTCTCCTTGATGTAGAGTATGGCGACTGAGAAAATCTGCTTTGATATTGTCTGCCCCTCTGACATGCAGTGCTGATAGGGATAGGAGATGATTTTCTGCCAATCCTAGAATTTTCTCCGCGATAGACATGAGCGCTACCGATCGTGTTCCTCCTTGGTGGTTTAGGTATGCTACAGAGGTGGTATTGTCTGATAGAATCCTTGTATGAGTTCCTTGTAGCTGCGGAAGAAAGTTATATATAGCATAATATATAGCTTTTAATTCTCTCATATTTGACGAGTCCTCTACCTCAGATCTGGACCACTTTCCCTGCACAATAAAGTCTTTTAAATGCGCTCCCCATCCCAAGGGACTGGCATCTGTGGTTACTATATTTGAGGGGACCACTACCCAAGGAACTCCTCCCGAAAGATTATCTGGATCTAGCCACCACCTCAGGGAAATGACCACCTCCGATGGCAGGGATATCATACTTTCTAAATGTCCCTGTAAGCTTTCTCCTTTTTGCAGGATGAATCTTTGTAATTCCCTGGTATGAAATTGGGCCCACTGGACTGCCGGAATACAAGAGGTTAAAGATCCTAGCAAGGACATGCCTGCTCTTAGTGATATTATGGGATTATTTACCACAAGACGTACTTTATTAATCACAGTTAATTTCTTTGCCTCTGGTAGCAGACATCTCTGACTTACTGAATCCAGATGAAGGCCTAGGAACGTCTGACAGGTTACCGGGTGAAGCCTGGATTTTTCCCAGTTTATCAACCAACCTAATTTCTGCAAGGATGAAATTACGTCAGATAGTCTGTGCTCACACTGCAGATACGAATTTCCCACTATTAGAATATCATCCAGATATGGGATTACCAGGGTATCTTTTATTCGCAAGTATGACATCACCTCCAGCATTAGTTTGGTGAAGACGCGGGGTGCCATGGATAGTCCGAAGGGCATTGCTGTGAATTGGAGATGACGGATTCGGCCTTCTAATATTACTGCTACTCGTAGAAACCGCTGATGCGAGATTTGTATTGGTAGATGGTAATACGCATCTTTGAGATCCACGACCGCCATGTAGCATCTGGGAAATAGAAGTTTAATGGCTGACCGTATAGACTCCATTTTAAAAGTCCGGGCCTTCAAAAAGGTATTCAGCTTCTTTAAATTCACTATGGTTCTAAATGAACCATCTGGTTTAGACACTAGAAACAAGGGAGAATAAAAGCCTTTCCCTCTTTGATGAACCGGAACCTCCACTAGTACCTTTTTATGCAATAGGCCTTTAATTTCTAATTCTAATGACTCCTGTTGAGCTTGAGACTTTAAGGAAGTCAATAGAAAGGAGTCCGGAGGATTCCGGACAAATTCCAGTGCTAGACCTGATTTTATAATATTAATGGCCCAGGGGTTCGAAGTGATTTTTTCCCAGTGACAGCAGAAGTGTAAAAGCCTGCCACCAACAGGTAGATTAACACTACCGGAATTTTTCTCCTGGTTTAAAGGGACGTTTACCGAACAAGTTTCCTTTCGGTCTGAAGTCCTTATTGTTCCAGGAGTTCTGGGCTTTAAAGTCCTTCTTTCTGCCAAACGCTGGCTTTCTGAATGATCTCCTGTAGGATGAAACGTACGGATTAGGGAAGCCTTTCTTTCTCTCTGCTGCCTTGGTTAGGATGTCATCTAGTACTGCACCAAACAGATACTCACCCTGGCAGGGTATAGCGCAGAGTTTAGACTTAATGTGCGTGTCCCCCTTCCAGACTTTTAGCCATAACGCTCTTCTAGCTGCGTTAGTTAAACCCGCCGTTCTTGCTGCTAGACGGAGAGAATCTATTGAAGCATCTGACAAGAAGGCAGCTGCACCTTTAATTAATGGAATGGAGGCACATAGCTTATCTCTGGATAGGCCATTTTTTATATTGTCCTCCAACTGGTCTAACCATATTAACAAGGCTCTACCCGTACATGTGGACGATATCGCTGGCTTGAATGCTCCTATACATGATTCCCATGATCTTTTAAGCAGTGTGTCTGCTTTCCGATCCAGGGGATCCGATAACATTCCAGTATCTTCCACTGGAAGAGAGGACCGGCGAGAAGTTGAGGCTACAGCCGCGTCCACTTTAGGTGCTTTTGCCCAAGAGGTTAGATCTTCATCATTGAAGGGGTATCGTCTTTTGGATGCCGCTGGCATAAAACCTCTCTGCCCTTGCTTTTCCCATTCTTTTTTAACCATATCTTTTATGGCTGGAATTATAGGAAATACTCTACCCTTTCGTTGGGAGAGACCTGAAAACATAATCTCTTGGGGAGTTTTGGGATCTTTAACGTCCGACAATCCCATAGTGTTTCTTATTGATTTAATCAGGTTATTTATGCTATCAGTTGGAAAGCATGTATGTTCCTCTTCCTCCTCCGAGGACACAGAATCTTGTGAAGCCTGCGAATTTAGCTCTCCACTGTCTGAAGAAGACCCCACTTTAGGCGGGGTGACCTCTCTAAGGGTTTTTCTTCCCGTAACACTACTTGCTCCCCCTAGGGCCTGTAGCTCTTCCCTAATCATTAAACGAATATCCTCCGTTCTAACTGAATTTTCTTCCTGGAGCGTATGGCCAATGCATACTTGACACAATCTTTTGGAATACGCGTCTGGTAGGGGCTGGGAGCATAGGGCACATTCTTTGTGTTTGGTTTTGTCCGTTTTTTTCGCCTAAGGATAGACAGAAAGAGGAGGAAAGGGCCATCAGCTTGACAGGTGTGATTAAAAAACACTCACCCAGTGAAGCTCTTGTCAGCACAGTACCGGCTTTGAAGTCAAAGGATCTGGCTGCGGCGTGGAGTGAGATGATTTTTCTCCATCTCTATTAGTGGAACCACTTCGCTTGGAGCGTCCACTTTCACCTTTTTTGCTGCTGCTGCTGCTGCTGCTACGACGTGGATTAGGCATGTCGTCAGACAGGTGCGACACAGGGTCAATCGGAACTGACATTGCTGCACACCGGAGGGCCCACAAGCGGTGCTTTTATGCAGCTGCCCGCAAAATAACCTCCCTTTTTTTTTTTTTTTTCCATAGCGCTGACCCGTAAGTGTAATCCTTCACTTCCGGGTTTCTGCATCCTCAGCGCATGCGCGCCGCTCTATACCGCTCTCTGCCTCCATGGTATCCTCGGAGGGCTGAATCCACCTCCGGCGATCACCGAACGCGCGCCTCTGTCTGCGCCGCGTTTCTCTGCCCTGGCACTCAAGTCATGCCCCCACATTATGACAGAGGAGGCGGCGGCTCCTCCACGCCGACTCACATCACCTCAAGGCTCCCGGATTTTGAAGGTAGGGCAGCCTTATTGCCATATTTATGCGAGCCAGAGCTATATCGCTCCTGGCCTCGCATTTCCACCTGGTGTGCGCCGTCTCTTCATCCTTTCCAGGTGGTTAATCCCCAGTCGAGGAGGGAGTTGAATTAAAAACTCCCCCGACGCTGCTTCTGGTACTGGAACCCCTGCCGCTCTTATAGATACTGCGCAGGCGGTTCCCTAGCCCAGGCATCCTCTTCTCAGTAGGTTCCTCTCTTAGGAACAGGAAACGAACTGAGGAGCGAGGGGGGCCGCCCCTTTTATCTCTCTGTAGGTTTCCTGTTCCTAGGGGCGGATCCCCTCTCTCAGTGGGTGCTGTCGTGGCGAAGAGAAAAATGAACATTCAACTTTTTAGTCACAAAAATAATCATTTACAAACTTTTTTTATTTTTACAAGAGTAAAAGGAGAAAATAGAAAATGGACAGATAAAGTTGTTGTGCAATTTCTCCTGAGTACACCAATACCCCATATGTGGGGGAAAACCACACGACAGAGCTCATAAGGGAAGGATCGCCGTTTGACTTTTCAAAACAAAATTGGCTTGAATTGAGATTGGACGCCATGTCGCGTTTGGAGAGCCCCTGGTGCGCCTAAACAGTGGAAACCCCCGACAAGTGACACCATTTTGGAAACTAGACCCCCTATGGAACTTATCTAGATCTGTTGTGAGCACTTTGAACCCCCAAGTGTTTCACAAAAGTTTTAATGCCTGGGTGTGAAAAAAAACAAAATTTTCCACAAAAATGATTTTTTAGTCGCAAATTTTTGATTTTTCCCATGGAAATTGGACCCCAAAAGTTGTTGTTCAATTTGTCCTGAGTACGCTGATACCCCATATGTGGGGGGAGGTAACTGTTTGGGCGCACGGCAGGGCTTGGAAAGGAAGTAATAACGTTTTGGAATGCAGACGTTGATGGGGGTCATGTTCCATTTGCAGTGCCCCAGATGTGCCTAAACAGTGGAAACCCCCACAAGTGACCCCATTTTGGAAACTAGACCCACCAAGGAACTTATCTAGATCTGTGGTGAGCACTTTGAACCCCCAAGTGCGTCACACAAGTTTATAATGCCCGGGCATGAAAATAAAAAATCCTATTTTTTCCCCTCAAATTATCTTTTAGTCACCAATTTTTTATTTTCCCAAGGGTAACAGAAGAAATTGGACACCAAGAGTTATTGTGCAATTTGTCCTGAGTACGCTGATACCCCATATGTGGGGTGGAACCACTGTTTGGGCGCACAGCGGAATGGAAGGAGGGCCATTTGACTTTTTCCAACCCAAATTGGCTGGAATTGAGATTGGACGCCATGTTGCATTTGGACAGCCCCTGATGTGCCTAAACAGTGGAAAAACCCCACAAGTGACCCAATTTTGGAAACTAGACCCCCCTAAGGAACTTATCTAGATCTGTGGTGAGCAATTTGAACTCCCAAGTGCTTCACATAAGTTTATAACGTAGAGCCGTAAAATTTAAAAATCATATTTTTTCCACAAAAATGATCTTTTCACCCCAATTTTTATTTTCCCAAGGGTAACAAGACCCCAAAATTTATTGTGCAATTTGTCCTGAGTACGCCGATACCCCATTTGTGGAAGTAAACCACTGTTTGAGTGCATGGCAGAGCTCGGAAGGGAAGGAGCACCATTTGACTTTTTCAACGCAGAATTGGCTGTACGCCATGTTATGTTTGGAGAGCCCCTGTTGTGCCTAAACAGTGGAAACCCCCCACAAATGACACCATTTTGGAAACTAGACCCCTCAAGGAACTTATCTAGATGTGTGGTGAGCACTTTGAACCCCAAAGTGCTTCACAGAAGATTATAACGTACAGCCGTAAAAACAAAAAAAAATATTTTTTTTTTACAAAAATTATATTTTCGCCCCCAATTTTTTATTTTCCCAAGGGTAACAGAAGAAATTGGACACCAAGAGTTATTGTGCAATTTGTCCTGAGTATGCTGATACCCCATATATGAGGGTAAAAGACTGTTTGGGCGCATGGCAGAGCTCAGAAGGGAAGGAGCACGGTTTGACTTTTTCAACACAGAATTGGCTAGAATTGAGATCAGACGCCATGTCACTTTTGGAAAGCCCCTGATGTGCCTAAACAGTGGAAACTGTTATGATTTGGTAGCGGAGGAGGACAGGAGCAAAATACTGCCAAAGCAGCAAGACACCAGAGAGGCTGGAACCTAATGGGTTGCAGATCCCTAAACTAACCACACAACTAGAAGTAGCCGTGGAGCGTACCTACGTTGATCCTAGACGCCTCGGCACAGCCGGAGAGTTAGCTACACCTGAAGATAGAAAGAGGAAAGCTAACTGCCCCGGAGTAAAGCCCCCAAAGAAATAGGAAGCCCTCAAACATGTAATGGCGGTTAGACAAGAGGAAAACACGAACACAGACAGAAAATAGAATGAGCAAATGCTGGGGCCCAAATCTGTCTAGAAAGTAGAGTACAGGAGAGAAATTCTGTCTGCAACTCAGAAAAACCCTAATAAAAATACCAGCACTTCTGATTGCAAAAAACCTGAGACCACACGATCTCGACTACCTATATCAGATCTCTGGTGTGACACACAGCTACCCAGCAAATAAAAATATCAATGAAACAGAGAACAAGTGCAAATAAATACAAAATGAGAACAGAGGGCAGCACAAGCCTCCAAAGGGGACTTGGATGAAGTCCAAGGCAAGACTGCAAGAAGCAAGGGAAATTAAACCACAGAAAAAAAAACAAAGTCACTTATCTGAATGATAGCAGGAAAGCAAGCTGAAATTCCAACAAAGACCTGGAAGCAACAGTTGATTACCGGCGAGGATCATGGGAGTTCAACTCACTTATATCAAGCCAGTCATCTCCACCTGACACCCATTCCTTAATTGGTTTAATACCCTCAGCAACCACCAGAGGGAGCCTCAGCTCCGAAGTCGTCTCCAAGACATTCACAACAGGAAACCCCCCAATTATAACTCCAACCCTAACCCCAACAATCCCCTAACCCAACACACCCCTAACCCTAGTCCCAAACGTAACCACAAACCTAACCCTAACACACCCCTAACCCTAACTTTAGCCGCAACCCTAACCTTAATGGGAAAATGGAAATAAATACATTCCTATAACTAAGGAGGTGATAAAGGGTTTTACTATTTATAGCGGGTTTTTATGTTTGGCAGCTGTCACGCTAAAAGAAGCTTTTTATTGCAAAAAAATAGTTTTTGCATCACCACATTTTGAGAGCTATAATTTTTGCATATTTTGGCCCACAGAGTCATGTGAGGTCTTATTTTTTGCGGTACGAGTTGACGTTTTTATTGGTACCATTTTTGGGTACGTGACATTTTTTGATCGCTTTTTACTTTGATTTTTTGGAGGTTAGAATGAACAAAAATCAGCAATTCATGAATTTCTTTTGGGTGTGGGCGTTTATACCGTTCCGCGTGTGGTAAAATTGATAAAGTGGTTTTATTCTTCGGGTTAGTACGATTACGGCGATACCTCATTTATATCATTTTTTATGTTTTGGCGCTTTTATACAATAAAAACAATTTTATATAAAAAATAATTATTTTTTTGCATCGCTTTACTCTGCTAGCTATACATTTTTATTTTTTCGCTGATGATGCTATATGGCTGCTTTTTTTTTGCGGGACAAGATGATGTTTTCAGCGGTACCATGTTTATTTATATCCGTCTTTTTGATCGTGTGTTATTCCACTTTTCGTTCGGCGGTATGATGATAAAGCATTGTTTTATGCTTTGTTTTTTTTTTTTTTTTTAGGAGTTCACTAAAGGGGTTAACTAGGTGGGACATTTCTATAGGGCGGGTCGTTACGGACGCGGCGATATCAAATATGTTTACTTATTGTTTTTTTGCTTTTTTTACAGGAAGAAATGAATTTATTGGCGAATATTTTTTTTTCCTTTATTTTTTTTTTTACACTTGACACTTGATTTTCATTTTATAACTTTTTTACTTTGTCCCAGGGTGGGACATCACAGTATAGGGTCAGATCGCTCGTCTGACAGTGTGCACAGCACTCTGTCAGACCAGCGTTCTGACAGGCAGTGCTGCAGCCTTCCTCAGTGCCTGCTCTCAGCAGGCACTGAGGAAGCCACCTCCATGCAGGACCCCGTGGCCATCTTGGATCCGGGGTCTTGCAGGGAGGAAGGCCTCAGAACAGTGCGATCACATTGCACTATTCTGAGGGTCTCAGGAAGCACGCAGGGAGCCCCCTCCCTGCGCGATGCTTCCCTGAGCCCCCGGTACACCACGATCATGTTTGATCGCAGTGTGCCAGGGGTTAATGTGTCGGGTGTCAGCTGTGATAATCAGTTGACACCCGGCCGGATCGGCCGCGCTCCCGCCGGGAGCGCAGCCGATCGCATGGGATGTACTATCCCGTCCGTGGTCATACGGGCCCAGGTACCATGGACGGGATAGTACATCCGATGGCAGAAAGGGGTTAAAGGAATAATCATGAAAAAGTGTGAAGTTGACACTTACTGAAATTCAGTAAAGACTTATTTGTAATGCAACTGTATAGAATTACATTATGAATACAGTGAAATCTCTCCATAACACCATCACTTTGAGAGGAGCTCCACTAATACACTAGATTTTTATGAGATGGATTTCATATGTACACTGCTTAAAAAAAAAAGGGAACACTTAAATAACACAATAACACATCCTAGATCTGAATGAATGAAATATTGTTATTGAATACTTTGCTCTGTACAAAGTTGAATGTGCCGACAACAGAATCACACAAAAATCATGAATGGAAATCAAATTTATCAACCAATGGAGGCCTGGATTTGGAGTCACACCCAAAATTTAAAGGGAATGTAATGTCCTTAAAACAAGTCAAAATGATGCTCAGTAGTGTGTGTGACCTCCATGTGCCTGTATGACCTCCCTACAATGCCTGGGCATGCTCCTGAGGGATCTCCTCCCAGACCTGGACTAAAGCATCCGCCAACTCCTGGACAGTCTGAGGTGCAACTTGACATTGGTGTAACGGGCGGGCCAGTCCATAGCTTCAATGCCTTCATCTTGCAGGAACTGCTGACACACTCCAGCCACATGAGTTCTGGCATTGTCCTGCATTAGGAGGAACCCAAGGCAAGCGGCACCAGCATATGGTCTCACAAGGGGTCTGAGGATCTCATCTCGGTACCTAATGGCAGTCAGGCTACCTCTGGCGAGCACATAGAGGGCTGTGCGGCCCTCCAAAGAAATGCCACCACACACCATTACAGACCCACTGCCAAACCGGTCATGTTGAAGGATGTTGCAGGCAGCAGATTGCTCTCCACAGCGTCTCCAGACTCTGTCACGTCTGTCACATGTGTTCAGTGTGAACCTGCTTTCATCTGTGAAGAGCACAGAGCGCCAGTGGCGAGTTTGCCAATCCTGGTGTTCTGTGGCAAATACCAAGCATCCCGCACGGTGTTGGGCTGTAAGCACAACTT
>JARQOD010000006.1:244689277-244793889 GCA_033576555.1 Oophaga sylvatica | reverse complement strand
GGTGGTTCATTGTCATTGCAATGTGACATAAGCGCTGCAGACCATAGCAAACCTGGGGAGAGTGAGTATAGCACCGTTTGTTTTCAAACAATCCAAAACTGGAAAACAACTCTAAGGGGAAGTGCATAAAATGTATTTTAAGCTTAAGCAAAAAATTTTCAAATAAAAGATGCTTAGTTTTACAGTAATTTCTTGGCCATTTTTCCTTTGTTTTGGAATATATATATATATATATTATATATATATATATATAACACACACACACACACACACACACACACACTAGATGGTGGCCCGATTCTAACGCATTGGGTATTCTAGAATATGTATGTAGTTTATTTATGAAGATTTAGGAATAATGCAATGAATACACAGTATTCATTTTCCCCTCCATTTGCTCTCTAACACAGGTTCTGTGACAGTCCCTGTGACGTTGCTAAGGCAGCAGTCGGATATCCAAGAGGCGTGCCCGCACCACTCCCCCAGCAACACACACATCTAATCCGGAGGCAGCTGTGCAGAGAGGTGGGCGCCTGTCGCTGATTGGTCGTGTCCGGCCGGGCGCGACCAATCAGCGACGTGGGATTTCCGTTACAGACAGACAGAATTAGACGATTATATGGATGTTACTGTGTATTACCTCATGTCACTGTGTATTACCTCATGTTACCGTATATTACCTCATATTACCTCAAGTTACCTGTGTATTACCTCATATTACTGTGTATTACCTCATGTTACTGCATATTACCTCATTTTACTGTGTATTACCACATGTTACTGTGTGTTACCTCATGTTACTGTGTTACCTCATGTCACTGTGTGTTACCTCATGTTACTGTGTGTTACCTCATGTTACTGTGTATTACCTCATATCACTGTGTATTACCTCATATCACTGTGTATTACCTCATATTACCGTATATTACCTAATGTTACCTGTGTATTACCTCATATTACTGTGTATTACCTCATGTTACTGTATATTACCTTATGTTACTTACGTATTACCTCATGTCACCTGTGTATTACCTCATGTCACCTGTGTATTACCTCATGTCACTGTGTATTACCCATGTTCAGTAAACGTGACAGAAGTACATCAGACACTAACTGACAAAACATGTTCAGTACATCATGGGCAGTTAGTGAGTCACATGACCACATGGGCAGAGTTAGCCCTGCGTCGCTGATTGGCCGCAGCCGGACAAATCAGCGACGCGGGATTTCCTGGACAGACAGACAGGATAAGACTATTATATTTTTTTAATATATAGTCCGATTTTGTCTGCAGAGAATCGCACAAATGTTCTCCGTATGGTGATCCGTATGTAATCCGTTTTCAATGGGATGATGCCATTTCCTCGCATCTAAGTATCCATATGGCTTTTCATTTCTCACTGCTTTTCCCCTTTGAATATAATGGCTCAATGGGCTGTAATGAAGAAAATGTGTGAGTATTTCTCGCCAGTCACACTGATGGTCCGTGTGGTGTCAGTTTTTTTTCTCGCACCCATAGACTTGCATTGGTGAGACTTCGCCGATAAACGCTGCAAATTTCACTCGCATGTATAATACAGACGAGAAAAAAAAAACGGATGATGAGAGCTGCCCCATAGATTAACATTGGTCCGAGTGCTTTGTGATTTTTTATAGCATTGCACTCGTCCATAATATATGGTAGTGTGACTCCAGCCTTACTCTCACTTTCCGTATGTTTTTTTTTCTCTCCATTGAATAATGAAGAAACCGCTTGTGTTTTTAAGCAAAAGCGATGGTAAAATGCTACAAACTAAGTCCAGGCGTCTTCCGAGCCTTCCCACTGACTTGTATTGTAAAGTACAGATAGTCTTTGGAGTGGAAAACACCAGAAGAAGGCAATGTTCACTTCTGGTTACAGCTTTGTTTTTTGTTTTTTAAACCTGAAGTAGTTAAAAGATGCTCAAACGGCTGAACATGTGCACAGCACGCATTTTTTTTGGTCTCTCCATGCACGTGTCGTGACTGTCACACAACTGCGACACATGCAGCTGCGGAGGCGAACAGCCGATCACCCGGAGCGATCCAGGAAGCCGGGTTCCATCTGCAGCATATTCGGTAAGCGTTACAGCTTGTTGAATAAGCCCTGACCAGACCAAATTCGCTCATCTCTAGTCACAGGTTCTCAGCGTAAGTCTAAGAAAGCCTTGCTCTGGCTCTCAGTCTCATATTAAGTAGCAACCTCCAGCTCTCCCAGCAAACACCAGAGCGATCCAAGAGGTCTCAAACTGCTGGAGACCGACTGAGTGGCGCTGAGAACAGATGAAGACCGCGTCTGGTGAGTAAAAGACTAGGAGCAGGGATCTTGGGTTACTGTGACCGCTCTGGCGGTAAAATAAAACAAAACACTACAGTGGTGATTTAATTTTCATTGCACTAAACATTTTTATTTATAAACGCTCTTTGCACTGTTATGCTTTTCATGCTAAATTACTTTGTAAAACAAAGATTTAAGTGTTTTGTGGGGTGGTTTAGATGCACTCTATTTTGTACTCAGGCTATCAGTTTCAAGTCCTTGATCATCACTTTAAAGGCCAATCTGTAGAATAAGTGTTTTCCTATCATGATTTGGCAACAGTTATGTCTTTTGACTTTTCTTTGCTGTAACCCATTCTACTACACACCCTTCTGCTACAACAGTTACTGTTTTTTGTTTTTCTCTGACTATTGTCACACTACCAAACCACAATTTGCTTGATTATGGTTTTCTGATGCTTTTGTTTTCCATGTTTCATCTCACCCTTGCAATCTGATATGCCTCTGCTTAACTATTGTAGCCAACTTGTGAACTGCCTGACCTTGCTTCCTCTGTCTTTGTCATATCCCTATCATGAATTTTAAATTGATTTTTGTTTCCAATCCCTCCTATTTTTCATCTAGTTCTCCATCAGCCTTATTTCTTACTTCCTTTATGACGCTTCAATTTGAGAATCCCAGAACATGCTTGGATACTCTATTGAAGTGTCATCAGGGGGCAGAGACAGGTAAACGTCCTTCAGATCCAAGGCTGCAATAAAACAGTCTATCTACCCGAGCCACAGATTGGGCTTCATTGGAGTACCCAGATGGCTGAGCCATTGCAACTCATTTGTGTAGTAAACTTGTGTTACGATATCTATGTACAGTACAGAGATAGTATTAGATATTCAGTGATGCTGTTTCTACATAGAGATATTGATGCATTGAAACACTTAATTAGTCCTCTACTACTATACTTATGATGCTGATATTCAAGGTTTGATACAGAAATCTTGTTATATTACACAGTTAAGTCTTCTTTATAATACAATATCACAATCTGCCTCCTCCAGATATTGCAAATTAACTATTAACCAGAATATTCCTGGTGCCTACAAATGATGGAATTGTTCCCAGAGCTGAATTCAAACCATCGGCATTCACAATTCGTATACTGACACTGACGCTCAAACTCGCTTAAGACGTCCTGACTAGGCATGAGTGAACCTGTACACCATTTTAGTAGATTTTGAAGGCCAGGAAGAGGTTAAAATAAAAAAAACAAACATTATACTCCTTTGTCTTAGGCCGCCTTCACCGCAGATCCCTTGTCCTCTGCGTAGGTCTACGGGCCTGGAGGCTTGTGATTGGCCTCAAGTGATGACATGGGATGCGTCTCACGGTCCATATGCAGATTTGCAATAATGTCTAAATTCAGTCTTAACAGCTCATTCATGGATTTAGGATAGCATATGAATGTGCAATCCCAAAAGAAAAATCCCAGACACGTCTTTTAACGGTAGCTGCATTTAAAACCCTGTTACATCTGCTACCTTTAAATAACAGGAGAAGGTAAACAGGTTATGGATGGACTGCAACTCATGGGCCAGTGCAGAGTGCTTGCTCCAAGACTAAATTTTGTCAACTAGCCCCTGCTAAACGCTAATGAAAACAGAGAAACGTGGGTGCCATGCTTCGAATTGTGCCATCAAGTTGTTTCTTTCTCTGGGTATTGCATGACATATCAGAATATTTTTACAGGATTTTGTCTTTGACTTACTAAAATATGCTTTACGAATCCCACAACACAATGAAAGAGTAGGTTGAAAATGTTTTCAGTAGATAAATGTTTCTATTTGAGATGATCATTTTAATATCTGTTACACATTAGACATTAATGGGGTTGTGCGGAGAAACAAATTATCACCTATCCATAGTTTAGGTGATAATATTTTGACTGGTGGAGATCCAACTGCTGCTACCCGCACCCATTGGTAGAACCGGGGATTTTATCCCCATTACAATTGAATTGCACTGTTCAAGCTTTGTTTTTCCCAGCACCGCCATAGGGAATGAATACAGTGGTATTTGGGGGTTCTACCTGTTGCATCATTTTGGGACAGGGATAAAAATTCCCAAATCTCCAGATTGGCAGGACATCCGTCAATCAGTAAGTTATCAACTATCATGCGGATACGTGATAAGATGTTTTCACTGGACATTCCCTTTGAGGACTATTTTGTGATTTCTGCACGTTTAATGTTCTACTTTACAGTTCTAAAAAAAACAAACAAAAAAAAAAACCAGACAGATCTCAAGCGTAGAAGTTAAACAATCTGTTCTTTTGTGAAGCAGCTTGTCTTCCCAACTCTCCACTTGTCATGCCTCTAACCCCATGGATGTTCAAAGCTCACAGTGTCTTATGTTGTATCATGCCAGTATCATCATGTGATTGTGTGCTTTAACACCAATTAATTCTACCCGCTCAACATACACAAAAACAATCTAGACGCTGTTATCAATTAAGATTATCCCAGTTAAAAATTGTCACAAGATAGCGGAGGTAAGGGGAAAAAACATTTGGCAATTCAACCATTGAATTTTACCTTTCTGGCAGATTAATAAGGAAGCAGCCAATTTTCTTTAAATTTGTGCTTTTACTTTTTTCTCCCCTTTTTCAGAACCATAACATTTTTATATTTCAAATTACAAAGTCATAGAAGAGATTATGTGTTTTGTGGGGTGTGGTGTAGTTGTGAAAGACACCATCCATTTTACCATACAGTATGAGAAAAATGGGTAAAAATAAGTCCAAGTGCGGTGAAAAAAATGGTATTTTGCCATCATTTTCTGGGCTTAATGGTTACAGCATTAATTGAGCAATAAAATTATCTGGAAATATGACTTTTCAAGTCAGTACAATTGAGGCCATACCAAATACCATATGTACAGTTTTTTTTTCCTACCGTTTCAGTGGCTTAACAAAAATCAATACATATTGGTCTGTGTGGCAATTTTTTTAGATCAATAACTTTATTTTTCCATTAATGGATGCGTTTGAGCTGTGAACAATTTTAGTGTAAATATCACGATAAGTTTTGATTACGTTATTGCATTTTTTTGTGGTTGTTGGCATTTTTTTTCTTTTACAACATTCCCTATATGGGTCAAGCCATTTCTGATAGATCAGACTTTCTATGGACATTTTGATCTTAAATATGTGTAATATTTTTTAAACATTATTTTTAACTGGGAAAAAGGACAATTTGAGTTCTGTTTTTGTTTACATTTTTTTACTTAAAATATTTTTTTTAGTCCTTATTAAAAGGGACTTCAACCGATGCCATTCTTGCTGTTAAAAGCAGATGTCGGCCATGTATCAGCCGATGTCTGACTCATGAGGATGTTCATATACATGGTGCATTAGGAATCGTTCCCACGATGAATATTCGGTGAAATTTTTGATACTGTAGATTTTCTACATCATTTCTGCACAGAATATACAGTACAGACCAAAACTTTGGACACACCTCATTTAAAGATTTTCTGTATTTTCTGGACATATGAAAATTGTAATTCACACTGAAGCATACAAAACTATGAATTAACATTGGAATTTTTACTTAACTAAAAGTGGTTACAAAACTGAAAATTTGGTCTTATATTTGGTTTTTCAAGTAGCCACCTTTTGCTTATGGACTGCTTTGCACACTCTTGCCGTTCTCTTGATGAGCTTCAAGAGGTAGTCACCGGAAATGGTTTTCACTTCACAGGTGTGCCCTGTCAGGTTTAATAAGTGGGATTTCTGGCCTTATATATGGGGTTGGGACCATCAGTTGTGTTGTGCAGAAGTTTGGTGGATACACAGCTGATAGTCCTACTGAATAGACTGTTAGAATTTGTATTATGGCAAGAAAAAAGCAGCTAAGTGGCCATCATTACTTTAAGAAATGAAGGTCAGTCAGTCCAAAAAATTGGGAAAACTTTGAAAGTGTCCCCAAGTACAGTTGCAAAAACCATCAAGCGCTACAAAGAAACTGGCTCACATGAGGACCGCCCCAGGAAAGGAACACCTCTGCTTCTGAGGATAAGTTTATCCGAGTCACCAGCCTCAGAAATCGCAGGTTTACAGCAGCTCAGATTAGAGACCAGGTCAATGCCACACAGAGTTCTAGCAGCAGACACATCTCTACAACAACTGTTAAGAGGAGACTTTGTGCAGCAGACCTTCATGGTAAAATAGCTGCTAGGAAACCATGCTAAGGACAGGCAACAAGCAGAAGAGACTTGTTTGGGCTAAAGAACACAAGGAATGGACGTTACACCAGTGGAAATCTGTGCTTTGGTCTGATGAGTCCAAATTTGAGATATTTGGTTCCAACCACAGTGTCTTTGTGCGACGCAGAAAAGGTGCACGGATGGACTCTACATGCCTGGTTCCCACCGTGAAGCAAGGAGAAGGAGGTGTGATGGTGTGGGGGTGCTTTGCTGGTGACACTGTTGGGGATTTATTCAAAATTGAAGGCATACTCAACCAACATGGCTACCACAGCATCTTGCAGTGGCATGCTCTTCCATCCGGTTTGCGTTTAGTTGGACCATCATTTATTTTTCAACAGGACAGTGACCCGAACACACGGGCTGTGTAAGTTCTATTTGACCAAGAAGGAGAGTGATGGGGTGCTATGCCAGATGACCTGGCCTCCACAGTCACAAGACCTGAACCCAATCGAGATGGTTTGGGGTGAGCTGGACCGCAGAGTGAAGGCAAAAGGGCAAACAAGTGCTAAGCATCTCTGGGCACTCCTTCAAGATTGTTGGAAGACCATTTCCAGTGACTACCTCTTGAAGCTCATCAAGAGAATGTCAAGAGTGTGCAAAGCAGTCATCAAAGCAAAAGGTAGCTACTTTGAAGAACCTAGAATATAAGACATAATTTCAGTTGTTACACACTTTTTTGTTAAGTATATAATTCCACATGTGTTAATTCATAGTTTTGATGCCTTCAGTGTGAATTTACAATTTTCATAGTCATGAAAATACAGAAAAATCTTTAAATGAGGTGTGTCCAAACTTTTGGTCTGTACTGTATAAATTAGCTTATTTGAGTTTTTTTTTTATTACACAAGTTTTTTTTTCTTTTTGAGGTGTTGACAAAGCTTTGATACAGTTGATACAGTCATGTGCGGATAATATGAGCTTCTAGTGAGTTTCCACAGCAGAAACTCACTAAAAAAAGTTGTTCTTTTTACCTCTAATGCACTTAAAGGGAACAGGTTACCAATTTATTAGCAACCCAACAAATGCCACCACCTTTTTCTGCTGTTATGCATTTCACAAATGATTACATTGCCTCCTGACTCAACAAGTACACCTCAAAAATACCATTTTATTTGGTTACACACTATTTAAATGAGGCTGATGCAGTCCAATGGGTGCCTTCCTTGCGGCTTCTATTCCTCCTCTCTGTTAGTAAAAGCAGTCCGCAGTAGAATTGCCAACCGCGTAGGCACACTTAGCTCTGCCCTACTGCAGGCATGCGCATTGATGTACTTTGTTCTGCCGAAGTAAAGCAGAGCAAACTGCACCTATGGGTCCGGCAATGCTACTGCGCAGGCGCGAGAGTTTGTTCAGCTATGTGGATGACGTGAATTAGAGCCGGAGGACAGCTTTTACTATCAGAAAGGAGGAACAGACGCCGCAAGGAGGACATACAGCGCAAGACCAAATCAAATGGCATTCTTAAGGTGAACAGGGGGATTCAGGAGGCAATGTACTCATTTGTGAAATGCATAACAGAAGATAAAGGTGGTGGCATTTGTTGTGCTACTAAAAACTGGTGATAGGTTACCTTTAAATCTCAAGAGAAATTGACATGCTGTGGATTTGAAACAAGCACTGCATGTCAGTTTAAGCAAAGCAGAAATAAAGCACAGTTGTGGGCATAACATTTCTATAAATCCCATCCACTTTGCTGGAATTGCAAGAAGCTGTGTATCACCTTAAAAATATGTAGTATCATAAACTCACCAGCACAGGGATTAAACTAGTTGTCCGGATTCAAATTTTATTAGTAAATAGACTTGCAGATAAAGAAAAAAAGCTAAGCTCTTAGTCATCGGGTTCAGCGATGCCTCTCCACATGGTTTTTGCCATCAGATGGAGGCAATCACTGGCCTCAGCGTTTCATGCTAACTACAACAGCAGAGTTGCCTAGCCAAGTATGAAACACTGTATATGTGACGTCACCGTTGAAGGCAGTCAACAAAGCTGGGACAGTACCATTACTAATACTGTACACAACTGTATGGCGAATTCACATTAAAATCCATGGTATTAACAAAGCGATCATTTCCATACATTTTGAATAAGTTCGTACATGGCAAGTATGCAGTTGATTTTCGGTCTAGGTTTTCAGATGGAAAATCTGTAGTGTGGTACAGTAGCAGTAGCAGATATTTTGCTAAATCTCATCCACTGACAGCAGGAAAAATCCAGTGGAAATCCACAGCATGTCAATTGATCCATTGTAACAAATGTGCATTTAGTTACAGATCATGAAGTGGATATCCGCAGCACAATCCGTACATGTGAATAGGGACGAGCGCATCCAAACTGTAAAGTTCTGAGTTGGTACCAGACACCTAGTATCCGGTACCAAACTCCAAACACTGAATTTTCCAAAAATATTTAGACTTGAGAGTCCTCAGTGGTTGATACCTTTTAATGGCTAACTGAAAAGATGGTAACAAATTGCAAGCTTTCGAGACTACTCAGGTGAATTTTCCAAGGAAGTCTGTTTTACTGTTTGGGTTCAATGCTGAATACAGTTTGAACAAGCTTTTAGGCGTTGGTCATTTCCAGATCCATTATGGTTATGTCAAGTTTTAGCATAACTGATTGGACGGCGAAACACGTGGATCATGGGTGGCATAGGGACAATGTAAAAAAAATAAATAAAAAATGATGTTGGGACCCCTGTATTTTTAATAATCAGTCAAGGGAAAGCTAGATGTGAGCTAGTCTCATGCTAGGAAGGGGACAATATCCATAAACCTTACAAGCCTATTAACATCAGCCCCCAGTTGTTGGCTTAGCCTTAGCTGGTTATCAAAAACAGGGGGGACCCCACGTCTTTTTTTTTTTTTTTTTTGAGTCCCTCTATTTTTAAGAACCAGCAAACACAAAGCAGACAGCTGGGGACTAATATTAGTGGGTTGGAAAGGTCCATGAATATTTGCCCCTTCCCAGCCTCATAAGACCAGCTCTCAGCTGCCCCAGAAATGTCGCATCCATTAGATGTGCCAATTCTGGAGCTTATCGTCAGCTCTTCCTGATTGCACTGGTGTGGTAGCAATTAGAGTAATAGTTTTTGGGGTTAATGTCAGCTGGCATCAAGCCCAGGGGTTAGTAATAGAGAGGCGTCTATCAAACAACCACATATTTAAAAATAAAGACAAATGCAGCAAAAAAAAAAAAAAAACAGGGTTTTTTTTTAACCCCTTCACCCCCAAGGGTGGTTTGCACGTTAATGACTGGGCCAATTTTTACAATTCTGACCACTGTCTCTTTATGAGGTTATAACTCTGGAATGCTTCAACGGATCTTCGCGATTCTGAGATTGTTTTCTCGTGACATATTGTACTTCATGTTAGTGGTAAAATTTCTTCGATATAACTTGCGTTTATTTTTGAAAAAAACGCAAATAAGGCGAAAATTTTAAAAATTTTGCAATTTTCAAACTTTGAATTTTTATTCCCTTAAAACAGAGAAATATATCACACAAAATAGTTAAGAAATAACATTTCCCACATGTGTACTTTACATCAGCACAATTTTGGAACCAAAATTTTTTTTTGTTAGGAAGTTATAAGGGTTAAAAGTTGACCAGCGATTTCTCATTTTTACAACAAAATTTACAAAGCCATTTTTTTTAGGGACCACCTCACATTTGAAGTCACTTTGAGGGGTCTATATGGCAGAAAATACCCAAAAGTGACACCATTCTAAAAACTGCACCCCTCAAGGTACTCAAAACCACATTCAAGAAGTTTATTAACCCTTCAGGTGCTTCACAGTAACTAAAGCAACGTGGAAGGAAAAAATGAATATTTTACTTTTTAGCCACAAAAATTATCTTTTACAAACTTTTTTTTTATTTTCACAAGGGTAAAAGGAGAAAATGGACAGATATGGTTGTTATGCAATTTCTCCTGAGTACGCCAATACCCCATATGTGGGGGAAAACCACTGTTTGGGCACACGGCAGAGCTCGTAAGGGAAGGAGCGACGTTTGACTTTTTCAAACTAAAATTGGCTGGAATTTAGATTGGATGCCATGTCGCGTTTGGAGAGCCCCTGATGCGCCTAAACAGTGGAAATCCCCCATAAGTGACACCATTTTGGAAACTAGACCCCCTAAGGTACTTATCTAGATCTGTTGTGAGCACTTTGAACCCTCAAGTGTTTCACAAAAGTTTATAAAGCCTGGGTGTGAAAAAAAAAAATCAATTTTCCACAAAAATGATTTTTTAGTCCCAAATTTTTGAATTTTCCCAAGGAAATTGGACCCCAAAAGTTGTTGTCCAATTTGTCCTGAGTACGCTGATACCCCATATGTGGAGGGGGAAACTGTTTGGGCGCACGGCAGGGCTTGGAAAGGAAGTAGTAACGTTTTGGAATGCAGACGTTAATGGGGGTCATGTTCCGTTTGCAGTGCCCCAGATGAGCCTAAACAGTGGAAACCCCCCACAAGTGACCCCATTTTGGAAACTAGACCCCTAAGGAACTTATCTAGATCTTTGGTGAGCACTTTGAACCCCCAAGTGCTTCACACAAGTTTATAATGCCCGGGCATGAAAATAAAAAATCCTATTTTTTCCACAAAAATGATCTTTTAGTCACTAATTTTTTATTTTCCCAAGGGTAACAGGAGAAATTGGACCACATAAGTTGTTGTACAATTTGTCCTGAGTACGCTGATACCCCATATGTGGGGGGAACCACTGTTTGGGCGCACGGCAGAGCTCGGAATGGAAGGAGCACCATTTGACTTTTCCAACCAAAATTGGCTGGAATTGAGTTTGGATGTTGCATTTGGAGAGCCCCTGATGTGCCTAAACAGTGGAAACCCCCCACAAATGACCCCATTTGGGAAACTAGACCCCCTAAGGAACTTATCTAGATTTTTGATGAGCAATTTGAACCCCCAAGTGCTTCACACAAGTTTATAACGTAGAGCCGTAAAATTTAAAAATCATATTTTTTCCACAAAAATGATCTTTTCACCCCAATTTTTATTTTTCCAAGGGTAACAAGACTCCAAAAGTTATTGTGCAATATGTCCTGAGTGCGCTGATACCCCATATGTGGGGGTAAACCACTGTTTGGGTGCATGGCAGAGTTTGGAAGGGAAGGAGCGCCGTCTGACTTTTTCAATGCAGAATTGGCTGGACGCCATGTCGTGTTTGGAGAGCTCCTGATCTGCCTAAACAGTGGAAACCCCCATAAATGACACCATTTTGGAAACTAGACCCCTCAAGGAACTTATCTAGATGTGTGGTGAGAACTTTGAACCCCCAGGTGTTTCACTAAAGTTTATAACGTACAGCCGTAAAATAAAAAATCTTTTTTTTTTTTTTACAAAAATGATTTTTTCGCCCCCAATATTTTATTTTCACAAGGGTAACAGAAGAAATTGGAACCCAAAAGTTGTTGTCCAATTTGTCCTGAGTACACTGATACCCAATATGTGGGCGAAAACTACTGTATGGGCACACGTCGGGCTCGGAAGGGAAGTAGTGACGTTTTGGATTGCAGACTTTGATGGAATGGTCTGGGGGCGTCATGTCACATTTGGAGAGCCCCTGATGCACCTAAACAGTGGAAACCCCCACAAGTGACCCCATTTTGGCAAATAGACCCCACAAGGAACTTATCTAGATGTGTGGTGAGCACTTTGAACCCCGAAGTGCTTCACAGAAGTTTATAACGCACAGCCGTAAAAATAAAAAATCCTTTTTTTTACAAAAATGATTTTTTCGCCCCCAATATTTTATTTTCACAAGGGTAACAGGAGAAATTGGACCCCAAAAGTTGTTGTCCAATTTGTCCTGAGTACGCTGATACCCAATATGTGGGAGAAAACTACTGTATGGGCGCATGTCAGGGCTCGGAAGGGAAGTAGTGATGTTTTGGATTGCAGACTTTGATGGAATGGTCTGGGTGCGTCATGTCGTATTTGGAGAGCCCCTGATGCGCCTAAACAGTGGAAACCCCCCACAAGTGACCCCATTTTGGAAAATAGACCCCACAAGGAACTTATCTAGATGTGTGGTGAGCACTTTGAACCCCAAAGTGCTTCACAGAAGTTTATAACGCACAGCCGTAAAATAAAAAATAATTTTTTTTGTACAAAAATGATATTTTCGCCCCCAGTTTTTTATTTTCCCAAGGGTAACAGAAGAAATAGGACAAATTGCACAATAACTCTTGGGGTCCAGAGTACGCTGATACCCCATATGTGGGGATAAACTACTGTTTGGACGCATGGTAGAGCTCAGAAGTGAAGGAGCACCATTTGACTTTTTCAACGCAGAATTGGCTGGAATTGAGATCAGACGCCATGTCACATTTGGAGAGCCCCTGATGTGCCTAAACAGCGGAAACCCCCCAATTCTAACTCCAACCCTAACCCCAACACACCCCTAACCCTAGTCCCAACCCTAACCACAAACCTAATCCTAACACACCCCTAATCCCAACCCTAACCCTAACTTTAGCCGCAACCCTAACCCTAACCCTAATGGGAAAATGGAAATAAATACATTTTTTTAATTTTATTATTTTTCCCTAACTAAGGGGGTGATAAAGGGGGGTTTGATTTACTATTTATAGCGGGTTTTTATGATTGGCAGCTGTCACGCTAAAAGACTCTTTTTATTGCAAATATAGTTTTTTGCATCGCCACATTTTGAGAGCTATAATTTTTGCACATTTTGGCCCACAGAGTCATGTGAAGTCTTATTTTTTGCGGTACGAGTTGACGTTTTTATTTGTACCATTTTTGAGCAGGTGACATTTTTTGATCGCTTTTTATTTCGATTTTTGGGAGGTTAGAATGAACAAAAATCAGCAATTCATGAATTTATTTTGGGGGAGGCGTTTTTATTGCTCCGCGTGTGGTAAAATTGATAAAGCAGTTTTATTCTTCGGGTCAGTACGATTATGGCGATACCTTATTTATATCATTTTTTTATGTTTTGGCGCTTTTATAGAATAAAAACAATTTTATATAAAAAATAATTATTTTTGCATCGCTTTATTCTGCGAGCTATAACTTTTTTATTTTTTCGCTGATGATGCGGTATGGCAGCTCGTTTTTTGCGGGACAAGATGACGTTTTCAGCGGTACCATGATTATTTATATCGGTCTTTTTGATCGCGCGTTATTCCACTTTTTGTTCGGCGGTATGATGATAAAGCATTGATTTTTTGCTTCGTTTTTTTTTTTTTTTTTTTAAGGGGTTCACTAAAGGGGTTAACTAGTGGGACAGTTTTATAGGGGGGGGTCGTTACGGACGCGGCGATACCAAATATGTGTACTTTTATTGTTTTGGTTTTTTTATTTACAGGAAGAAATGAATTTATTGGGGAATATTTTTTTTTTTTTTATTTTGGATTTTTTTTTTATAACATGTTTATTTTTTATTTTTTTTTTTTAACTTTTTTACTTTGTCCCAGGGTGGGACATCACTCTATTTTATCAAATCGCTGGTGTGACAGTGTGCACAGCACTCTGTCACACCAGCGATCGCTCAGGCAGTGCAGCAGGCTTCTCAGTGCCTGCTCTCAGCAGGCACTGAGGAAGCCACCTCCCTCCAGGACCCCGGCGCCATCTTGGATCCGGGTCCTGGGAGGGAGGAAGCCCTCAGAACAGCGCGATCACATCGCGCTGGTCTGAGGGTCTCAGGGGGGCGCGCAGGGAGCCCACTCCCTGCGCGATGCTTCCCTGTGCCCCCAGTACACCGCGATCATGTTTGATCGCGGTGTGCTAGGGGTTAATGTGCCGGGAGCGGTCCGTGACCGCTCCTGACACACAGTCACGGGTGTCAGCTGTGATAATCAGCCTATGACGTACTATCCCGTCCATGGGCAGAATGGCACGGGTTTGCAAATTGTGGATAGTCCTAATTTCTTGGGGTAGAGCATTCCAGAGGATTGGCGCAGCGGGGAGAAGTCTTGGAGTCGGGAGTGGGAGGTACGGATTAGTGCAGAGGTTAGTCGAAAGTCGTTTGCAGAGCGCAGCAGTCGGTTAGGCCGATAGATAGAAATGAGGGAGGAGATGTAGGGGGTGCTGCAGTGTGGAGAGCTTTGTGGGTGAGAACAAGTACTTTGAATTGGATCCTATAATGAATGGGCAGCCAGTGTAAGGACTGGCGAAGAGCGGATGCGTCCGAGTACCGATTAGCCAGATGGATAACCCTGGCTGCTGCATTAAGGATGGACTGGAGAGGGGATAGTCGAGTAATGGGGAGGCCAAGTAATAGAGCGTTACAGTAGTCCAGGCGGGAGTGGATCAATGCTACAGTGAGGGTTTTTGTTGTTTCCATGGTGAGAAAAGGGCGGATTCTAGAGATGTTCTTTAGGTGTAGGCGGCAAAAGCGGGCAAGAGATTGTATATGGGAGGTGAAGGAGAGATTGGTATCAAACATAACACCCAGACAGCGAGCCTGCTGCCGGGGTGTTATTATGGTGCCGCCCACTGAGAGGGAAATGTCAGATTTAGGGAGGTTAGTAGACGGCGGGAACAGAAGAAGTTCAGTTTTGGAGAGGTTGAGTAGACAACCATACCAGATCGTTCACACTTAGGTCCGGACCAGACACTCTCCTCCTATCAGCCATACGTTTGTATCGGTTCCCCATAGTACTCAGATTATTCAGCACTCCTCTCCACACTGAAGCAAGTGACGACGAAAATCGTTCCTCCTCAGGAACCCCAGAAGAGCCCCCCCTATTGAAAGTACAAAACTGGGGGTGAAAACTATATGCCCCAAAAAACGGGGACTTACCAGTGGACTCGCTCCGCCTATTATTTAGAGCAAACTCCGCCAGAGGCAAGAAAGAAGCCCAGTCCTCCTGGTTCTCTGACACATAACACCGGAGATATGTCTCCAAGCTCTGGTTCAGACGCTCTGTCTGACCACTGGACTGCGGGTGAAAAGCCGATGAAAATGACAACTGCATCCCCCGCCGTGTACAAAATGCTTTCCAAAATTTGGACACAAACTGAGACCCCCGATCCGACACCACATCGGAGGGTACCCCGTGAAGTCTTACAATCTCCCCAATAAACACCTGCGCAAGAGTTTTAGCATTAGGAAGAGCAGGAAGAGCGATAAAATGTGCCAACTGTCACGGGTGTGTCGCGGCGGAGATCGTCGCGATTGCACACCCTGACTTCGCACAGCTGAGTTTCTGGTGCTGGGTGTTTTTCGGCACTGAGGGAGTTAATTCTCTCTCTCTCGGTGCTGGGCTGACCAGCCTCGCCCAGCTACGATTGATGTTTTGTTAATTAGCTTCCTTCATATACCTGCTGGTCTGCTGGGGAAGTTGCCGGTGAAAGCATTCATTCAGACCAGCAGAGCGGATCGTTTCTGAGAAGACTTAAGCTAAGAGTGCCTGTTGTGGTTTTTCCTCTCCTCGCTTATTGTTTATCTCCTTAACCTTTTGTGTTCCTCTGTAGTGGAAGTGTTGTATGCAAGGCTGTGTTTTCTTTACCCCTTGTCTGTCTCATTTGTCTTAGACTGTGTGTAAGCTGTGACCTGCCCATTCCCTGTGGTGGTAATCAGGGTCCTTCTCAGGACTAGATTACAGTGGTCAGGGATCTACAGGAGACAGGGTTACGCTGGCGGCCTGGACCTCTGTACCATTAACAGTACCTCCAGGTAGAGGGACTAGTCAGGACCCCAGTTCAGGGTCAGCATAGACCCCGGTCCACCTCTATCCAGAGACAGCGTGACAAGTACACAGTATTGACCCACAATACATAGGATATTATGTCAGGTAAGACATTGCTGGCAGATACTATGTATACATGTTGATTTTCTCTATTATATGAAATTTTAGAATGATGTCACATTAGATATAGGTTGCTATCTTTGAATATATCTGTTATACGTCGTGACATTTTCACCGGCCCTCTAAAGATTCTCCCCAGCCACCATGGATCCAGTAGCCCATTTAGCTCAGCAGTTGCAGAGTTTGTCCATGGAGCTGACGGACGTTAAATCCAAGGTTTTGTACCCCGGGAGCAAACCAGATTTGAACCTAAAGTAGCTCTCCCGGACAGGTTCACTGGTGAGCGGGACAAGTTTTTTACTTTCGGGAAGCATGTAAATTATATTTTCGGCTGCGGCCGCAGTCGTCGGGGAGTGAGGATCAGAGGGTGGGAATTGTCATCTCGCTCTTACAAGGGGACCCTCAATCCTGGGCGTTCTCTCTCCCCCCGGGCTCCCTGGCTCTCCAGTCAGTGGACCGATTTTTTACAGCCCTGGGTCTGGTATATGATGACCCGGATCGGGTCTCCCTTGCTGAAATGAAGTTACGTAGGATACAGCAGGGAGATCGTCCGGCGGAGGAATTTTCTTCAGAGTTCCGTAGGTGGGCCACGGATACTCAGTGGAATGACCCGGCTCTTAAGAGCCAGTTTTGTCAAGGTTTATCTGACAAATTAAAAGATGTGTTGGCTCAGTATGATTCTCCCCCGTCACTGGAGGCCGCTATGGCTCTTGCTATTCGCATTGATAGACGGCTTCGGGAGAGGTGTGGGGTAACTCCGCCCCCTGTGATGACTCCACTCCTTCTAAAGTCCCTAATATTGAGGTTCCCTGGTTTGTTCCGAGGAACCTATGCAGTTGGGAGGGACATCATTCCGAGGGAGGGGATCGGCGGTGCGCCGCAAAACAAGAAGGTGTTTCTTCTGCGGGAGAGAGGGACATTTTATTGAGGGGTGTCCATCCCGTACTGTACTGAGCAAGAAGTCGCCGGAAAACTATTAATCCCAGGTTGTGTGGTGGACGACAATCTGGGAGTATGTATTTCGTCCCCAAGTCCGTCTCAGTTTCTCGTACCAGCGGAGGTGGTGGTAGGTACGAGAACTGAGAGGATTTCTGTTCTTCTGGATAGTGGGGCCGCGGCTAATCTGGTGGACGCTCGGTTTGCCCAGGTGCAAGGTATGCAACTGAGTGTATTGGCCAAACCTATCCCTATATTCTCTATTGACGCCAGGCCTCTCGGTCAAGGTAGCTTTGTGCAAGCCGTGCATAACATAGACCTTCGAGTGGGGGCAATACATAAAGAACTATTGTCTTGTTATGTGTTGGAGGGCCTTCCCACTCCTATTGTGTTGGGACTTCCTTGGTTAACTAAACATAACCCAGTTATTAATTGGCAATCCAGAGAGATAAGCCAGTGGGGTGAATTTTGCAATAGTAACTGCATGAACACGGTCATCGGTACGGTCGTGCCTAGAACCTTACCTCCTTTTCTGGAGGACTTTGAGGATGTGTTTTCAGAGGAAGGGTGTCAAGAATTACCTCCTCATCGCGCATATGACTGTGCTATAAAATTGCTTCCTGATGCTAAGTTACCAAAATCTAGGTTATATAACCTTTCTGGTCCTGAGAGGCAAGCTATGAAGGATTACATTTCGGAAAGTCTGGCCAAGGGGCATATTAGACCTTCATCTTCCCCAGTGGCCGCGGGGTTCTTCTTTGTGAAGAAAAAAGATGGAGGCCTACGCCCTTGCCTGGATTTCCGTGAGCTTAATCGGATTACGGTCCGAGATCCGTATCCGCTCCCACTTATTCCTGATCTCTTCAATCAGATTGTGGGCGCCAAATGGTTCTCTAAGTTGGATCTCAGGGGGGCGTATAATCTGATTAGGATAAAGGAGGGGGATGAGTGGAAGACGGCGTTTAACACTCCGGAGGGACATTATGAGAACCTTGTCATGCCTTTCGGTCTGACTACTGCCCCGCGGTGTTTCAACATTTTGTTAATGACATCTTTCACCACCTAGTGAGACAGTTTGTTGTCATTTATCTAGATGACATCTTAATTTACTCGCCGGATCTTGTGTCTCATCAGGAGCATGTGAGACAAGTGCTGCAGATCTTGCGAGATAATAAACTGTACGCCAAATGGGAGAAGTGTGTATTCGCTGTACAAGAACTTCAGTTTTTAGGATTCTTGGTGTCAGCCTCCGGTTTCCGTATGGACCCTGGGAAAGTGAAGGCTGTGCTTGAATGGGATCGGCCAGAGGATCTTAAAGCACTGCAGCGTTTCCTGGAGTTTGCTAACTACTACCGGAAATTTATTCGTAATTTCTCATCTGTTGTCAAACCTCTCACTGACATGACAAAAAAAGGGACGGATTTTTCTAGGTGGTCTGACAAAGCTTGTCAAGCATTTTCCTCCTTGAAAAAATGTTTTGCTTCAGCACCCATACTCATCCAATCTGATGCATCACAACCGTTCATTGTGGAGGTAGACGCATCTGACGTAGGAGTGGGTGCGGTATTATCTCAAGGTCCGTCCCCTGGTAAATGGCATCCGTGCGCTTTCTTCTCTAAAAAATTGTCGTCCGCGGAGAGGAATTATGATGTCGGCAATAGGGAACTCTTGGCCATTAAGTTGGCTTTTGAAGAGTGGCGTCACTTTTTGGAGGGGGCAGTCCACCCGGTCACCGTCATTACTGATCACAAGAACCTGCTGTATTTAGAGTCTGCAAAACGTCTGAATTCCAGACAAGCTAGATGGCCGTTGTTTTTTACCAGGTTTAATTTTGTCGTCACATATCGTCCTGGGTCAAAAAATGTAAAGGCTGATGCCTTATCTCGTAGTTTCCCGGGGGCCGGGAAGACGGATGACCCGGTTCCTATTCTTCAGGAGGGAGTTGTGGTGTCGGCTGTATGCTCTGAGCTTGAGGAGGAGGTATTGGAGGCTCAGGGGGACGCCCCTGTAGGACCTCCAGGGAAACGGTTTGTTCTAGATCAGTTAAGACAAAAGGTTATCGAGGCACATCATAATTCTGCTTTGGCAGGACACCCAGGGAGTAAAGCAACTGTAGATCTCGTTTCTCGCCGGTTTTGGTGGCCTAACTTAAATAAAGAGGTGGTAACTTTTGTCGCGTCCTGTGGGGTATGTGCGCGCTCTAAGACCCCACATACCCGTCCGTCTGGGGCCCTTTTACCGTTGAAAATCCCGGAGCGTCCATGGACCCATCTGTCTATGGACTTCATTACGGACCTTCCTCCGTCTTCAGGTAAAACTGTCATACTAGTTGTAGTTGACAGGTTCAGCAAAATGGCACATTTTATTGCTCTTCCTGCTCTTCCTAATGCTAAAACTCTGGCGCAGGTGTTCATTGGGGAGATTGTGAGACTTCACGGGTTGCCTTCCGATGTGGTGTCGGATCGGGGGTCTCAGTTTGTGTCCAAATGCTGGAAGGCATTTTGTTCTCGTCGGGGGATGCAGTTGTCATTTTCTTCGGCTTTTCATCCGCAGACCAATGGTCAGACAGAGCGTCTGAATCAGAGCTTAGAGACATATCTCCAGTGTTTTGTCTCAGAGAACCAAGAGGACTGGTCTTCTTTCTTGCCTCTGGCAGAGTTCGCTCTTAACAATAGGCGGAGCGAGTCCACTGGTAAGTCCCAGTTTTTTGGGGCATATGGTTTTCACCCCCAGTTTTGTACTTTCAATGGGGGGGGCTCTTCTGGGGTTCCTGAGGAGGAACGATTTTCGTCGTCACTTGCTTCAGTGTGGAGAGGAGTGCTTAATAATCTGAGCACTATGGGGAACCGATACAAACGTATGGCTGATAGGAGGAGAGTGTCTGGTCCGGACCTAAGTGTGAACGATCTGGTATGGTTGTCTACCAAGAATATAAAACTTAAGGTTCCCTCCTGGAAACTCGGTCCCAGATTCATCGGGCCATACAGGATCAGTTCAATAGTTAATCCGGTGGCTTTCCGTCTTGACCTCCCTCCTACATTTAAAATCCACAATGTGTTCCACAAATCGTTGCTTAAGAGGTACGTGGCACCAGTTATACCGTCACCTCTACCTCCTCCTCCAGTGGTGGTCAATGGTAATTTGGAGTTTCAGGTATCGAAGATCATTGACTCACGTCTGAATCGCCGGTCCCTTCAGTACCTTGTTCATTGGAGGGGGTATGGTCCTGACGAGAGGATGTGGGTTTCTGCGTCGGATATTAACGCAGACCGTTTGGTTCGGGCCTTCCACACTACTCACCCAGATAGACCAGGCCCTGAGGGTCCAGAGGCCCCTCGTAGAAGGGGGGGTACTGTCACGGGTGTGTCGCGGCGGAGATCGTCGCGATTGCACACCCTGACTTCGCACAGCTGAGTTTCTGGTGCTGGGTGTTTTTCGGCACTGAGGGAGTTAATTCTCTCTCTCGGTGCTGGGCTGACCAGCCTCGCCCAGCTGCGATTGATGTTTTGTTAATTAGCTTCCTTCATATACCTGCTGGTCTGCTGGGGAAGTTGCCGGTGAAAGCATTCATTCAGACCAGCAGAGCGGATCGTTTCTGAGAAGACTTAAGCTAAGAGTGCCTGTTGTGGTTTTTCCTCTCCTCGCTTATTGTTTATCTCCTTAACCTTTTGTGTTCCTCTGTAGTGGAAGTGTTGTATGCAAGGCTGTGTTTTCTTTACCCCTTGTCTGTCTCGTTTGTCTTAGACTGTGTGTAAGCTGTGACCTGCCCATTCCCTGTGGTGGTAATCAGGGTCCTTCTCAGGACTAGATTACAGTGGTCAGGGATCTACAGGAGACAGGGTTACGCTGGCGGCCTGGACCTCTGTACCATTAACAGAGGTCCAGGCCGCCAGCGTAACCCTATCTCCTGTGAATCCCTGACAACTGTAATCTAGTCCTGAGAAGGACCCTGATTACCACCACAGGGAACGGGAAGGTAACTGCCTACACACAGTATAAGACGAACGAGACAGTACAAGGGGTAAAATAAAAGACACCTTGCATACAAAACAACAACTATTGACGGTTTACTCCGCGAAAAAAGGATTGTACGTCCCTACGCGAAGCGATAGTCTTCCGAAACAGCAAGGACAGAGCAGAAACCTGTCCTTTCAGAGTGCTAACTGCCAAACCCTTGTCCAGCCCGTACTGCAGAAAGGCCAACAAATTGGGAATAGAAAAAATCCTCGGGTTCTTAGAAGAACCCGAACACCACGAGAAGAAGGCTTCCCAAGTCTTGTGATAAATCCTAGTAGTAGCCGGACCTCTGGCAGCTCGCAGAGTGGCAATGACCTCGGCTGAAAAACCTTGACGGGTAAAGATTTCGGTCTCAAGAGCCACGCCGTCAAACGCAGAGACTTCAGGTCCGGGTGACGAACGGGCCCTTGGGTTAACAGGTCCGGGCGAAGAGGAAGTGGAAGTGGAGGCGCTGCCAGAAGCAACACCAGTGTCGAGAACCACGTCCTCCTCGGCCAATCTGGGGCTATCACCATAGCCGGGACTCTCTCCAGTCTGATCCGACGCAACACCAGAGGAAGTAAGGATATCGGCGGGAACACATAGATTAGCTCGAATTGGTCCCAAGGAGCCACCAGAGCATCCACTGCCACAGCGTTCGAGTCCTTGTACCTGGACATGAACGTCGGTAACTTGGCATTGAACCTGGATGCCATCAAATCCACTTGGGGAGTTCCCCAACGGGAGCACAGCAGTGCAAAAATTTTCGAGTGAAGACTCCATTCTCCGGGATCCATCTTTTCGCGACTGAGGAAGTCCGCTGTGATATTCTGAACTCCTGGAATGTGAATCGCAGAGATGGCTGGCACTCTGGCCTCGGCCCATACCAGAATTCGAGACACTTCCATCATGAGCCTGAAGCTCCTCGTCCCACCTTGATGGTTGATATACGCGACCGCCGTCGCGTTGTCTGTCTGCACTCGGACTGGTAGACCGCTTAAAGGGACCGTCCAGTGTTGGAGGCAAAGGAAAACTGCCCTCAATTCCAGGATGTTGATCGGCAGGACAGATTCTTCCAACGACCATACTCCCTGAATCCAGAGATCGTTCCAGACACCCCCCCAGCCCGTGAGGCTGGCATCGGTGGTTATGATCGACCACCTCGGAGGAAGGAAGGACTTCCCCGGGGATAACGCTTCCGGACGTAACCACCATTTTAGAGACTCTCTCACCTGTGGGAGATGATGACACTGCAATCCAGTGAAAACTGCGATCGATCCCAACGGTTCAAGATGAACATTTGGAGAGCCCTGGAATGAAATTGGGCAAACGGAATTGCTTCCATTGACGCCACCATCAAACCCAGAAGGCGCATACACCTTCGAAGGGACATTGCTGTCGCAGACTTCATGACCTGTACATGACGAAGAAGACTCGCTTGCTTGTCTGGAGGCAGAGACACCACTGCTCGTATCGTGTCAAAATGCATTCCCAAAAACAGGATTGACTGCGACGGTTCCAGAGACGACTTCTCCCAATTGACCAGCCACCCGAAGTCCTCCAGGAGCTGAAGGGATAGATTGCGAGCCGTCACCGCCTCCTCCTTTGAGGACGCCACAATCAAAGGGTCGTCCAGATAGGGAAGAATCGTAACCCCCTGTCTTCGCAGAAACGCCATAAGAGGAGCCAGAATTTTTGTAAAAACTCTGGGTGCTGAGGCCAACCCGAAAGGCAGAGCCACAAACTGGTAATGGTCCTGGCCTATGGCAAAACGAAGGAAGCGTTGGTGGGCCGTTCCGATTGGGGACAAGCAAATAAGCGTCGCGAATGTCGATTGACACCAAAAAATCATTCTGCGACAAGGCCGCCACAACGGAGCGAAGTGACTCCATGCGGAATTTCCGGGAGCGGACATGCCGATTCAATCTTTTGAGATCTAGAACGGGGCGAAATTTGTCTTCCTTCTTGGGGACCACAAAGAGGTTGGAATAAAACCCTCTTCCCCGATCCTCCGGTGGAACTGGTACCACCACACCCTTCTGTAGAAGGGAATCGACCTCCCGCAGTAGAGCGGCATATAGCTCGGGCTCTGACGGAATGCGGGATTGGCAAAAACTGTCCGGGGGTCGAGAAAGAAACTCTATGAAATAGCCTGCCGACACAACCCGCGTCACCCAGACGTCCGACACGCGGGAAGCCCAAATCGGTTCGAATTGGAGCAGGCGACCTACCACTCGAGAGCCCTCGAGTAAGGCCCTGGCGTCAGTCCGCCTTAGCGGGTTTTTTGTCAGCTTCCCGCTTGTCTTGGCGGAAACTCTGTTTCCAGGAAGTGCGGGATTTCTGAACATTCTTTTTTCCCGAAAAAGAGGGACGCCCCGATCCCCAAGAGGGCTGACCGAACCGTCCCCTGGACCGAAAGGACCGCCGACTAGTACCGGCACTATGCCTGCCAGCCGCAGAAGACACAGCTCTTCGCTGCGGTAAAGCCGTTTCTTTTGCCTTTGCCTTGGCAATCAGCTCCGTGAGGTCAGATCCAAATAGCTGACCACCCTTGTAAGCTAAAGAAAGCAAACCTTGCTTGGAAACCGCGTCTCCGGTCCACTGTCTAAGCCACAGAGCTCTCCTGACTGTGATCGCCGAGGATTGTGCCCTGGACAGCAGTGAGGCAGTATCCAAACCTGCATCACTGCCATATCGAGCTGCATCCTCCAATGATTTGAAAAGCCCCTCTACCTCGGATAGTGGGGATCCATCTTGCCACGTCGTCCGTAGACGGTCTAACCAGCTCAGGGAAGCTTTACAAGCACACATGGATCCTAGCACTGCTCTGAATCCATGACCCGCGGCCTCGTAGATGGATTTCGCTGCCATCTCCGTTTTTCTGTCCAGCGGATCCTGCAGACTCGCCTTTCCTTTAAAAGGAAGCAATGAGGATTTGCTAAGCTGGGATAAAGGGACATCCACTTCAGGAGAAGGAATCCAATTATCAATCAACTCCATCGTACACGGATATAGCGTCTCAAAAAACCGTGTCCCTGAAAAGGTTTATCTGGACACAGGCGTTCCTTCTCCACTGCCTCATTAAGTTCGTCCAGAGATGGTAAGGCTGATCGCGACCTATGCGACTCCTGAATCATCCGGGCCGACTTACCAGGACGTCTAGTTACCTCCTCCGGTAACTGTAACGCCTCCCTCATGGCTCCAATAAAAGCCTCCGTACGGCTCAAAAGAGAGGCAGAGTGTCCCTGCCGATCCTCCTTATCCGAATCGGACACCTCCCCATTCGAGCTTGAAGGGGAACCCTCCATGCCCGAAATCTCAGAGTCGCTAAGCGGGGAAGAAGGCATCGGCCTGTGTCGCTTCCTACCATGAGAGGATCTAGCTGACACCCAATAACCTAGAAGGTCAGAAAGGCCATTAATAGAACGAGTGAGGGCCTCCATTTTGTCATCACTGACACCTCCGACCGCTGCGCTTGATGCCGTCGAGGTCTGTGTGTCAGATACGCGAGACTGATCCTGTAGCGGATCTGGGAGACGGTCTGCACCTCCTGGACCCTGATCCGACATGCCCTCACACAGTATATGGCAGGTCAAAAACCTGTCAGCAACTAGAACAGTGTGGTTTTCAAAGGCAAAATGTACGCTGAAGGGTTAAGCTCTTAAAGAGAGAGCTACCCCAGCTGTCTCCCAATAAAGGGTTTTTAGGAGCCCGAGAAGGCCTTCAGTAATGGCCGCCGCGCTAGAGGAGAGAGACCGGAAGAGAAAAAAGGCAGAGAAGCCACGCCCCCCGCCGGTTTAAAAAAAAAAGCGCGCGACTCACTCCGCTCCAGCTCCCATGTCCTGCAGGTATCCACCTGCGGACAAAAGTACACAATCACCACACATGAATGCATGTAGCAGCGGCTGCCGCAGCGGCCGCTGAAGCACTCAAAACACATTAAAATGTGGAGTACTCACCCAGCTGAGCGCCACAGGGACCCCTTAGAGATTTGTGGCGCTGTGCCCGTAGCTTCCCCCCAGGGCGGGGAACGCAGTGACCCCAGAAGCGCGGTTTGCGTCCCCGCCAGGGAAGCAATCCTCATCCCCCAGGGCCGGCAGGGTTCTGCAGGGACCACCTTACAGGGTAATACAGATCCACCAAGGGAGAGGTGGGGGTCCAGCAGCGCTGAGACCCCTAGACCACTGGCGGTCCAAGTCTCTGTCCGACTAAAATAAAAAAATCTTCTGAGGAGCTGCTTCCAGCAGCGACTATCCTCTGTGACCTCAAATTTTAGACTGGAGAGCTGGAGTAGGAGGAGCCCTATATGCTGGAGGGCCGGTCAACACTTTTTTAATCTGAGGTGTTTCTATCCTATGTGGGCTCCGCCTACCCACTAGTAATGACTAGTGTGTCTCCCTTCCTTCATCTGCTGCTGAAAAGGGCCATAAGACTGATATAAAAGACCGTGTATTAAATCAGTTACATGCTTTTCTAGACAATCAAAACATTTTTAAAATGTGAATACAGCAGGTACATGTCTGTGCTTTAGATGTTACAAAAACTCCCAAAACACAAGTTGGCAGCAAAGTAAATATTTACTAAGCAGAGGAAATACAGTTGCTACCTACTCTCTGGTTCCATTACATGCTGTGTATCAGTCACCGCAGACTGTATGTCATTATGCAAGTGATTTTCTCCCTACATGTTTTGTTTCTCCGGCAACCAGGTAATACAAATACAGGTGTCGGCTCCTAAATTTCTCAATACATTCCTAATTACTCCTTGCCACTTGTATTTCACCTTTATTCAGCAAATAGAAAACCATTTGTGTTATTAAATGGGCAAGAAGCGGAGAACGGCAAATCTGTTAAGGAGACACACTTGTCAATCTGCCGTTTAACTAGATCACAGCTTGTTTGTTTTTTAAGTTCTATTAAATGTCAGTATATATAAAAGAGTATATATCTTCAGGGAAATGACATGTGATGTTTTAAGAGATGGGCTGGTTTCCAGGAAGTTTTTATAAGGCAGGGTTGCACAACTGCAATACAGTTTGACTGAAATAAGAATTAGTATTGTATTAGCATTTTGTTATGTAGGGTTTCGCGCTAAAGGAAAAAGTTTGGGACCACCAGAAGTTTTCCTAGACCTGGCTATCCAGCCAAACTGAGCAATCATGGGAGAAGAGCCTTGGTGAGCGACGTAAAGAAGAATCCCAAGATCTCTGTGGCTGAGCTCCACAGATGCAGAAGGGAGATGGGAGAAAGTTCCACAAAGTCAACTATCACTGCAGCCCTCCACCAGTCGGGCCTTTATGGCAGAGTGGCCTGACGGAAGCCTCGCCTCAGTGCAAGACCTAATGATAGCCCACTTAGCGTTTGCTAAAAAAAAAAAAAAAAACTCAGGAGGGACTCCGAGAGTATGAGAAATAAAATTGTCTGGTCTGATGAGATAAAGACAGAACTTTTTGGTGATAATTCTAAGCGGTATGTGTGTATAAAACCAGGCACTGCTCATCACCTGCCCAATACAATCCCAACAGTGAAACATGGTGGTGGCAGCATCATGCTATGGAGGTGTTTTTCCAGGACGACTGGTTGCAATTGAAGGAAAAATGAATGCAGCCAAGTACAGAAATATCATGGATGAAAACCTCTTCCAGAGTGCTCTGGACCTCAGACTTGGCCGTACGTTCACCTTTCAACAAGAAAATGACCCTAAGCACACAGCTAAAATAACAAAGGAATGGCTTCAGAACAACTGACCATTCTTGACTGGCCCAGCCAGAGCCCTGACCTAAACCCAAATTGAGCATCTCTGGAGAGAACTTAACATGGCTGTCCACCAACGTTCACCATTCAACCTGACAGAACTGAAAAGGATCTGCAAGAAAGAATGGCAGAGGATCCCCAAATCTAGGTGTGAAAAACTTGTTGCATCATTCCCAAGATGACTTATGGCTGTACTAGCTCAAAAGGGTGCTTCTACTCAACACTGAGCAAAGGGTCTGAATACTTATAACTATGTGATATTTCAGTTTTTCTTTTTTTAATAAACTTGCAAAAATTTCTACATTTCTGTTTTTTTTCAGTCAAGATTGGGTGCAGAGTGTACATTAATGAGAAAAAAATGAACTTTTTTGAGCTTACCAAATGGCTGCAATGAAACAGAGTGAAAAACTTAAAGGGGTCAGAATACTTTCCGTACCCACTGTACCTCAGGCTGTGTCCCATATGTGCTGTATACCACAGGCTGTGTCCCATATATACTGTATATTTCAGGTTCAGTGTAACCTATGGGCTGGATACCTAGTGGACACTGAGCTTTAGGTATACAGCACATTAACTTGATCATTTTGTACAGCCCTCGAATGATGTTAGAAATATCCAAAAGGCCCTTAACAGAAAAAAGGTTCCCAACCCCTGGTTTACATCAACGCACCTCTGCGGATATTATTGTACTCTATTGATGAGTTTCTACCAATTGCCCTTAAGTTACTATCTTTTGAAGAAATTATTTTTTAGTTTTTGGCCTGATAATACTCTTTTTACTGAGATTTTAATATACTTAAAAGTTTTATGTAGTGTAATGCTATGAACTAATTTACAATAAACTATGGTATGCACTCAAATAGCATCCATTTAACTAGTGAAACACTTTGGGAACTTGCTTAAAGATCTGTACAAACCCAATAAACTAAATAGATTTCTTACTAGTCTATCTCTGCAAACTGTACGTATGCATCTGCTATGCTCATGCCTTGTCTTGATTGCCCGGCCATCTTTTAAGTATAAAATCACACCTATAAGCTACAAGACACTACTACAACTTGCATGTAATAAACCCATAACCATGCAGGTTTGGCATAGCTAAAAAATAAAATATGTACATGTGTCATGAAAACATTTAGAATGTTGCTCTCAGCATATACAGGGTTAATCATGTGTCCTCCATTGGTGTCTTATAAGGAATTTTTTGCTGCCAACCAAAATAATCTGCATATGACGCATCACCCTATATGACCACAGTTATTATTTGATCTGAAAATAACGTGTCACATCTAATCCCCAATCTATGAGCAGAGCTGCAACTTCAAAGCACTTCTAACTAAGTCTGGGTTAAATATAGACGTTTGCAAACTGCATGTTTTACATGCCTCAATAAATCTATTTACCATGTCGGCAAACACTGGTTCTGAAATCTAAGGTCATGAAGAGATTGCTTTTCTTTTGGGAAACACAGCCTATGGAAAGAGTTTATATCAAGTAGTGGTTGCACTATTAGTGACCTGAGCTTCATGGAGAGACACTGGAACTATAGGAAAACTAGTAATGAGCGAGCACTAAAGTGATCGGGCGCTTATTACTCGAGTCGAGCAAATCATAATGCTCGGGTGCTCATTACTCGAGTAACGAGTATAAAGGAAGTCACTGGGAAACTCAAGCATCTTGCTGGCGGCCCCCCCCCCTCCCGGAAAATACATTCAGAAACATTTTTTCCAGGATAATGAGTGACTTGTATATAAAACAAAATAAATGAGAAAAAAAATGCTCCTCCATCCCTTGGGCTACGTTCACACATAGTGCTTTTGAACGATTAAATTGCTTTAAAAAAAAATTCACCAGGAAATGTATTTAACATTTTACAACCTTATATGGCCATGTGGTGTGCACAACATGATCAGAAACAACCTGTTTAATTTATGAAGAAGGGACTCCGTCACAAAGTTGTTGTTTTATTTTCAGGGCATCAGGCGGCCCTATTTGTAGAGGGCCATCAGGCACCACTTACTATTTTTAGAAGGCCAGTAGTCGGCCCTCACCATGGTTAGAAGGCCAGCAGGCGACTTGTGGACAGATGAGACCAAGATAGAGCTTTTTGGTAAAGCACATTATTCAACTGTTTACTGTAAATGGAATGAGGCATGAAAATAAAAGAACACAGTAGTTACACTAAAATATGGTGGAGGCTTAAATATATTTTGGGGTTGTTTTGCTGCCTCTGTGACTGGGTGCCTTGACTGTTTGCAAGGCATCATGAAATGTGAAGATTCCCAAAGGATTTTGGGTCGCAATGTAGTGCTTAGTGTCAGAAAGCTGGGTTTGCATCCTAGGTCATGGGTCTTCCAGCAGGACAAAGATCCCAAACATACTTCAAGAAGCACCCAGAAATGGCACAAAGCACTGGAGAGTTCAGAAGTGGCAATTCCAGCTCCAGCAACGTAAAGTCTCCCACCACTACCTCTTACATACAGACGCTACAGAGAAACTGCGAATGGACACATTAAATTAGTTAATTTTGCCTGTTTTGTTGATTTTAAGAGTAGAGATCACAGTAAAAAAAAACATGAATCTGTCAATGAGTGTATGGAAAAAAAGCAATCAAGTTATGGACTCTGGTAAAGATGTATGTGACAAGAGTGAACACTCATTTCCAGAGATGACAGATGATACCTAGCACCTATCTCTACACTAAACGCAGCTAACAGCGGTATTACTAGAGAATGGAATACATGTTACCTACTTTTTTTTTCCAGATTGCAGCAGCAAGGACTATAAAATATACATAAGGCAATAATCAATGATACCTTTAATACGCTATCCCTACTATGACAGCTCACCCTAGATGAATAGCAGATAAGAGTGGTATAATTGCAGAATATAGAATGGATTTGAATCGGCCACGAATAGATTTTTTTTCATGTACGTGGCAGCCACAAACTCTGGAAGAACGTAAGCAACCCCTGCCTGCTTTGATTAATTTTTGAGTACATATCACAGTAAAAAAACATTAAACTGTCAATGAGCACATGGAAAACAGCAACCATGTTATGGACTGTGGCAGAGATGCATGTGACCAGAATGAACACTCGTTTTCAGCAGATGATACCTACAAATGCTTCTCACTAAATTAGAATAACATAATAAATAGTTATTAAGGTTGAAGGAAGACTTTAAGTCCATCTACAGTCATGGCTAAAAGTTTTGAGAATGACACAAATATTATTATTATTATTATTATATATTTATATAGCACAATTTATTCCATGGCGCTTTACATATGAAAAGGGGAAAAATATAGACAGATACAATAAACATGTGCTAGACAAGGGACGCATAAATACAGAAGGATAGAGGACCCTGCCCGCGAGGGCTCACAGTCTACAGGATTATAGATGATGCGGATAATACAGTCATGACCAAAAGTTTTGAGAATGACACAAATATTAATTTTTACAAAGTCTACTGCTTCACTTTTTCTAATGGCAATTTGCATATACTCCATAATGTTATAAAGAGTGATTAGCTTAATAGCAATTACTTGCAAAGTCAATATTTGGCTAGAAAATGAACTTTATCCCCCAAAACACATTTCAACATCATTGCAGCCCTGCCTTAAAAGGACCAGCTAACCTCTTTTCAGTGATTGCTCCATTAACACAGGTGTGGGTGTTGATGAGGACATGGCTGGAGATCAATCTGTCATGATTAAGTAAGAATGACACCACTGGACACTTTAAAAGGAGGCTGGTGCTTGGCATCATTGTTTCTCTTCTGTTAACCATGGTTATCTCTAAAGAAACACGTGCAGTCATCATTGCAATGCACAAAAATGGCCTAAAGGGTATGCCACACTAAACAGCGTCGCTAACGAGATCGCTAAAATACGTCACTATTTAGCGATCTCGTTCGTGACGCTAACGTGTGTGGCATGTAGCAACGACGTGGCCCCTGCTGTGATCTCGCTGATCGTTCACTAGAGTTCTGGACCGTATTTAGATCGTTGGCGTCCCGCTGGTGAGCCTATATCGCTGTCTGGCACCTTTTGTGAGCGATGTGCGCTGTTTTTTACATCGCAATGACCGTTAAAGTCGTTAATGAGATCGCTAACCGCTTTTGAGTCGTTAACGAGATCACTAAGTGTGGCAGCTACTAGAGACATTAAAACGATCACAAAAACGATCTCATTAGCTTGCGTCGTTATTGAGATCGCTAACGAGATCACTAAGTGTGGCAGTACCTTAACAGGGAAGAGTATCGCAGCTAGAAAGATTGCACCTCAGTCAACAATCTATCGCATCATCAAGAACTTCAAGGAGAGAGGTTCCATTGTTGCCAAAAAGGCTTCAGGGCGCCCAAGAAAGACCAGCAAGCGCCAGCACCGTCTCTTAAAAGTGTTTCAGCTGCGGGATCGGGCTACCAGCAGTGCAGAGCTTGTTCAGGAATGGCAGCAGGCAGGTGCGAGTGCATCTGCACGCACTGTGAGGCGGAGACTCTTGGAGCAAGGCCTGGTCTCAAGGAGGGCAGCAAAGAAGCCACTTCTCTCCAGAAAAAATATTATGGACAGACTGATATCTGCAAAAGGTACAGGCAGTGGACTGCGGAGGACTGGGGTAAAGTTATTTTCTCTGATGAATCCCTTTTCGATTGTTTGGGACATCAGGAAAACGCCTCATTCAGAGAAGACAAGGTGAGCGCTACCACCAGTCTTGTCTCATGCCAACTGTTAAGCATCCTGAAACCATTCATGTGTGGGGTTGCTTCTCAGCCAAGGGAATCGGCTCTCTCACAGTCTTGCCTAAAAACACAGCCATGAATAAAGAATGGTACCAGAATGTCCTCCAAGAGCAACTTCTCCCAACCTTCTAGAGCAGTTTGGCGATCAACAATGCCTTTTCCAGCATGATGGAGCACCTTGCCATAAAGCAAAGGTGATAACTAAATGGCTCAGGGAACAAAACATAGAGATTTTGGGATGGGTTTTAAGGATGATTTTACATATAAACACACCCCCCACCTCGCTTATTTTTACGGTCATTTCTAAACAGACTATAGCCCTGTAAATTACAGACCAGTCGTGGTTCTCATCCAGCCAAGTCTCAGATATCCCCACCATGTCATAATTATGTTCCAACAAAATTAATTCTAATTCCGCCATTTTGTTGGTGAGGCTTCTAGCATTAGTATACATGCACTTTATGTATCTCTCTGAACCTCTATTTTTTCTTAAATTATTAACTGTTCTACCCCACCCCCCCATGCCACCCCCACCCCCAATTTCATTATTTGTGCCCAGGTCTCTATCTGCACTGCCTTCCCCTCCTATAAAATGAATACCCTCCTCCCTAGTCCCTAGTTTAAAGACTCCTCCAACCTTCTAGCCATTTTCTCCCCCAGCACAGCTGCACCCTCCCCATTGAGGTGCAGCCCGTCCCTAGCATAGAACCTGTAGCCAACTGAGAAGTCGGCCCAGTTCTCCAGGAACCCAAACCCCTCCTTCCTACACCAGTTCTTGAGCCACTTATTAACCTCCCTAATCTCCCGTTGCCTCTCTGGTGTGGCACGTGGTACAGGCAGTATTTCAGAAAATACCACATTGGAGGTCCTTGCTTTAAGCTTGCAGCTTAATTCCCTGAAATCGTCTTTAAGGACCTTCCACCTACCTCTAACTTTGTCATTTGTGCCAATGTGCACCATGACCGCTGGGTCCTCACCAGCCCCTCCCAGTAATCTGTCAACCCGATCAACGATGTGTCGGACTCGAGCGCCAGGTAGGCAGCACACTGTTCGACGATCCTGGTCTTTGTGACAGATTGCCCTATCTGTTCCCCTAATAATTGAGTTCTCCACTACCAGCACCTGTCTGGCCCGCCCTGCTCTCCTAATTCCACCCTTACTGGAGCAGACACTCCTCTGGCTTTCAGAGGACATGCCTGGCTGCAGCAGTGCTACCACTGTACTGACAACCCCCTCATCATAAAAGTTAATTTCAGTTCTTCATTACAAAAAGTGAAACTCATTATAGAGAGTCATTACAGAGTGATCTATTTCAAGTGTTTATTTCTGTTTATGTTGATGATTATGGCTTACAGCCAATGAAACCCAAAAGTCATAATCTCAGTAAATTAGAATAATTAAAAAACCTGCAAAGACTTCCTAAGCATTAAAAAGGTCCCCTGGTCTGTTTCAGTAGGTTCCACAATCATGGGGAAGACTGCTTACTTGACAGATGTCCGGAAGGCAGTCATTGACAAACTCCACAAGGAGGGTAAACCACAAAAGGTCATTGCTAAAGAAGCTGGCTGTTCACAGAGTGCTGTATCCAAGCATATTAGTGGAAAGATGAGTAGAGGGAAAAAGTGTGCTAGAAAAAGGTGCACAAGCAACTGGGATAAGAGCAGCCTTGAAAGGATTGTTAAGAAAAGGCCCCTGAAAAATTTGGTGGAGATTCACAAGGACTGGACTGCTACTGGACTCATTGCTTCAAGGGCCACCGCACACCCAAACGTATCCAGAACGTGGGCTACAAGTGTCGCATTCCTTGTGTCAAGCCACTCATGACCAGTCGACAATGTCAGAACCATCTTACCTGGGCCAAAGAGACAAAGAACTGGACTGTTGCTTAGTGATCCAAGGTGGTGTGTTCAGATGAAAATAAATGTTGCATTTCACTTGGAAATCAAGGTCCCAGAGTCTGGAGGATGAGTGGAGAGGCACACAATCCAAGCTGCTTGAGGTCTAGTTTGAAGTTTCCACAATCAGTGATGGTTTGGGGAGCCATGTCATCTGCTGGAGTAGGTCTACTGTTTATCAAGACCAAAGTCAGTGCAGCCATCTACCAGGAAATTTTAGAGCACTTCATGCTTCCCTCTGCCGACAAGCTTTTTGAAGATGAAAATTTCATTCTCCAGCAGAAATTGGCACCTGTACACACTGCCAAAAGCACCAATTCCTGGTTTAAAAACAACAGTATCACTGTGCTCGATTGGCCAGCAAACTTGCCTGACCTTAACCCACAGAGAATCTATGGGGTACTGTCAGACAAAATTGAGACACACCAGATCCAACAATGCAGACGAGCCAAGGACTGCTATCAAAGCAAACTGGGCTTCTATAACACCTCAGCAGTGCCACATGCTGATCGCCTCTATGCCACACCGCGCTGATGTAGTAATTGATGCAAAAGGAGCCCCAATCAAGTATTGAGTGCATTTACTGAACATACATTTCAGTAGGCCAACATTTCGGAATTTTAAAATCATTTTTCAAGCTGGTGTTCTAAAGTATTCTAATTTACTGAAATAATGACTTTTGGGTTTTCATTTGCTGTAAGCCATAATCATCAACATTAAAAGAAAAAAAACACTTAAAATAGATAACTTGGTTTGTAATGACTATATAATATATGAGTTTCACTTTTTGTATTAAAGAACTGAAATAAATTAACTTTTTGATGATATTCGAATTTAGTGAGAAGCACTTGTGGCACCTATCCCTATACTAAACAAAGCTAACAGCCGTATTAATAGGGAATAGAATAGATGTTACTTTGAAAATTTTGTTTTGTTAGATTGCTGCAGCAAGGACTATAAAAGCAATATTCCCTGACTAGATGCCTGTAATATGCTATCCCTACTGCGATAGCTCACCCAATACAAACTGCAGATAAGAGCAGTATTATTAATGAATATAATCTATTTGAATAAGCCCTGAAAAGCTATTTGTTTAACATAGCTGCATTAAGGACTGTTATTTCATCAACCCTGCTGGGGAATATAGTGGAGCGTTTCATATCTACTCAGCCTGATATGGAGGATACCAGGATTTTATGTACTGTAGAAACTCTCCTGTCCCGGCTGTGAAATACTGTATGCAGGGTAAGAACTCCCTATGTGACGATCACCTGACAGTCAACAACAAGGAACTGGATCATATACTAATAAAACCCACCGGGTCTTTTGGTTTCCAAAAAATGTTTCCTCAACTAGAAGGTGGAGGCTCAGAAAATAATGTTTTCCCATTACTGAGTGGGTGTCCTAGACTGGTAATGCGTATACACTAAGTGCATGGACTGAAAAACATTTACCCCTGGGGAGTATACATACATATCAAAGAATGTTCGAGGTAGGCCTCTCAAAACTCTTAATGCGGGCATCAAACACCCATAAAAAAATAAATTTATAGCCAGGGTAGCATGATCACCCTATTGATATGCTGATGCAGGAGGACGATACAAAAAAAGAAAAAATCCTCAAGTGTATACACATGTTTGGGTGGGAAAGGCTGCATGGGAATAGACCAAAAAAAACAAACCACTGGATTTAAGTTCATGTTCCACTGCTGTCATCCGGTGGTGTTAAGACGTCTGGGTCAATTCAGACCTTGTCCATTTTGATAATAGTCAGCCTGTGAGCATTTTCAGTTGATATGCGGGTGTGCCCATCAGTTATAATACCCCAGGCAGAAATAAAAACCTTTTTAGTAAGTTTCAAAAGCCATTATGCTATTCACACTTCATGTGCTTCACATCGACTTGCTTTAGTGCAACGTTTTCTTTGTTTTGCTATTCGAGCTGTTTTTGATATGCACTAGTTCAGTCCGTTTTCCATTGCTTACTAATGTAACAGTTTTTCTGACTTGGACTCAACGCCCTTCACCATGCTGTGATTTTAATTACATCCAATCACATTTTGTTCCGACCTACTCATAAATATAGGCTTTACTAAGACATTAGCCAAAGGTAAGTGTTCACACTAGGCAGTTAGGTCAGGGACCCATTCGATCCATAAAATTACCTTGACGTTGTTGGATGGGCTCACATTTTTTGGCCAAATTTTGTGCTAAGCCTCTTGTGTTTTTTCATAAATTTCAAAAGCCATTATGCTATTCACGCTTCATGTACTTCACATAGACTTGCTTTAGTGCAATTGAGTGCAACCTTTTTCTTTGTTAAGCACTAAAACCCTGCTCTGACAAAACGCTAGTGGCAGGGCAGGACAGGACCTCCAAGGCGTAGAGAGATTGTTCATGCCATGTGTCTACCTTGGGTACCCAATAGTTGTAAGGCACAAAGAAATCAGAGGATGCCAATATGGTCGGCAAGGTACTCCTTCAGCTTCTTCCAAAATGTTTCTCTCCTTGTCAGAGTACCCCACACACAAGGAACTGGGCATTGGGAGGGTTTAAGAAAAATGTCCCAGACCTTGGATAGTATTCCCCTGCCTTTGCGGCATCTGGTGTGTGTCGCCCTTGTCTCTACTCCTTAGTTATCCAAGGAACTGTGACCTCTGCCACCAGAGTTGTCAGACGGGAATTGTTTTTTTTAAATAAATCTTCCAACTAGGGCTTTCTGGTACTGTAACATTTTATTAGACCTCTCCACCACAGGAAGTCGAGATGGGAAGTTCTCCTTGTAACATGGGTCTAGAAGGGTGACCAAGCAGTAATTAGTGTAGACCAAAATGCATTCAAATCAGCTCTTATGTGTGGAGCTTACAGGAATACCATCAGGTATGTTGAAGCTAGTATTCAATGTTATGATTTGGTAGCTGAGGAGAGCAGGCAAAAAAGGCAATACACCAGAGAGGTTGGGATCTATTGGATTGCAGTACCCTGACTAACCACCACAACTAAAGGCAGCCGTGGAGCGTACCTACGTTGGTCCTAGACGCCTCGTCACAGCCTGAGAAGCTAACTTCACCTAAAGATAGAAAGAGGAAAACTATCTGCCCCGGAGCAGATCCCCAAAGAACATAGGAAGCCCCCAAACATGTAATGGCGGTTAGACAAGAGGAAATACAGACACAGACAGAAAATAGTATGAGCAAACGTTGGGGCCCAATCTTCCTAGACAGAAAAGGATAGGAAGGTCACTTACTGCAATCCGAAAAACCCTAAAAAAATACCAACACACTAATTGCAAAAACACCTGCGATCACACGACCTCTACCACCTAAATTAGTTCTCTGGTGTAACAAAACTAAGCCGCAGCCACAGAATAAACTGGAAAAGGCAAATGAACAAACAACTGGCTGAACTAAACTGAGAGGAGCACAAGCCCCGGAGGGGACCTGGCAGACCCCCACAGAAGTGCAGGACAAAATGCAAAAAGCAAGCACAAAAAACTAAAAGAAGAAAATGTCTTATCTGTTAGCAGAAGATGCAGGCACGAAACAGCAAGCTCCAAAGTGAACCAGGAACAAAAGTTGAGACCAGAACAATTGATCACCGGCAACCCTGATGGGAGGGAACCTCCCTTATATAAGACCAGTCAGTAACACCTGATCGCCAATCTTCACAATCTTCATTGAATAGTTCAGTACTGTTTGTAACCACCAGAGGGAGCTTCTGCTCAGAATTCATTTCTAGCACATTCACAACAATTCAACTACTGCCCTCTGCTGTTCACAAAGCCTTGCCAACATATGCAAGGCGGGATGGCTTGTACATTATTTTGATCAAAATTATGTTTACTAAATACCCTTATGATTATTACTACCTTCATGCATTTTTGCAAAAAGATTTTTTATTTCATTTTTGGATATTTGTTTTTTGTGCCTGTTTTTCTGTGTAATGGTCATGTGTTAATATGCATTTACATTTTGCATACACATTAACTTACTTTTTCAGTTCAGATCTAGTTTTCTATGTAGTTCATAGTGCATTCCGTGCATATAAGGGTGTGACCGCCCTGTTTTCTGAGTTGAGAAAATCCATCCTGTCTGGCCAGAGCTTCAACTGGTGGGTTCAGTCCCTCTGCCCTTGTTCACATTTAAGTCACTTGACAAGTGGAAAGGTTTTCAATATTAGAGTAGGACTGTCCCACAGAGGGTTGCCTTGACGTGGCGGGATGGCTTGTACATTATTTTGATCAAAATTATGTTTACTAAATACCCTTATGATTATTACTACCTTCATGCATTTTTGCAAAAAGATTTTTTATTTCATTTTTGGATATTTGTTTTTTGTGCCTGTTTTTCTGTGTAATGGTCATGTGTTAATATGCATTTACATTTTGCATACACATTAACTTACTTTTTCAGTTCAGATCTAGTTTTCAACATATGCAACGTTGAGTTGCAATGCGTGATGACATCGCACACCAGTAGTTGAGCTGAAAATTACAAAAGCAGCAGCAGTTGTGGCTGACTTGCGCAAATGGGCACACACGCCGCATACTTTCACAAGTAGGCAGATCTGAGTAGGTTTTGAGAAACTGCTGAACCACTAAGTTGAGGACGTTGGCCAGGCATGGTACATGTGTAACGATGCCAAGCTTCAGAGCTGCCACCAGGTTGAGGCCATTATCACACAAGACCATGTCTGGTTGTAGGTTCAGGGGCGAGAACCACAGATCAGTCTGGTATGTTAGACCTTTCAAAAACTCTGCTGTGGTGTGCGGTTTGTCACCTAAGCAGATTTTCATTAGCAGAGCCTCTTACTAGTGATGAGCGAGAAGCATTGTTGCTCGGGTGATCTCCGAGTATTTTGGCGTGCTCGGAGATTTAGTTTTTGTCATCTCAGCAGCATGATTTGCAACTTGTAGACAGGCTTAATACATGTGGGAATTCCCCAACAAACAGGTATACTCGCTCATCACTACCTCTTACCACTTGGTCAAAGCGGTGCTTCCAGCTTTGCCACTGATGTTAACGTTTAGGAGATGGAGGGTGAGGAGGAGGTGCAGGAACTGCTGTAGAAGGGCCACCCCACTGCCTCTTCCTGACTGTTGTGGTGCCGGGGGTCCCTCCCGCTGTGCGATGATGTCCTTACTCTGCATGTCGCCTTCCCAGGTTGGGTCAGTGAATTAAACATGAACCACCTAGTCCGCACCCTGGTCCTCCTCCTGACTTGCTGACTTAGCATCACTTATTGGCAATTCATCATCCACCTCTTGTGACAGTGATTTAATTTTCCCATCATCGCCTTCTTGTGAAATATTTGCGCATTGTTACATGTGATCTCCTCATGGCCAACTTGAAATGGGCAGGGCGAGAGGCCAGAACCTATAAATGGAAATGTGAACAGCTCTTCGGAGTTTCCAAGTGTGGGATTACTTGTTTCCAGGCTATGTATCCAACATTTTTATGAAAAACCATTATACTAATTAAAGTATGACAGGTCAAAGAGTATTATGGGATAAAAATTAATCTTTATTATATCAAAATTAAAACATACACATTTACAGAGCAAACTCACTAAGCAGGCATAATATTTGAGGGGACTATAATACTATATCATGAATTCATTACAAAAACTGTGCATATATCATTTGGCAACACCTAAATGGATGCTAATACTGAATTTCAGAAGGCGCTGTGGCTACAATACACACCTTGCACAAATTATTATTATTTGTCCTTCACTCAGAAGAAATTCGTATCTCATAGTGAGAATAACCACAGCTTCCTATATACTAGTCATCCTATAGTGCCAGTCACAGTATTAAAGTGCATATAGCATAAAGTGACAGTGCACACTGGAGTCAGTACTTACATCTAGATTAGTGCCTTAAGAAGTCCCCCCAGGCCTGCCGCCTCAACACACGTTTCACCGCTTCTTTGTCAGGAGGCCAACAACCTTTTCAAACTGGTCTGGCTTCAAGAGTGGTGTTCCGTGTCCCCCTACAAAGTGGGACAGGAAGCTAAGTTGATATAATGTGTATGTTTGTTGTGCTCCCGCAGCAGGCAGTTTCACCTTGGCCAGGGCCTCTGCGCTCACCATCAGAATTACATCCACCTCTCTGTCCCTTATCACATGCCTTGCCCATTTTAAATTACATATGATATATCGCTGTTGCAGGATTAGTACCGCAGGAAAATTTGCCACATCAGATGGACTTGTTACACTGCAGGAGCAATATAGTGATGCTATCGCTAGCCAACCAAGTCTGGCTGTATGCTTTTGGCGCACAACTGCCACAGTAAAAATGGTGTATAATATTTCCCTACTCATAACATTATGCAGGATTAAGAGCAAAAAGTTTATTATTAGAAGGGGTTTTGGTATAAGTTGCAGCAGAAAGAATGTGCAATTAACCCTACCCTGTCCTGCACTATCCCTTCGTCATAATCTCTCCCTAAGTGCTGCTAACAGCAGTATTAATATTGATTATAATTATTGATTATAATTATATTAGTGGTATCTAATCCATGCCTATACACAGCTAAAACTCTGTCCCTAGACCAGCAGCACCTCCATTGTCTTATAAAGGCGTGATGGTGCTATGCAGCCAGCCAATTACAGTAATGCCACAACCTAGATGGCTACCGCAATACAGTGACTGGCAGACAATCCTCACGTTTATAATTTGTCTAAGAAGCGCCAAACATGCAGGGTTGGGAATCAAGCTTGCGCGTGAGAATTCAAAAATAGTCGCAGAGTAACAAGCATCTCGAGCACACTGAAAACCCATATAAATGGTGCATCTAACATCAAAAGCAATTATTTATTTTCTCTATAATTAAGTGTCTGAAAGAGAATCTGATAGAATCATCCAGTGAACTGTTAGTCAAGCATAGGAAGAAGCTGGAAGGGGACTAGAGCCAGCACATGAGAGGTTTGAGAAATGCTTTGACATTCCTAGAGCACTTAAATGATTAGTCCCAAAATCACAATGTTGGCTTATTAGAACAAACATTTATATTTATTCATTTGTGCCTATATTAAATATGTCCCATTTTGCACCTATCACCCTCCAAAAGATGCCCTTATAGGGTTTATTTACCCACCAGTTTCCATTGGAACTGTCTTGCTGAAGATCCACTATTCCACGCTCATCATGCACAGTGCAGTCTCTTCCACATGGCTTCCTACCAGAATAGTTCTGCTTTGGGTTCAGTCTACAACAGAGCTGCTCCCTTCAGAGACGATGTCACGAGAAGGGCAGAGCCTTCTTCATTACGGTGCAGAGCTCATACTAGGAAGCAGTGCTGTGACTCTGCTGGTAACGAAGAGGAGACATGCACTGTAGGATTTGGTTTATACATAGAGGAGGCTGAGAGAAGAGATATAATATAGGATGATAGGATGGACCTGTATATTGAGGGACCGAGAGATACTGCAACATGCGGCTGTGTACAAGTGGGTTGAGAGGAGAGATATACTGTAGAATTGGGCTGTGTATAGAGGAGGCTTAAAGGAGTGATAGTACAGGATGGGGCTGTATATATAGGGCTCAAGAGAGTGATATAATGCAAGACAGGACTGTGTACAGGGACTGAGAGGGGTTTAAGCGGTTTGTTGTCTGCTAAAAGATCAGTAATGTAAAACTCCAAATGCTGTTTTGCTGATACATAAAGATTATCCTCTGACATATGCATTAACAGAGCAGAACTTGCTGTGTCACGTCACTAATTTGTCAAGAATAGACTGCAAACATCTATGAACTGCCTAGTAATTAAAAGTTCTGTTGTGGAGGATTGCAGAAAAGTGAAGTTCTGCTAGATACCAGCTAATAATGATATAAAACTACACAGGCAGCCATACAGATGTAGATGGCAGAACATAAAATCGCTCAGGTATGGTACTGCACAGGAGTAGAGCGTGCACATAAACATAAGGTCAGTTCTACACTTTGATTTATCATCTATCTAGTCTCAGATGTGGGGCTTGTCAGGAGAACACAGGTGGTGGAACCTGCAGTATGGAGAAGGTAAGGGCTGCTGGGAAATATAGTTTAAGCAGATAAAACTAGGACCACCCATTATGCTACGTGAAAGCTGGATGCACAAAGGGGCAGAAGAAGATGAATACTAAAGACAACACGTTAAGAAAAAAATTTGGGGATTAGTCTGTATATTAACAAAAGCATTTAGGGTATGTGCACAAGTTGCGGATTGGGCTCTGGAACTTCCTGAGTGGATTCTGCATCTCTTGGCAGAATACGCAGGTAAAAATCTGCGCATTTTTTGTGTGGATTTTCCTGCGTTTTTTGACCTGCGGTTTTCTGTAATGAAATGGGTGGAGAAACGCTGCAGAATCCGCACAAAGAATTGACATGCTGCGAAAAATAAACTGCTGCGGATTCCGTGCGGAATTTTCCGCAGCATATGCACAGCAATTTTGTTTTCCTATTGCTTAACAATGTATGGTCAAACACTTGTGGATCTGCAATTCCGCGCGGAAAATCCGCTGCCGATCCACAACAAATCCACAAAGTGTGCACACAGCCTAAGTGTGTGCATGGAAAAATAATTCAAAAATTCCTAGAATAAAATAATAATGTCAGACAATATAAACTGACAACTCACATTAACATGTGTTTTGTAAACAATTAGAAAAAAAGAAGGTCTAAAGGGTATGCCACACTAAACAATATCGCTAACGGGATCGCTAAAAAACGTCACTATTTAGCGATCCCGTTAGCGATATTGTTCAGTGCGGCAGCTTCCAGCGACGAGCTTCCTGCTGTGATCTCGCTCGTCGCTGGAATCGTTCCGGACCCTATTTTCTCGTCGGCGCTCCCGCTGGGTAAGTATCTAATCGCTGTGTGGCACCTTTTCTTAGCGATTTAGCGGTACTTTTGTACCGCTAAAGTCGTTAAGAAGATCGCTAACGGCGATAGCGTCGTTAACTATATCGCTAAATGTGGCCGCATTTAGCGATATAGAAACAATCCCGCTAGCGATCTCATTAGTATGCAACGCTAACGAGATCGCTAGCGGGATAGCTTAGTGTGGCAGTACCTTAAGAGACAAACTAAACCACTAACCAGAAAACATTTGAAGATTTTTTCTTAATTGCAAGAATAAAAATGCAAGGTTTGTGTAAAAAGCACCTAAAATTAGCAGGCATCCTTGAAAAAAATACAGAAAAAAAAAAATCTTAAAAAGGCTAAAGACCCCCATATACGGAAATTGCCTTCCCTGACTCCATTTTTTGTATTACTATAAATAGGGAAGGTGTGCATGGCCCTGTTACAAAGAAAAAAAAAGGCAGATGAAGCAAGGAAATTACAGGCCAGTGAGCCTTACTTATATACCATTAAAGATATTTGAACAAATTATTAAACAGCAGCATGTAAGTACTTTGGCAAGAATATAGTAATTAACCAGAGCCAGCATGGGTTTGTAGCAAAGAAGTCATGCCAGACTAATCTAATTTCCTTCTATGGTGGAATCACTGACTGGGTGGATCAGGGAAATGTGGTACATATAGTACATCTCTACGTCAGCAAAGCATTTGATAAAGTATCTCATACTATCCTTATTGGAAAAATGACCAAGTACAGGATTGACAAGGCTTCGGGTAGGTGGATTCATAAATGGTTCAGTGATCGTACTCAAAGAGTGGTAATAAATGGTTGCACAACCAATTGGAAAAGTGTTTCAAGTGGGGTACCACAAGGCTCTGTCCTGGCCACAGTATTATAAATGATCTAGATAAGGAAATGAAGGTAAACTGACCAAATTTGCAGACAATGCAAAGCTAGGAGGGATATCTAACACTAGAGAAGACAGAGAAAGGATTCATAAGGATCTAACAGGTTAACAGGGAGAAATGCAAGATTCTACATCTTGGCAAGAAAAACAAAAATTATATCTATAGAATGGGAGGAATAGAATTAAGCAACAGCATGTGTGAAAAATACGGGTATACTAATAGATCACAGACTGCACAACAATGTGATGCAGCAGCAAAAAAGACAAACAGTTCTAGGATGTATTAACGTAAACAGAGACTAGATCACATGAAGTAATTATCTCCATCTACTCCTCCTTGATCAGGCCTCATCTGAAATACTGTGTCTAGTTCTGGCTACCAAATTTTAAAATAGACATTGAAAAACTGGAGCAAGTTCAGAGAAGAGCTACCAGGATGGTGAGGGGGCTGCAAAGTGTGTCATACGATGACAGGTTAAAGGATCTGGGAATGTTTAGTTTGCAAAAAAGAAGGCTAAGAGGAGACTTAATAGCGGTCTACAAATATCTGAAGGGAAGTCAATGTAGAGAGTATGTAACCCCATCTCATGTACAGCACCATGGAATTAATGGCACTATATAAATAAAGAATAATAATAATAGAGAGATCATCCTTATTCTCATTTGCAAATGGAAACACGAGAAGCAATGGAATGAAAAAGGGAGAAGATGCAGATTAGATATTAGAAAAAAACTTTTTGACAGTGGGGGTGATCAATGAGTGGAACAGGCTGCCACGAGGTGGTGAGTTCTCCTTCAATGGAAGTCTTCAGAGTATGGACAGACATTTATCTGAGCCGAGGTGTATCTAGGCTTTCTGGCTCCCGGGGCAAGAATTCAGTTCAGCGCCCCCCCACCAACTACATATGCGATTTGCACACTTGGGGCTCATACTCACTTGAGCCGAAAACGGATGATTTTCAGCCGATAAAAAAAATCGAATTCAAATCGGACCAATGTTATTCAATAGGTGACATCTCATGTGCGATTTTTTTCTCAGCCGAAATCGGTGTGAGAAAAAAATCGCAGCATGCTGCGATTTGATGCGATTTTGGCATGATAATCGCTAATGCAATAGATGGTGCTATAAAAAAAAAAAATCGCATGCAAATCGCATGACAATTGCACATAATCGGACCATCCTGAAAACTGACCGTTTTTTTTCCAGCAAGTATGAGCCCTTAGTCATGTACCGACGAGTTGCTCTCCCTAATGCTCTCAAAGTTCAGTGAAAAACAAAGAAGTAGGAAGAAAAGCTAGATGTCACAGGACCAAATGTATGAAAGTCGCATATGAGTGAAGTGTCCATGTGATGACTACTGCAATCTGCAGAGCTGAATCCTGACATTGCAGGCTTCTGAATTCTCACAACTAATGCACTGCACACTTTTAGGATTCTTTCTTGTCGGTGGCAAGAGTGGACAGTCACATCAGTACAAGCATGTGATTTGTATACTTCTGGTCACATTCCGACTACACGTGCCCAGCCTCGCTCCATTCATTTTCACTGCGGCCACACATGTCTAGTCAGCATGTGACCGCCTGTATGTAAATCACCGGCACAAGAGAATCCTAACAGTGTTCAGTGAGCACTGTGAGAATTCAGAAGTCTGCAGTCACCTAGAACGACTGCAGAATTATCACAAACCTGGACAACCCCTTTAACGTTCCTAACAAATAAAAACATGAGAATTAGTTTCACAAATAATATTTACATCCAGGTATCTTATAGATGACATCGTCCCTCGAGTCGTTATCCTTTTCTTCATCTTGTCCAGAGCCCATGATGAGTTCTCATTCTTAGTCATCTCTGCAGGCTTCCATCTTCTCCAGTTTTCTGCAGCAAATCTCCACATAGTCTCTACACTGTACCCTTTCATCACACTCCCTCCCTTGGTATACTGTCCCCTCCTGGCTGTACCCCTACACTGTCCCCCCATGCTACGCCCACACTACTCCTACTGTCTTCTCTCACATCCCCCTGTTCACCATACTGTCTCCTCATATTTACACCCTCACTCTCTATACTGCCTGCTCACACAAACCCTTGACTCCCCATACTGCGTCTGCTCACATCCCATCACCCTCACTCCCCATACTGTGTTCACATACATTTTTCCCATCGCTACTCATACTGTGTCCACATACATTCCCCAGGTCGCTCCCCATACTGTCTGCACCCAAACCTCCGGTTTCCTCATACATGCCCTGCATCTCCCCCTTTGCTCCTCATTTTGTCCTCAGATCCCCCCACACATTAAACCCCTCATCCCCACTCCAAATCTCCTCACACACATTAAATCCCCATCCCAACTTCAAATTTCCCCCTACATATTGAATCCCACATTTCCACTCCAAATCTCCCCATTCACATTAAATCCCCATCCCCACTCCAAATCTCCCCATATACATTAAATCCCCCCATGCACTTAATCTTCGGTGTCTTCAGCTTCACTGGAGCACTTGCCACCAATGTGCGCCTCTGCAGGGCGGGTGAGTCGTCAGCAGCGTGATCAAATAATGTGATCATGCTGCTTGCGTCACTCTGACTCGATGGTCAGAGCTTCAATTGTGCTCACGTCTTACAGACACGAGTACAATTGATCCCTGGGAGCGGGGCGCGCTACAGCTTCTCTGTGCCCGCTGTCAGCTTGACAACTGACACAGAACGGCTGACTCACAGTCCGGGGGGTAGCAGAATGCAGCCGCCTGGGGAGACACTGCAGACTGCCACATTAGGCGGCTCGACTGAGTCCCCCAGCCGGCTGTGCCCTGGGCACATGCCCAGAAGCCCCCCCCCCCCCCCCCCGAGATATGCCTCTGTGTCTGTGATGGTTTAGTGAATCCTGCATTGAGCAGGGTGTTGGAAACGATGACCCTGCAGGTACATTCCAACACTAACATTCTACGATTCTATGGTCTCATGATCAGTGTTGAGTTTTTTAAGCTGAAGAATTTCAGCACCTCAGTGCAATTTTGATGCTGCGTTTATGGTCTCATTTTGGTGTGTTATGCTTTAAATATGTACCTTCCTGGTATATTCTTAGGTGCGGATTATATGTGTTTTGATGTGTGGACGCACTAAAAAGCACATGTGCGTTTTTTACTTGTGGATTTTCCGCATCTAATGCAAGTCTATGGGAAAATTTAGCACATACCCACAAGAGAAATTGACATGCTGCGGAATGGAAAACAGCGTAAAATGGAAGTTGTGTCATGGGTGCATCGCCACGAAGATTGTAGCGATTGCACATTCTGACTTCTCGCAGCTGAGTTGCTGTTTCTTTGTGTTTGGTAATGAGGGAGTTAATTTTACCTAGCTCTTTGCTAAGACTAGGTCCAGCCTCGCCCGGCTGCTTTTGATTATGTTCTGATTAGCTTCCTTTATATAGCTGCCAGTCTGCTGGTTGGATGCCGGTGAAAGCATTCATACAGACTGCAGATAGGATCGGTTCTGAGAAGACTTAAGCTAAGAGCTCTTTTGTTGTTTCTCCTCACCTTGCTTATAGTTTATCTCCTAGACCTTTGGTGTTCCCTCTCTGTTTTATTGTTGTATGCAAGACAGTATTTACGTTATCCCCTGTCTGTCTCGTTTGTCTATACTGGTTGTTAACCTTTACCTGTCCATTCCCTATGTTGGTAATCAGGGTCCTTCTAAGGACTAGATTACAGTGGTGAGGGATTTATAGGAGACAGGGTTTACGCTGGTGGCCTGGACCTCTGTACCATTAACAGTACCTCCAGGTAGAGGGACTAGTCAGGACCCCAGTTTAGGGTCAGCTTAGACCCCGGTCCACCTCTATCCAGAGACAGCGTGAAAAGGATTCAGTATTGACCTACAGGATATTATGTCAGGTAATACTATGCTATATATACATATTAATGTTACCTATTTATATGTTATATAGAATGTTGTCCCACTTGATAGATTACTGACATTATTATATTTATACATCTGCTAGACAGCGTGACATTTTCACCGGCCATACTAAAGATTCTCACCAGCTACCATGGATCCAGTAGCCCAGCTTGCCCTGCAGTTGCAGAAGTTGTCCTTGGAGCTTACGGACATTAAGTCCAAGGTTTTGTCCCCCCCGGAGCAAACCAGATCTGAACCTAAGGTTGCTCTCCCGGACAGGTTCACTGGTGGGCGGGACAAATTTTTTACCTTCCGGGAGGCATGTAAATTATACTTTCGGCTACGGCCTCGGTCATCGGGGAATGAAGAGCAGAGGGTGGGAATTGTCATCTCGCTCTTACAAGGGGACCCTCAATCCTGGGCGTTCTCTCTTCCCCGGGCTCCCGGCCCTCCAGTCAGTAGATCGATTTTTTGCTGCCCTGGGTCTGGTGTATGATGACCCGGATCGGGTCTCCCTTGCTGAAACGAAGTTACGTAAGATACAGCAGGGAGATCGTCCGGCGGAGGAATTTTCTTCTGAGTTCCGTAGATGGGCCACAGATACTCAGTGGAATGACCCAGCTCTTAGGAGCCAGTTTTGTCAAGGGTTATCTGACAAATTAAAAGATGTTTTGGCTCAGTATGATTCTCCTCCGTCACTGGAGGCTGCTATGGCCCTTGCTATTCGTATTGATAGACTGCTTCGGGGGAGGTGCGAGGTAACTCCGCCCCCTGTTATGACTCCACCTACTACTAAAGTCCCTTATATGGAGGTTCCCCTGGTCTGTTCTGAGGAACCCATGCAGTTGGGAGGGACATCATTTTGTAGGAGGGAATCGGCGGTGCGCCGCATGACAAGAAGGTGTTTCTTTTGCGGGAGAGAGGGACATTTTGTTGGAGGGTGTCCATCCCGTGCCTCATTGAGCAAAAAAGTCGTCGGTAGACTGTTGATCCCAGGTTGTGTGGTGGGCGACAACCTGGGAGTGGGTATTTCGTCCCAAGTCCGTCTCAGTTTCTCATACCTGCGGAGGTGGTGGTTGGTACGAGAGTTGAGAGGATTTCTGTTCTTCTTGATAGTGGGTCTGGGGCTAATATGGTGGACGCTCGGTTTGCCCAGGTGCAAGGTATGCAACTGAGTGTATTGGCCAAACCGATCCCTATACTTTCTATTGACGCCAGACCTCTCGGTCAAGGTAGCTTTGTACAAGCTGTTCATAACATAGACCTTCGAGTAGGGGCAATACATAAAGAACAGTTGTCTTGTTATGTGTTGGAGGGTCTTCCTACTCCTATTGTGTTGGGACTTCCCTGGTTGGCTAAACATAACCCAGTGATTGATTGGCAATCCAGAAAGATAAGCCAGTGGGGTGAATTTTGCAAGAATAACTGCATGAACACGGTCATCGGTGCTGTCGTGCCTAGGACTTTGCCTCCTTTTCTGGAGGACTTTGGGGAGATGTTCTCAGAGGAGGGGTGTCAAAAGTTACCTCCTCATCGCACGTATGACTGCTCAATAAAATTGCTTCCTGATGCCTTATCTCGTAGTTCCCAGGGGCCAGAAAGTCGGATGACCCGGTTCCTATCCTTCAGGAAGGTGGGGTGGTGTCGGCTGTGTGCTCTGAGCTTGAGGAGGAGGTGTTGGAGGCTCAGGGGGACGCCCCTGTAGGACCTCCAGGGAAACTGTTTGTTCCTAATCAGTTAAGACAAAAAGTTATCGAGGCACATCATAGTTCTGCTTTAGCAGGACATCCAGGGAGTAAAGCAACTGTGGATCTCCTTTCTCGCCGGTTTTGGTGGCCTAACTTAAATAAAGAGGTAATAACTTTTGTCGCGTCCTGTGGAGTTTGTGCTCGCTCTAAGACCCCACATACCCGTCCATCTGGGGTTCCTGAGGAGGAACGATTCTCGTCGTCACTTGCTTCAGTTTGGAGAGGAGTGCTGAATGGTCTGACTGCTATGGGGAACTGTTTCAAACGGAGGTCTGATAGGAGGAGAGTGTCTGGTCCGGACCTAGGTGTGAACGATCTGGTGTGGTTGTCTACCAAGAATATAAAACGCAAAGTTCCCTCCTGGAAACTGGGTCCCAGGTTCATCGGTCCATACAGGATCAGTTCTATAATTAATCCTGTGGCATTTCGTCTGGACCTCCCTCCTACGTTTAAAATCCATAATGTATTCCACAAATCGTTGCTTAAGAGGTACGTGGCGCCAGTTATACCGTCACTTCTACCTCCTCCTCCAGTGGTGGTCAATGGTAACTTAGAATTTCAAGTGTTGAAGATCATTGACTCACGTCTGAATCGCCGGTCCCTTCAGTATTTGGTTCATTGGAAGGGATATGGTCCTGAGGAGAGGACGTGGGTCTCTGCGTCTGAGATTAACGCAGATCGATTGGTTCGGACCTTCCACACGACTTACCGGACAGACCTGGCCCTGAGGGTCCGGAGGCCCCTCGTAGAAGGGGGGGTACTGTCATGGGTGCATCGCCACGAAGATTGTAGCGATTGCACATTCTGACTTCTCGCAGCTGAGTTGCTGTTTCTTTGTGTTTGGTAATGAGGGAGTTAATTTTACCTAGCTCTTTGCTAAGACTAGGTCCAGCCTCGCCCGGCTGCTTTTGATTATGTTCTGATTAGCTTCCTTTATATAGCTGCCAGTCTGCTGGTTGGATGCCGGTGAAAGCATTCATACAGACTGCAGATAGGATCGGTTCTGAGAAGACTTAAGCTAAGAGCTCTTTTGTTGTTTCTCCTCACCTTGCTTATAGTTTATCTCCTAGACCTTTGGTGTTCCCTCTCTGTTTTATTGTTGTATGCAAGACAGTATTTACGTTATCCCCTGTCTGTCTCGTTTGTCTATACTGGTTGTTAACCTTTACCTGTCCATTCCCTATGTTGGTAATCAGGGTCCTTCTAAGGACTAGATTACAGTGGTGAGGGATTTATAGGAGACAGGGTTTACGCTGGTGGCCTGGACCTCTGTACCATTAACAGTACCTCCAGGTAGAGGGACTAGTCAGGACCCCAGTTTAGGGTCAGCTTAGACCCCGGTCCACCTCTATCCAGAGACAGCGTGAAAAGGATTCAGTATTGACCTACAGGATATTATGTCAGGTAATACTATGCTATATATACATATTAATGTTACCTATTTATATGTTATATAGAATGTTGTCCCACTTGATAGATTACTGACATTATATATTTATACATCTGCTAGACAGCGTGACACTTTGCTGGTACTGTAAAACTGCGTTTTTGTAGCTGCGAAAATACGCAGTCAAAAATGTGATAAAAGCTCATTGTAGGAACATAGACTTTGCAGTAAAGAAGTGTAGCTGCAGGTTCATCACACAATCAGAGCAAAATATTATTGGTTAGATGTAAACACTAAAGGTGTCTCGAATTAATGTCAGCAGTGAACCTGAATATTCGAAAATTGGGAAAATTCATTATACAAGTAAGAAGCTTTTTTGCTGACAAAGTGTGAAGCAAAATATCTTTCAAAAATCACACTTCTCTAATAATCAGTTAAAAAAAGACAAAGTCCACAGGAGTATTAGGACCACTATTGATCACAAGTATGGGGATCCCCGAATCCCATGTGAAGTGAGCAGTGGTGTGTATGTACAACCACTGCTCCACTCAATGTCAATGGGAATTAATGGGATAGCTTAGTTTAGTGCTTAGCAATTTCTTTCAGAAAACTGCCATTGTTTAATTTTTCCACTACTAGTCGATTATGAAATGGTATTGGGAAAATTATACTCGTAGCAAATCTGGATATCTTCTAAAAGTGTCAATATCAGGTAAGTAATACAAAAGTCTAGATTCAGTTATAAAACCACCTTTGACCTATGTGAAAGATTTAGCACGCCGTGTGACGCGGTTACTCTGCTTTTCGAGTCTGATGCTCCCTTTTGCTTTAAGTTATGCCTTATCTGTCAAAAATATTAGCCCTGTGATCATACATATCTTTACTTAAATTCAGTTTTTTTCTGTCTGCAGTCACCAATGGGGCAGATCACTGTAGGTGGACTTATACCATGCTCGCATTGAACTCCAGCTCCACCAAGGTCCCGCTAGTGGAAGCTGCAGGCAGACAAAAGGTCATCATACACCTTTCTGGATCTTTTTAGAGCTCTAAAGAGAAATTTAACCTATACAAAAATATATATTTAATAGGTGCAAAGCATAGCAGATTATGTCACACAATTATAACAAAATGAATAATTAATGAGTAGAGTTTGACAGTTTGAGTTAACTTAACAGCTTTGCGGTCAATGCTACGCAACCACCAGTGACAAAATCACTACATGCCAAATGGTTCATTGCATTTGTCCAGGCACAAAATATTGATGACTTTTCCTCATCTCCAAGTAATTAATAGCAGACTACTGGGGGGTCCGACACTTTCCTATTACATCTGGCTGCTGCAGGAGCCAGTAACAGTTGATTGGTGGAGTTGCCAGGTGTTTGACCCTTTAAGCATAGGTTATCAATATATGAGCAGAGTGCCCTTTTAACCTTACCAGTTACTGTGCAATAGATGCAAATGTTTGAACCTGACCATAAAACATTCTGTACAGAGAATAGGTTGTACATGGCAAGAATTAGCCAAAACTACATTAAACAATACTGAATAAATCACTGATTAAGGGGCAACTTTTTACAACAGATGTGTTGGCCGAACACTGATTTGGCAGTTTATTAGGCCAGAAACTCCCTGCCTAGATTTCTACTAGAAAGCCGCTGACTCACTAAGCACAAAAGGATTGGCCGCCTGAAATCAGTAATGCATGCTCTTCATCTCCTCCCAACATCATCTATCGTGGAAGCGATGGGAGGCTCTCAGACATTAGAACGTTGGCCGAGCCCACTGATATAAGCGGGTTTATTTTTATCCTTCCCTCTACAATACCAGAACATTATTTTTTTCTTGTATAAATCAGTTGTCCTTTTTTAGAGAATTCTATAGTTGAAATGTGATGCTAATGTGTTGCAAGAGAAAGGCCATACTGGGCCCCCTAGCCCTCAAGGGAGGCCGGCATGACAAGGCGACGTGGGAATGAAGGGAGCGGACAGGGAAAAGATGGTGCTCAAGGGGTTAATGTGAGAGGTGAGAGGAGGGGTTGGAGTCACGTGTAGAAGGGGGTTTTGAGGTGGCGGTACAGGGGGCAGTATAAAAGGGGTTGGCCATCTTAACGAGGCATCCATTTTGGGTACTCACCAGTCCAACAGAAAGCTACAGGACACCTGTCATAAATGATGGATGTCGAGGCTCTGCTTCAGCGGCTGAGGGATGCAGCAGACATGCAGGGCACTGACTGGCTGCAGGCTTCCGTCAATGGCCTGCTGCAGGGGGTAGTGGCTGGAGTCCCTCACGCTCCACCAGACGGACGCCGGGCGCGGAGGTCCAGGCCTCTTGAGCACTTAAGTCCGGAGGTCACTCTCCGGGCCCGACGCCGTGTAGGGAGCCCCTCCAGGGACCCTCCGGCTCCTGACGGGACCCGCGGCCGGCGGCAATCCGTACTGGAGCTGGGAGGAATCCTTCAAGTCGGCGGGGCCTGCATCAGGGGGAGGGGTCGGCCTCCCTCACTTCAGCGATCCCACAGCAGAGCGTGTCTGGACCAGAAGCGGCGGGAGGTTTAATGAAGCCTAGTAAAGGGACAGGCATATCGTCTGCGTCGGTGGGTGCTGGTGGGGCGGCTGAAGGGAGCACAACAGCAGGCGATACGGAACGTACAGTTCCGAGCGCGGGGGCTGGTGCTGAGGCTGACAAGGATGAGGCAATTCGTCTAGACGATACTGCTAAGGGAGAGTATACGTGTGTTTTGAGGGTCCATTGGGGTCTCATTTAAAACAGGAGGTTAGGGAAAGGATATGGAAGGTGGAATATGTCGATGTTTTCGCTGTTGCCATTAGAGCACTTTAATCTCGATAGGCTGAGGAAGGATGATTCACCGAAGGAGGACGAAGAAAGGAGGAGGTATCGTTTGATTTCTATGACTTTCTAGAACTGGTTACAGGCATTTGCCATTCTGGCAAGTGTGATTGGCGAAAAAGCGCCTGAAAATCTAATCTAAAATCTCCCTCACTTTTTATCAGATTGAAAAAGGAATTGAAAGAGGATTTGAAACTTTGGGCCTTGTTCTTAGAGGACTGCAATGGTAAATCAATTTGGATTCAGCCGGTAGAAAGTGCGGAGGCGTTGGGTTTTTCATTTAAGATGGTCGAGCATGTCGGTTTTGGTTTGTGTTTCCAAGGACAGTGGTTAATGGTTGGATGGCCTAATGCATGGATCAAACAAGGTTTGCTGGCAAATCAGCTTTTGACTCAGTTGTTCCTAAGGGTCGCTGTGTTATCATTGTGGTGCAGAGCGGTGCAGAACAGAAAAATTTGTTTTCATTATGAACACAACGGGGTGGTGACAGCTATAAACACGTTATCTGCGGCAACATCGGAAGTTGTAAAAGTATTGCAGCACTTGCTTTTTCTGGGTTTAAAGTTTAATTTATGGATCGTCGCTGAGGCTGGCTCGGGAACTATTAATCCTGTCGTTGATGCTCTTTTCAATTTGCAGTGGGACCAATTTTGGAAGTCAGAACATCACACAACTTCAGTTGGCTTGGATTTTCCAGCGGCATTATAGAACCTGCCCTTCGGGCTGTAAAGAAGCTATTTGATAAGTCATTGTCGGATAGGTCATGGAAACAATATGACCAGGCTTTGTTGGTGTGGCAAGAGTGGAGGGCATCGTTTGAACAGGGATTGGTGGATGAGAGTGTGCTTTTGTTGCTTGTAGGTCATTACTGGGAGGTGGGCTGGTCTGTGTCTAAGGTGGATAAGTTTCTAGCGGGGCTATCCTTCGGTTTTAAGGTTAAGGGGATTGCAGACGTGACAAAGTCATTTCTGGTGCGTCAAGCAGTTAAGGGATGGAAAAAAGGGTGGAGGTCTTGGGATGTTAGGAGGCCGGTTTCTTACGAGGTATTATTAGTCATCAATTTGTTTCGTGCGGCCTTTGCTGTGGCGTTTTTTGGGGCATTCCGTTTGGGGGAAGTGGCTAGCCCTTCCAGGTTTAAAAAGGGGGGGGTTTGCTGCGGGAAGATGTGGACGTTTCTGTTGACAGATCGTGTGTTCATCGTCCATCAGACTGATGTGATAGGTAGGAGATGCAAAGTGCTGTTGTATCGAGTTCAAGGCTCTCCGGTATGTCCACTGGTTTCCGTGGGAAGTTTCATGAGGTGGGGACGCATTTTTGGTGACCCATTGTTGGTGCACGCTGATGGGTCTTTCCTGTCACGTTTTCAATTTATCACAATTTTCAGACGTCAGACGTTTAGAATCAGGGGGCATTCCGGCATCAAATTACAAAGGACATGCTTTTAGAATTGGGGCTGCAATGGAGGCTGCTAGGATGGGTTTGTGCGAAGAAATGGTAAAAAGGATCGGGCGGTGGGAATCAGAGGTTTCGGTCATATGTTCGCCCAAATTAGGTTTGAGTTTACTGGCTTATGTCATTGTCAGATTTCGTAATGCTGTCGTTATTTTCTTTTATATTGCAGAACTCGGTCTACCGCTGGTGTGGATTATGGGACACTCATTCGTTTTCTGGGCGTCACAGAGCAGCAGTTCGACCAGACGTGCGTCAGTTAGGTTTCCCGCGGGATTCGGTAACCCTGCGGTGGATTGGGAAAAGGGGGATGACATGGAGAGAGTTCTTGCCAGAGTTTCATCGCTTTGTGAGATTAGATCGGATCCCTGATATAGTCGTTATACACTTAGGGGTGAATGACTTTGGGAAGAGACCGTGTAGGGAGTTGCTAAAGGACATTAAATTTGACATGTTAAGGTTGTGGGCGTTGTTCCCGAAGGTTATGGTCGTCTGGTCAGATGTGGTTTTCTGGAAAGTTTGGAGGGGAGCACGGTCGGTGGTCGGGGTGAGTAAGGCACGGATCAAGTTGAACAAAGCTGTTTCTTGCTTCATGGAAAGGAATAGGGCGGCAATTGTGAGGCACATGGATTTAGAGTCAGGTGTAGGAGGTTTTTGGAGGACCGACGTTGTCCATCTGAACGCAGTTGGTACGGACTTGTGCTGCTTGGCTATACAAGAGGGCATCGAAACACCTTTGAATGTTTGGAGGTACACATGTTTGAGGGGTCAGAACATTTGTGTTCATGGAGGGAGAGATCCTCGAAGTTGCTGGAATTGGAAAATGGCGGATTGGTGGGGGGGGGGGGATCTCAAGAGGTCCTGGACTCCCTTCGAGGACCTTCCCCCTCTTGGGTGGGAAATGTTTAAATTGTTGTACATTAATGTTAATAAATGGCTGCTGTGGCCAATTAATCCAACTTGCGGCTGTTGTCTCTTATTGGGATCAGGGTTGTTTCTCGGGTTATGGGGCGTAATTATGGGGTATGGGGGGATATTGGGTCATTATTATTAGAAGCTCGCATGAGTCACGGATACCCTTTGTCATGTAGTGGAGGTGGGTGCTGCACTTATGGCTCTCCTGCATGCTCTCCTTACTGACAGGTCACACATGTTTTAGGCACCAGGTGAGCAAAAGGCAGAGAAACAGGAGAGCAGCAAGTGCAGTGCCCAATCACTGCACATGCAACTCATTAGCATAAAATTTTAAACTATAGATTTTTCTAAAATTGCAAAACTGAGTTCTAAACGTAAGATCAGGATTGAATCTGCATTAAAGAACCTTTACATACATTCCATTAGTTTAGGGCATAAAATCCTGTTCTCTGTGAGTCCAATGTATGATGTTTAGAAGGAAGAGGTCAATTCCAAATAAAAGGGTGGTGCAATATTAATATTCTTGCCACACTGTTGCACTTCAATCTATAGAAAGTTATACAGGCAGAAGGAACTGAAACTATATAGACACCAAGGGCTTTTTTCAGGAAAGCTTTTACAGCAGTATGTAAAAAAAAATATATATATCACATGTTGGTCTAATGCCACCAGGCAAAAATTTACAAACTTGAGCATGATGTTTAGATTATCATTCTGATCAGACTGCATGAAGCCCACTGCTACATCACAGTGAACCTCTCAGTGGGTCCTAACTTTATATAGCACTAAAGGGTGTGGCGCCTTGCACTAACCACTGTCTCACCAACAATGCACTGGCAGGGCGGGTGGCGCGATGCCTCACAGCGCCCATGTTGCAAGGCTGAGTCTCCATGACTACAGACCTCACTGCCTCACAAGCACAAAACCACCGCAACAATGGCTGGCACAGAGCACCGACAATAAGTGAAAAACCAGAAAAAAAACAAACAAAAAAAACACCTTCCACAAGCTTTCAGACTTAACAAAGCAAGAACCCCTCTTGCAGTCTCATGCTAATTAAAAACGCATTTGCCAAATGGGAGTGCTGGCCCAAGGAAGGGGACAGACCATGCAATGTGCTGAAAAAAAAAAAAAAAAAAAAAAAGACATGGACCCACATCCCAACAAAAATCATGGTGATCTAATGCCGTTAGGCAAAGATTTACAAACTGAGTTTCTTTGCTCCTTTCATTCGGTGTTGCTGCTGTGTGGGGCCATTGTTGCTGTGGTTTTGTGCTTGTGGGGCGAGATGGCCTGGAGTCATGGGAACTCAGTCTTGCAGAATGGGGCCAGCCGACGTGCTACTGCGACAGTGGTTAGCGCATGGCGCAGCTCTTATAAAAAGTTTGGACCAACTGAGAGGTTTGCCGTGACATTGCAGTGGGCTTGATACAGTCTGATCAGAATGTTAAACTAAGAACCTCATGTTCTGTTAGGTTTATTTTTGCCAAGGGGCAATAGATCAACATATGATTCTTTGGATGCGCGACCCATGTCCTTTTTTTTAGCATTTTACTACAGTATTCTGGCATAAAAAGCTTTGAAAAGTTGCATAATTATGGCGCAACTCAAGGCTGGGCTAAAATGATGTAACTTCACATTCTCACCCAGCTCCAACAAAATGGGAGGAGTTTGGGCAGGACACGGCATGGCAATTGCCACTCGTCACACTAAGACGAGCGGCAGCACTCATTATACCACAAATCTTAATCCAGCAGGGAGTGGAGTAGTGTGTGGCGAGGGGCAGCCAGAGGTGTACACCACTTATTCGATGCCCCTAATATGCCTCTTCATGAATCAGGAGTATACGACTCCAGCACATTCCCTCCAGTCTTGAAGAATCAGGCCATAGGACATAAAAAAAATTATAAATATTTTTTTTTAATCTACCCAAGTCTATTTGCAAAGTTCCATCACTTTATTTTAGATGCATTGAAGCAATAAAAAAAATTGGTAGCAAAAGTGCGCATCAAGCAGGTTAAATAAATATTGTGAAAGTTGAGAGGTTTTAATCGAATTGCTTATTTAGACAAACAAACTTAGATGAATACTGCTATGATTAGAAGTGGTATAAAACTACCAGAATGCCCTATTCACCCTCTACCCCTAAATCACCAGGAGCTAATTTCTACTAAAAAGCACCGGTTCCCTTTGCGGGTTCATTGTGCTTCAGGAATATAAACACAGAGCTCAAGGTGTTCACTATTTACAGCACCTCACAAAACAATTTTACGGCTTTATTAACTACCCTGTTTTATGACACCCTCATAATTAATTTTATTTTTAGTGTATATTATTTAACAACTGCATCTTTCAAATAAAGTGTGAAACTGGTGGAACCCTGCCAGCATGCCAATCACTTCCTGACATTTATGTGGAGACAATCTGCATAGTATTTATCAAAAGCATTAATGATAATTGCATAGATTTTATATACATGAAAATTCACATATATAGATCTGCCAATAATTGGGAGAATTACACTTGAAAATGCTTTGTAATGTGTTGCCCTGCATTAGTATTTATGATCAATTGTGATGGAGGAAATAGACGCTGCCTTAAATGTTAATCTACATTCACAGCAGATTGCAGAATTTTTTTTTTTTCCAGTTACAGGATCAGAATAACCAAACTCTCATTATATTTGGGGGCCTGTTGACAAGTTTTCATTTAGGCCAAGTTTCAAGTTACTACAAGTAGGTACTAATCATACTACATACTAATCGTTACTGGGTAAGTAACTCCTGCTGTGGTGTCGTAAACACTTTAAAAAGAAGCCATAATCATAAAATGAAGTATTGTTCAGGTTTTGTGCTAAAAGAAATCTGTCAACAGGTTATTGCAATGTAATATGACAGCAGCATGAAGTAGGGACAGAGACCCCGATTCCAGGAATGCGTTTACTGGGGCAGCAGTTATGGTAGACTCACAGTTTTCTCTGCTGCAGATCTAGCAGAGCTCAGTTGTTGAGCTGCGTATAACCCCGCACACAGCACAGCTTTCTGTGTACATTGAATAGTGAATCAGTTCTGGGGTTGTGGCTGGACTAGAATGCACAAGGCCAGTTGTCCTGTAGTGATAATCTCCTGCTGATAAACCACTGATTGCATTGAAACATCAAAACACAGTTTAGTAAGCGAAACATCGCTACAATCAGGGTCTCTACTCCTATATTATGTTGCTCTAAGATTATATAGAGCAAAATAATGCTGACCTTTTCCCTTTACATTTTTTGAATATACAAAATCAATCTGCATTAAAATAAAAAATATTCTTGATATTTTCATACTGGCAACAGGGTTTTTTCTTTAGACTTTAACTTCCTAATGTTTCAGGAAATAACTTCTGTACATAGCCACAGTGATCAGACCCTGACCCTATCTTTTGCATTGAAGTGTCTTAATGACCCTATAAAAAGGTTATTGTGAAGGAAAGGGTAGCAGGATCAGCCATGCCACAGCCTACTGTGATTGGTGGAGCTTGCTGAAAACACTTACTGAGATTGGATGCACGAGAGTCTACAAAAGGCCCTAATAGACAGTGAAATAAATTAGATTAACATTTTAGCTGTTAATAAAAAGAGTGATATGGGAGAATTTTTTTTTTTTAAATACATGTATTTCATAAACTGGATTCAAATAATAGTTCATCCTCTGCTCATAGCTTCCCTTTAATATAAATAAAAAAAACTAAAAAAAAACAACCTTTACTTGGCATGCAATAAACATTGTCTCTTGACAGCATAAGGCAAACAATTCTATGTACTGTGAGATTTGTGACCATTTGTCACTTAATTACAGCAGCACAATGGTGCAGCTAATGGTGGTACATGTGCACATGCAAAAGTGTAGATGTCATCAGAGCAGGGATAACAAATGGTTCATTCTCAACCAAATCATGACATACTGGACAGTCGCTCTTAGCACATCACTAATGGAGTCTTGATGCAGATGGCAGCACCTTGTAATGTTCTGCACCGATCTCTGGCCTCATCAGGACAATAACCAAACTGCGTCCTTACAAGTAAACGGGCAGAGAGGACCTCTTCTGGTTGGGGGACTAAATTTCTATACATTGCTAGACAATATCCCCCTACTGTGTTGAGGCACCCTGTAGTTCAGCAGATTAGTGTTCGTTGACGACGGTTTAGCAATCTAGAAAAAAAGTGTACATGTATGAGTTAGACATCACAGTCTATGCATGCGGCTTTCCCCAGTGCAGATTATGGGAGTTGTGAAATCTTTTAATGGCGAGAGACACATGCATGTATAGCTTCCTCCCTGGAGTGCCAAATGGGGAAGGAGAGTCCAATGCACCCAATACATAAGAGAAAATGAGCTGGAAGAGAATGAACATCCACCAGACCTTTATAATAAAGACATCTGATATGCCATAAATCACTCTGATGGCAATGACCCTTACTTGAGGCCTTTGGGAAAAGTTATGACAATGTGCCATAAAAAATCAATGGAAATAATTATTTAAACCAGAGACACCATTTAATGGCCTTCCCCATCATCAGACAGGCTGTTGATTGACCACACAACATCTAGCACCACTTGAACAAGCCTCCAATAGAAGTGCATGTTTAAAGACTGCAGCGCATTCGCAAAATAATGTACAATCTAATTGGAGTTTTGTGCCAACTGAAGATTTACAAATAGAGAGGTACAGGCGAGCTGGAGGGTGCGGAGGTCAATTTGTGCTTCACCTGGTCAACAACTTGGAAAGAGGAGGTTTGAGAACCTCCAGGGCAGGTACACCAAAGTAGGTGCATCAGCATGATAACAATTAGAGACTGATGATCAACTTTAAAATCGTATACATGCTTCCTAGATCACACGTTGCTATCATTGCCTTCATTTCTGTTCTATGAAAAAATTATGAAAAACGAAAAATAATGTTTGAACAAAACATCAGACAAAAAATTGCCATTTTTTCCATCTGGCGAGACTAGCTGGTAATACACTCATAATTTAAGATAAGCAAAGTTTTATGGTGAGTATAAAACACTAGCCTTGATAAATATACATGATTTGATTTAAAAAGCCATCAAGTCGCTTTCTGTTTATAAGTGAATTGAAACGTCTAAATTCTTCCACTTTGCAATGGAGGGAGCTGGTAGGGTAGGAAATTCTCCCAGCGAGCACCAGAAATTGGCTTCTGTCAGCATTAACAGCTATGCCAGAGGCTGACGCCATATGTACTGTATATCAGAACCTTCATGTTCCAGTCGCTTATCGCTGTGTCAAAATAATGGAATGCGCATATACAAACAGTCTTCTTGCAGTCGGCATTTTCATTTGTTCTCACTTAACTTCACTGATTTCTATACACAGTGAATAAATGACTATGCACTAGTATATGTCTTGTCTGGCATTACTTAAATGTACAGATCTACAAGCTCCATTACTTTAATCTTCTCTATTTATAATATGTTCATGCACAAAATAAAAAAGTGACAGAACCAACCATTTAGACTATTGATCATCCAACGCTTCTAAAAGTTGAACCATTTTACATTTAACTAACTTATGGAGCAAGAAGAATTAAACATCAATCATTTATTTGAAGACTAGGACTAGTAACGCCCTGTATAACCTTCATTTAAAGGCTAAGCACATCTGACATTATCTCATTGCATGTGTGTGTATTTTATGATGATAACCCATCCACTCCCCTTAATTTATTTTAAACAATATAAAACAGTTTTCCTTCTCCAGCTTGATTATAGTACAATACCTTGCAAGCTGCTGCATGCTGTTCATTGAGACCCAGACAACCATGTTCCCTGGCAGTACAGTCCGCAGCATCTCCTAAATGCCAATGTAAACTGAATTCTGATTTGATTTGTTCAGAATTCGCCTGAGATTTGCATTCAGGATAAGGCATGATGATTTGTAGTCTGCGCACCCAGGGAGAGCTTAGCTGTAGGGATTGTACTAAAAAGAACATTGATCATCTTGCAGTTTATGTGCAAGCTGTGGAATCCAAAACAGTTAAAAAAAAATAAAAATTCAATTCAATTAACACTAATTACATATCTATTTTTCACATAAAATATGCAGTGCAAATGCAAAAGGAGTCATAGCCTTTAAACTGGCACCTGTAGGGTCGTCTCCAATCATGAAAAAGGGTATATGAGTGTCCCATTATCACCTTCTATGGCTTCATCACTGTATAGAAGTCTTCCTAGATTTAGTAAATTATATTTTTCAAGTATTATATACGGTAAGTTTTTGCTATTAAATGGGTGGAGATAGTTGACAAAGTGAGGCATTAATGTAAATTGGCTTGCACTACTTAATGAAAACAACCCTAAAATTGCCTTATTATTAGTGCCAAAAAATTCTTCTGGCCTTTCGGACACAAGTGGCACTGACTACATTTTCCATCTTCCCTTGCAGCTCTTGCACACTAACCAGTAGAAGTTGCAGCAGCTTTTCTCTCTGCATCTCTGCTTCGGTCTCCTCCACCAGCTTTTACTTTCTTCTATCCCTCACATCTCAAAAGACATCTATGGCTGCATCATGTAACCTTATCTTTATTTCCAAATTTATGCACATAAATGTCATCCTGTAATTCAGATGTGTGATGAGTACAGGAGGCAGAATAAAGGGAAAGAAATGGCTGAAAAGTGTAGAAGGCACTGTTGTGTAAAAAAAATAAGGATTTTTCATTTGACAGAGCAGAAGAGATGATTTAACTTGATAAATATTAATATCCCATTTTGCAGCCAAGATACCATGCATGCTTCTTTGGAGTAATAAGACAAATAAATCACAGGGTCTGCTTCGTGTTAGACAGTCCTCGTAAACATCTGATGTAAGTAAATGAAACCGAATTCACAAGTGGAATCCTTCCTTATAGGACACAAACTCTTGTTCCTCCAGCATAAAGTGATAAAATATGAGAAACTAAGCTAGAAATCTGGATGCTAAAAGAAAGATACAGAATAACTTTTACAGACTTTTTATAAAATCCCCATGTCTGCTTATAAGCATGGCATGGGAGAGGTCAGCCAGCCAAAAGAAATCTTACAATGATGTCATCAGCACCTTACCCTGGGAATATTTCTGCACATGTAATGAACATGGAGCCTGGGAATCTGGAAATGTGATATGGACACAGTCTCTCTTTTGGCTATAATATACTAAAAGCATTAAATTTATTTTAAAAATCGGTGAATGTAAAGCATTTGTAGAGTTTAAAAATAACCATAACTAATATATCTGGACTTTTAATGTATTGGTGCATCCCATCCAAAGGTTCACAGAAATGTAAACCTTATTTCTCAAACGTCAATGAATAATGGATAATACTTAGGCCGGGGTCACACTGGTGACAAAAACGGACGACTGCAATGCGATGAAATATCGCATTGCAGTGAGACCAATGTTAATCTATGGAGCAGCTCCCAGGATCCGATTTTTTATCGCCCGTTTTCCTCAAACCGAGACAATCGCAGCATACTGCGATTGTCACCGATTATCGGTCGACAATCGCCAATGTAAGTATATGGGTGTGATGAAAAATCGGATTACAAACGGACTACACGTGTGACTTGAGAGAAAAATCGCACCGGTGTCCTTTAGAAAGGCCGGCAATTCATCCCCGGCTATACTGTAAAATCACACCGACAGGTTTAATAAGGAATAGAAAGAATACATATACACACACACACACACACACACATGGGGTCTGGCACGCGTCATCTCCCTGCAGCAGAAGTACCACTGCAGCAAAAGTACAGTGAAGCTGCAGTTATTTCAACGGCTGACAATTAACATCCATCTCCTCTCTTCACACAGGTACAATCTCTACAACCTCTGCTTGCTGGGATCTGACTTTTACTACTGTGCAACCTTTCCCTTTTAAATGGTACAATCTCTACAACCTCTGCTTGCTGGGATCTGACTTTTACTACTGTGCAACCTTTCCCTTTTAAATGGTACAATCTCTACAACCTCTGCTTGCTGGGATCTGACTTTTACTACTGTGCAACCTTTCCCTTTTAAATGGTACAATCTCTACAACCTCTGCTTGCTGGGATCTGACTTTTACTACTGTGCAACCTTTCCCTTTTAAATGGTACAATCTCTACAACCTCTGCTTGCTGGGATCTGACTTTTACTACTGTGCAACCTTTCCCTTTTAAATGGTACAATCTCTACAACCTCTGCTTGCTGGGATCTGACTTTTACTACTGTGCAACCTTTCCCTTTTAAATGGTACAATCTCTACAACCTCTGCTTGCTGGGATCTGACTTTTACTACTGTGCAACCTTTCCCTTTTAAATGGTACAATCTCTACAACCTCTGCTTGCTGGGATCTGACTTTTACTACTGTGCAACCTTTCCCTTTTAAATGGTACAATCTCTACAACCTCTGCTTGCTGGGATCTGACTTTTACTACTGTGCAACCTTTCCCTTTTAAATGGTACAATCTCTACAACCTCTGCTTGCTGGGATCTGACTTTTACTACTGTGCAACCTTTCCCTTTTAAATGGTACAATCTCTACAACCTCTGCTTGCTGGGATCTGACTTTTACTACTGTGCAACCTTTCCCTTTAAATTGGTTTCTAAAATTTGTTGCATACAACTCTGCTTGCTGGGATCGTGATCTTTTACTACTGTGCAACCTTTCCCTTTAAATGTGCCTGCTGAATGTTTGCTAAATTAATTTGTTGCATTGTATTCAATACTTACTGCTGTATAGCCATGCTGGGGTCAGTAGAGATGCTATCAGGTGCTAGGTGTTACCAGCATATGGATGCAGCCAGGCCCTGTGCCTTTGATTGTCTATCCTCCCCTGGTGTGCTGGGCAGCTGCTAATTTATCCCAAAGCAGCTACCACAACTCCTCCCACCTGATCCTCTACTCAGTCCTATATATTCAGTAGCAGTCTAAGGGGGGCACGCGTGTGGGGTCAGGCACGCACACGCAGCAGAAGTACCACTGCAGCAAAAGTACAGTGAAGCTGCAGTTATTTCAACGGCAGTTAGTCACAGCAAGAGTCAGGACCCCACACTATGTCTCTTTTGGGTATGTCTGCTGAGTAAGCACTTCCAATTACTTGTACCTGGCTTTTCTATTTACCCATCTCACTCTTTCACCATGTTTACATATGCCTTCACAGTGTTTGCTCCGTTAATCCTCTCTCTCCTTCGCTATCCCCAAACCCCAGCAACCTCTAATCAAATAATCATCTCCCCTTCCCTTCTTCCTCCCCACCTGTCCTCCTCTGCTGACCTGCTCCTCAACCTCAAATCTGTCCTAATAAAACACAAAACAAGCTTCCCTCTCTCCTTCTCCCACCTGCTCTCCCTTTCTCTGCTCCTCTTCACTGCTGGTGACATATCTCCCAATCCTGGACCTCCACAGTTCATACCCACCATTAGTACTCCTTCCTACCGCTCCCTATCTAATAGGAACTACCGCAATCTTTCCAACGTAAAACCTGTGCCATTGACACCCACCCCCCTGCTCCCTCTCTCTGGAGCACTCTGGAATGCCCGCTCCATCTGCAATAAGCTTCATGTGATTCATGACCTCTTTCTCTCTCGCAATCTTGCTTTCCTCGCCCTCACAGAAACATGGCTGACACCCTCTGACACCGCCTCCCCTGCTGCGCTGTGTTACGGTGGCCTCCAATTCACCCACACTCCTCGCCCTGGAAACAGACATGGTGGAGGAGTGGGTGTTCTCCTTTCCTCTAACTGCAACTTTAACCCAATCCCACCTCTTCCCTCCCTAATCCTCCCTTCCTTTGAAGTCCACTCTGTCCGCATCTACTCTCCCTCCAACCTCCAAGTGGCCGTCATATACCGACCTCCAGGCCCGACCGCTGCCTTCATCGACCAATTCACTACCTGGCTTCTTCACTTTCTCTCCACTGACATCCCCACCATCATCATGGGTGACTTCAACATCCCCACTGATACCCTTCAGTCAGCAGCCTCCAAACTTCTGTCCCTTATTTCATCCTTTGGACTTACTCAGTGGTCCTCCTCAGCCACCCACACGGATGGTCATACATTAGACTTGGTCTTCACCCGCCTCTGCTCTCTATCTAACTTCACCACCTCCCCTCTCCCTCTATCCGACCACCATCTACTCACTTTCTCATCCCTGTCCTCCTCTCCTGTCACCCATGTCCAGCAACACCTTGCACACCTAGACATCCACACACTCTCTGACTCTATTCTTTCACTGGCATCAATATCCTCACTCCACGATACAGACAGTGCCACTGCCTTCTACAATGCCACTCTCACATCGGCTATTGACACGGTCGCCCCTCTCGTTCATGGCAGAGTGTGACGTACCAACAGACAACCTTGGCACAATAACACCACTAAAAAGCTCCGGCAAGTGTCCAGGATTACAGAGCGGCGTTGGAAAAAAACAAATTCGCAAGACGACTTCACTGCATTCAAACAAGCAACACTCTCTTTCAAATCTGCCCTCACCTCTGCTAAACAGGCCTACTTCACAACCCTCGTATCTTCCCTATCCTACAACCCCAAACAGTTATTCAAAACTTTTAACTCCCTCCTCCGCCCACCACTGCCCCCTCCTACCTCCCTCATCTCTGCTGAGGACTTTGCCACACACTTCAAAAATAAGATCGACCAAACAAGGCAAGTCTTCATTGTTCAACCACCTCAACCACTTTGTATACCAGACCAATGCCCCAACCCCATAACCTCCCTCTCCAACATAACTGAAGGGGAGCTTAATTGTCTTCTCTCCAAATCGCACCTCACAACCTGTGCACTTGACCCCATCCCAACCCACCTCCTCCCCAACCTCACCACCACTATTATCCCATCCCTAACCCACCTCTTCAACCTATCACTAACTTCCGGTACCTTCCCTTCTGCTTTCAAGCATGCCACAATCACCCTATTCTTAAAAAGCCAACCCTCGACCCAACCGCTATGTCCAGCTATCGCCCAATATCGCTGCTCCCATTCGCTTCCAAACTCCTGGAGCTGCATGTCCACGCTGAGCTTTCCTACCACTTCTCTTCTAACTTGCTCTTTGACACTCTACAATCTGGTTTCCGCCCCCATCACTCCACTGAGACAGCCCTGACCAAAATTACTAATGACCTACTTACAGCCAAAGCTAACAGACAATACTCTATACTCCTGCTTCTTGACCTGTCCTCTGCTTTTGACACAGTTGACCACTGCCTTCTACTACAGATTCTTTCCTCCTTTGGCGTCAAAGACCTCGCCCTATCCTGGATCTCCTCATACCTTTCCAACCGCACATTCAGCGTCTCCCACTCACACACTACCTCCTCGTCCCACCCTCTCTCCGTTGGAGTCCCCCAAGGATCTGTTCTAGGACCCCTACTCTCTCAATCTATACACTTGGCCTGGGGCAACTCATAAAGTCCCACGGATTCCAGTACCACCTTTACGCTGATGACACTCAGATCTACCTCTCTGGCCCAGACATCACCTCTCTGCTATCCAGAATCCCGGAGTGTCTATCAGCCATATCCTCCTTCTCCTCCCGCTTCCTCAAACTCAATGTGGACAAATCTGAACTCATAATCTTTCCCCCATCCCACAGATCTTCCTTACCTGACCTATCTATCGCAATTAACGACATCACGCTTTCCCCCGTACCAGAAGTCCGCTGCCTCGGAGTAACCCTTGACTCTGCCCTGTCCTTCAAACCGCACATCCAAGCTCTTTCTACCTCCTGTCGCCTTCAGCTCAAAAATATTTCAAGAATCCGTCCTTTCCTCAACCCTCAATCTACTAAAATGATTGTGCACGCCCTCATCATCTCCCACCTCGACTACTGCAACACCCTTTTCTCTGGCCTCCCTGCTAACACCCTCGCACCTCTCCAGTCCATCCTTAACTCTGCTGCACGACTAATTCACCTCTCTCCTCGCTACTACTCCGCTTCTCCCCTCTGCAAATCTCTTCACTGGCTCCCATTCCCTCAGCGTATCCAGTTCAAATTACTAATACTGACCTACAAGGCCATCTATAATCTGTCTCCTCCTTATATCTCTGAACTAATCTCCCGATATCTTCCCTCACGTAATCTCCGATCCTCCCAAGACATCCTTCTCTCCTCCACACTTATTCGCTCCTCACCCAACCGCCTCCAAGACTTCTCCCGAATATCCCCCATCCTCTGGAATTCTTTGCCCCAACACGTCCGACTATCAAACACATTCGGATCCTTCAGACGGAACCTGAAAACTCACCTCTTCAGGAAAGCCTACAGCCTGCAATGACCCTGCTACCTCCTCACCACTACCGGAGATATTGCCTCAACCAACACCGGAACTGCTGCAACCCCCCGACCTACTGTCTCCTGCCTCACAATCCTGTAGAATGTAAGCCCGAAAGGGCAGGGTCCTCTCCCCTCTGTATCAGTCTGTCATTGTTAGTTTGTTTACTGTAAGTGATACCTGTAATTTGTATGTAACCCCTTCTCATGTATAGCACCATGGAATCAATGGTGCTATAGAAATAAACAATAATAATAATAATAATAATATATATACACATATATATATATATCATACACTTCTACATAGTATAATAGCCGCTAATTCAATTGCTGGTTTCTGTAAAATTACAGAACCTGACATGAAATGACACATGGTTTACATACAGTTAACCATGTCATTTCATGTAGTTTGACATATGGTTTTCACTAACAATTACATGAGTGTATGTGTGCAAAATTTCATACATGTAGGGGTTAATTAAATGTGTAAATTTGTTGAAAAAAAACTGCGTGGGCTCCCGCTGTATTTTCTCCACCAGACAGGCAAAGCCAGTGAGTGGGGGCAGATAATAATATCCTAGGGAGGGTGCATTTATTTTGTGCCCCCCTAGCTACTAACATCTGCCTCCAGCCACCCCAGAAAAGGCACATGTATAATCAAATGCGCCTTTTCTGGCACTTAGCCCGTCTATTCCCATTGCCCTGTTGCGGTGGCTAATGGGTTAATAATGGGTTAAGGCCACCTTGATATTGGAAGGTGACCCTAAACCAGGTTAATAATTGAGAGTTGTCAATTAGACAACTCTCAATTATTAATCCTATTGTCTCAATGACATACATACAGTACAGACCAAAAGTTTGGACACACTTCATTCAAAGATTTTTCTGTATTTTCAGGACTATGAAAATTGTAAATTCACACTGAAGGCATCAAAACTATGAATTAACACATGTGGAATTATATACTTAACAAAAAAGTGTGAAACAACTGAAAATATGTCTTATATTCTAGGTTCTTCAAAGTAGCCACCTTTTGCTTTGATTACTGCTTTGCACACTCTTGGCATTCTCTCAATGAGCTTCAAGAGGTAGTCACCGAAAATGGTTTTTACTTCACAGGTGTGCCCTGTCAGGTTTAATAAGTGTGATTTCTTGCCTTATAAATGGGGTTGGGACCATCAGTTGTGTTGTGCAGAAGTGTGGTGGATACACAGCTGATAGTTCTACTGAATAGACTGTTAGCTGCTTTTTTCTTGCCATAATACACATTCTAAGTAAAGAAAAACGAGTGGCCATCATTACTTTAAGCAATGAAGCTCAGTCAGTCCGAAAAATTGGGAAAACTTTGAAAATGTCCCCAAGTGCAGCTGCAAAAACCATCAAGCGCTACAAAGAAACTGGCTCACATGAGGACCGCCCAGGAAAGGAAGACCAAGAGTCACTTTTGCTTCTGAGGATAAGTTTATCCGAGTCACCAGCCTCAGAAATCGCAGGTTAACAGCAGCTCAGATTAGAGACCAGGTCAATGCCTCACAGATCTAGCAGCAGACATCTCTACAACTGTTAAGAGGAGACTTTGTGCAGTAGGCCTTCATGGTAAAATAGCTGCTAGGAAACCACTGCTAAGGACAGGCAACAAGCAGAAGAGACTTGTTTGGACTAAAGAACACAAGGAATGGACATTAGACCAGTGGAAATCTGTGCTTTGGTCTGATGAGTCCAAATTTGAGATCTTTGGTTCCAACCACCGTGTCTTTGTACGACGCAGAAAAGGTGATCGCATGGACTCTACATGCCTGGTTCCCACCGTGAAGCATGGAGGAGGAGGAGGTGTGATGGTGCTTTGCTGGTGACACTGTTGGGGATTTATTCATAATTTAAGACATACTGAACCAGCATGGCTATCACAGCATCTTGCAGCGGCATGCTATTCCATCCGGTTTGCGTTTAGTTGGACCATCATTTATTTTTCAACAGGACAATGACCCCAAACACACTCCAGACTGTGTAAGGGCTATTTGACCAAGAAGGAGAGTGATGGGGTGCTACGCCAGATGACCTGGCCTCCACAGTCACCAGACCTGAACCAAATCGAGATGGTTTGGGGTGAGCTGGACCGCAGAGTGAAGGCAAAAGGGCCAACAAGTGCTAAGAATCTCTGGGAACTCCTTCAAGACTGTTGGAAGACCATTTTTGGTGACTACCTCTTGAAGCTCATCAAGAGAATGCCAATAGTGTGCAAAGCAGTCATCAAAGCAAAAGGTGGCTACTTTGAAGAACCTAGAATATAAGACATATTTTCAGTTGTTTCACACTTTTTTGTTAAGTATACATTCCACATGTGTTAATTCATAGTATTGGTGCCTTCAGTGTGAATTTACAATTTTCATAGTCATGAAAATACAGAAAAATCTTTGAAAAAGGTGTGTCCAAACTTTTGGTATATATTATATATATATATATATATATATATGTATTGATATGTGTGTATGTATAATATATATATATATATATATATATATATATACACACCAAAATATATATATATATATATATATATATATATATTCTGTTTGTATATATCTATTCTTTCTTTTGTGATTTAAAAACTATCATTTGGATCCATTATATGCCGGTTTTGCTAGCCACCGACAAAATCTCGCCAGACGGATGTCAAACAAACACTCAGATGCGACAAAATCACATCCTCGCATTCAAATCGGATGACAGACGGAGCAATGTTCATGAAACATTTGTGCGATTATCGTACGACAAACAGTCCGATTTTATAGACAGTGTATGTAACTCCAGCCTTAATATATAAATCTATATATTTGTAACATAGTTATTAAGGTTGAAGGAAGACTTTAAGTCCATCTAGTTTAACCCATATCCTATCCTAACTGCCCTAACATGTTGATCCAGAGGAAGGCAAAAAAAACCCAGGTGGCAAACAGTAAGCTACACATTGGGGAAAAAAATTCCTTCCCGACTCCACATACGGCAATCAGACTAGCTCCCTGGATCAACGCAATATCTAGGAAACTAGTGAATATAGCCTGTAATATTATACTTTTCAAGAAAGGCATCCAGTCCCTTCTTAAATTTTAGTAGGGAATCACTCATTACAACATTAGACGGCAGAGAGTTCCATAGTCTCACTGCTCTTACAGTAAAGAATCTGCGTCTGTGATTATGACTAAACCTTCTTTCCTCCAGACGTAGAGAATGCCCCCTTGTCCCCGTCACAGGTCTAAGAGTAAAAAGATAATTAGAAAGGTCTTTGTACTGTCCCCTCATATTTATACATTGTAATAAGATCACCCCTAAGCCTTTGTTTCTCCAAACTAAATAACCCCAAGTGTAATAACCTGTCTTGGTATTGCAGACCCCCTAGTTCTCTAATAACCTTGGTCGCTCGTCTCTGCACCCGCTACAGTTCAGCTATGTCTTTCTTATACACCGGAGACCAGAACTGTACAAAGTATTCTAAGTGTGGTCGCACTAGTGACTTGTATAAAGGTAAAATTATGTTCTCCTCATGAGCATCTATGCCTCTTTTAATGCATACCATTATTTTATTTGCCTTGGCAGCAGCTGCCTGACATTGGCCACTAAATGTGAGTTTGTGGTCCACCGATACACCCAGGTCTTTTTCAGTGACAGTTTTGCCAGTGTTTTACAATTAAGCACATAATTATACATTTGGCTTTTTTTTTTTAAATCCCACTCCCCCTTTGCTGACTTACTGTATATGTATTACAAGTTGTATTTTCCTTTAACACATTTTGCTATGATTGATTTACATTTACCTCCATGTAAAGAAAACAATTAAAAAAAAAGGAATGTTCAAAAGACATGCATTTATATATAGTATTTGTTATTGTATTTTGACAATTTGAGCTTGAATGCTTTTCCTATTTTTTCTTGGACTATCACAAGCCCATTTATAAGAGGGGATATAATGCATAGATCAACAACTTTTATGATGGTCTAAAATTAAACGGTTTGGCCACTACATTTTTTTATTGATGGCCTTTTCCCTTGGTATAGGCCATCAATCTCTAATTAGTGGGGGCGCAACATCCAACAGAATCAGCTGTTTCTGGTACCGGACGCAAGTTCTCGCATGCTGCTGGAACACTTGAGCTCCACCAAAAGTACAATGGCCGCAGCCAGGTACTACAGATACACCCTTAATCATTTAAATAGGGATGTATCTGTAGTACTTGGCCATGGCAACTATAGAAATGACTGAGATGCTGCATTCTGGCTGCATCCAAGAACTTCCAGCCACAGGCGGAAAATCTGATCTACGGGGGTGTCGCACCCACACCGATCAGATATTTATGGCCTCTCCTAGGGAAAAGGCCAACGATAAAGTAGTGGCCAATCATTAATTACAAATGACCAAAATTATTGCGGATCATTTAATAATAGTACAAGGTTACATCAGACAAGTTCTTTCAGCCGTGTATTACGGTATTAGTGAGTTAACGTTTGCAATCACTAAGTGAATATATTGGATCTCTATGAGAGAAAGATTCAAATTAATAATCTTTACAAATGACCCAAAAATCAAAATTGTAATTAAAATCACACACAGATCCAATTTGAGTGCATTTCATTGTGGCAACTCAAATGCGACTCAGCAGTGTAAATGACCCCCACATTTCCATATGCACTCTTGCTGATAGCTAGGAATGCGCCTGACGAAAACGTAGATGTTGTCCTGGAAATATCATCTCACACCTAGATCAGGGCATCAATGAGCTCCCAGATAGTCTGTGGCACTGCTTGACAGTGTCTGATCCACTTATGCATATTATCATAAAAGTAATCAGTTGGACTCATGTCTGAAGAACAAGGTCAGTTACTGGTATCAATGACTTAGTCATTCAGGACTTCCCTACACATTCTGGCCACATGAGGCTAGGCATGGTCTTGTTCCTGGAGTAAAGCAGGGACAAATGTAACGCTGTAAAGTTTAACAGTGGCTTTGATGATTTCACTCCATACCTAAAAACAATCAGGGTACCACTGACTATCACATGGAGGTTTGTGCAACCCTCCAAGAATTTGCTTCCTCAGAGGATGACTGACCCACTGCAAAACTAGATGCTGGATAATAATGCAGACAGCACAATGTTTATCACAGTGTCTGCAAACTTTTTCACATTTGTGACATGCTGAATGTGAACCAAAACTCATGTCAAGAAAACAGGGTACCAATGAGGTAATGGCATAGCAGGGTGGATAAAAATCATGATTTTTTTAAAAAAATCAAAAAAATCGGATTTTTTTTATTTAAATCGGATTTTTTTGATTTAAATCGGATTTTTTTGATTTAAATCGGATTTTTTTGATTTAAATAGGATTTTTTAATCAAGTTGTACACAAGCAAAACTTTGTCTTTTTGCAAATCAAATTATTTTACACAAATAAAAATATTAAAACAGTTGATGATTATGAAACCTAATAATTTTTATTTGCACTATTAAACAATCAGAATTGAACTACAGAGAGTAAGTACTTTTTAACAATAGCCTATCTCTAACGTTTGAAGTAAGCAAACATCTTCAGTGAATACATCAGTCCTTTAAGCCTACTGTTTATTTAAGACTTTTAATAGGAAAACTAATTGTCCTGCTTTAGCAGTTCCTAAGCGGTTTCGGACTGTTGTGTGCACAAAACCAAATGAAGAAAACAATCTCTCTACTCCTGCCGATGAAGCCGATGCAGTCAGTAGCTGAGTAGCTACATTTATTATCTTCGCTGGAAGAACAAGTGATTGCGACTTCCACCAGTCCAGTGGTTTTAGTTCATTAACGACGTTATCTGCAAACATGTATTTTTGAAATGGTGCAGATTCACACTTCAATTTCAGCACAGTTGCCACAATGTCATGGTTAGTATTGGCGAGCCACTCCATTGCAGAGTTGATTTCCGCCTCAGATAGTTTTTTCCCTCTGTAGATGGGATGCAAGATATTGGCTAAATAGTGTTCTTCTTTTAATGCTTGGTCCTTGCGGTGGTGTATTGCAACCTTTACATTGTTTGAGAGGTTCAAGCGATCTAGCGAACCTTCTAAATCTTTCCAAACTTCTGTGGCATCAGCTATGGTTGCAGTATCTTTCTGCATTTTATCCAACGCAATAGATATTGGCTTTAACCTTTCCAAAAGGTCCTCGGCATTTCTCTTCACACCAAGATTTAATACTTTGCTTCGTATATTAGCATCAATTTTATCCCGATGTGTTTCGCAAATGGACACTAATTTTGACCAGTTGTTAATAAACAGTTCCAAGCATTCAGCCAAGGTATTCCATCTAACACTTTGGGGTAGAACCAACTTCAGTCCTCCCATTTCCTTGTAGGTTGCATGTGCAAAATGATTATTGCGGAAATATTTAACAATTTCTACAATATGTTCCTTGACACCCGAAATATGCAGGTCTTTTGCCAAAAGATGCAACAAATGGGCAGAACAACCGTATGTAATGACATTTGTGTCATCCTCATGTGCCAGTTCCGCTCGCATTTTTGCCACATTGCTTGCGTTATCAGTAACTAAGCTCCTTACTTTACATCCAAACTGTTCTTGGCATTGGTGAATTGAGTTCTTAGCAATTTCAAGTAAATATTCAGCAGTATGTGAATTTCCAGATGTGTCGATTGTGTCTGTAAGGTAAGTTTCACCATCTTCTGTTGTGACACAAGTGCAAATTATGGGGTCGTTGTGGATGTTGCTCCAACCATCCAAGCTCATGTTAACAACTTTGTCTTTCAAATATTTTGTACAAGCCGCTCTTTCTTTGTCGTATACAGCCTGAAGATGTTTTCCTGAGATATCAAATCTACTTGGTGGTTTGTAGCCTGGTCTTATTCCTTCGATCATTTGTACAAACAATGGGTGTTCAACTAGTCGGAAAGAAGAATTGGTTGCAAATATGAATTTAGCAATTAATTCATCAAAATGTTCTTTCTGGCTCGTCGTAGTCTTTAAGAGGAATTTTTCTACACTTTGCACGCAAAGTTTTTTGTTGGGCTGCTTTGTTGAAGTTGTACCCAGATATTGATTGTCACGTGCCGCACAAGCCATATTTGACCCTGAAAGCACAGTAATTAAAAATATAATTCGACTGCGTATTTGAAGAAATATAACGAAAATATTTTGAAACAAACTTTTTGAACAATGTAATGGTCCTCGTCCTATAAGGGCTGTCTCAAAAGTTATGCTACTCAAGTTTCCGGTGAAGTTGCTGTAATACTAGTAATATCAGAGCAACTGAAAAAAATTATGTCACAAAAGTTTTAAAAATGTTTTTTTTAAAAAATGGTCAATTTGGCAGACTTCAAAAGTGAATTGTAGCCTACAATAAAAAAAAAAAATAGGCGTATACACACTCTTTTATTTTTACTTAACGTTAATCTTCTGTGAAATATTGCCTTAACATAAATTTAAATTCTATACTCCAGAACTAGTGCTAGAAATTTTTCTTTTCATAGACTTTAACCATCCCAGTAAAACGTCTGTTAAAATAGGTTGTAATTGCCAGACTTACCACTAGTGCTAGGGTCCTGGTGCATAAGAAGCTGTGGGGGTTCATTGACATTAGTTGTATCACTATCAACATCTTCATTTCCCTTCTGGTTGCAGTTTTCATAATGTGATTTCAAACGGCAAACAAGTCCTTGGATATCCTTTTGACAGTATTTGCACTTTGCTCTCCCACCTTTCTTTCCAAGCTCTGCTGGCATCTCAACAAAATGAACCCAAATAGGGTCTCTCTTACGACCTGCCATGGCTCACGCAGATCACTTCTGAAGTTTGATTGTTACTACAGCCAAGTACTGCTGACTGACTATCCAACAAGTTTGGGCATGTCAACTGAATGGAAAAAGAAACTGAAACCAAGCTACAGAAAGTGAAACCAAGCTAGAAGTGTGGAGTTAATTGAACAATGATTGAAAGTTTTAGATTTTAATCGTGATTTATATTAAAAAAATCTTTTGATTTAAATCAGTGATTTAAATCATGATTAAAATCACGATTTAAATCGATCTGATTTAAATAGAAAAAAATCATTTGATTTAAATCATGATTTAAATCGTTGATTTAAATCGGCGTGATTTAAATCAATCCACCCTGTGGCATAGTGCTGGGCTATTAGTACAGGTCTCATTGTTGGATGTTAGACTTTCAAACCACCTTCCTCAAGTCTGTTTCTGACACTTTATTTAGAAACATGGACACCAGTAGTCCACTGCCGGTCATTTTTGCTAGTCTTAGGCAGTCCCTCATTTTCCTCCTTACAAAAAGGAGCAGATCCCTGTTCTGCTGTTGGTTCAGCTCTCCTTATGTAATTGTCCAAGTCTGGTGTCTGCTCTGTGCACTTGGGACTGTGATAAGCGCAAAATATATGTATGGGGTGCATCTAATGCCATAAATATCAATCCGGGTGCAGAGCCATGTATGGAAAAGACCATATAGCAAAACAAAGAAAAAGACCAGACAATAACAGGTCTGCACCTTGGGACTGTGATAGGCAAAACGTTTTCTGACAGCACATCCTGGAGGAGCTGGTTTACCACGCAACCAGAAAAGGCTGCAGGTAGAAACGCATGGTACTAGTAGTGGCACAGAGGCAAGCAAAACCCAAAGAAGATTCAGGCAGGAAGGATTAGGAGAGATAATTGTCTGTTAGCACTACCTGCAAGTAGATGAGTGGAGATATGGATGTTTGTTAAATTGCCAGAGATACCAATTCATTCCTTGGTGTATGTGATTGAAGGGAATCTGTCACCCCATTTTTGGCCTATGAGATACAGCCACCACCATCAGGGGCTTATCTACAGCATTCTGGAATGCTGTAGATAAGCCTCCGATGTAACCTGAAAGATTAGAAAAACGAGTTATATTATACTCACCCAGGGGCGTTACGCTGTCCGATGGGCGTCTCAGTCCGGTTCCGCGCCTCCCATCTTCTAGCGAAGCCGGCCTCTTCTTTCCATCCCATCGTGGCTCCTGCGCAGGCACATTGATCTGCCCTGGTGAGGGCAGAGCAGAGTACTGCAGTGCGCAGGCCCTGGGAAAGGTCAGAGAGGTCGCGGCTCCTGCGCACTGCAGTACTCTGCTCTGACCTCACCAGGGCAGATAAGTGCGTCTGCGCAGGAGCCGCGACGGAAAGAGGCCGGCTTCGCTAGAAGATGGGAGGCGCCGAACCGGACCGCGCCGCCCATCGGACCGGACGGCGGACCGGCCCTGGGTGAGTATAATATAACTCGTTTTTCTTCTCTTTCAGGTGACATCGGGGGCTTATCTACAGCATTACAGAATGCTGTAGATAAGCCCTGATGGCAGTGGCCGTATCTCATAGGCCAAAAATGGGGTGACAGATTCCCTTTAATGTATCCAGGAGGAAAAAAAATGTTCAACTGCAGTTTTTAATGGTCAACGCATTTCGAAGTACACAGACTTCTTCATCAGGACAAACCAGGTGGTTTGTCCTGATGAAGAAGTTTACTTCGAAACGTGTTGACCATTAAAAGCCACAGTTCAACATTTTTTGCCTCCTGGACATTTTCATCACATACACCAAGGAATCAATTGGTATCTCTGGTAACGCAGCAAAGATCCATACCTCCGCTTGTCTACTTATTGGACATCCCTCGGTGGATACGCAGAAGCCGATCATAGCAGAATTTGTACAGTGTTGTGGAAACCCAACACAAATAGGCGAGCACATGCCTGAACTCAGATTTCCCATAAGACCCTATATTGCATAGTCTTCCAGCGTTTCCTTCAGCACCACCTGCAAACTGATTCTCATTTTGAAGGCACTTGTTGTAACTTTCAATCGTACCAAAGCAGATGAAACAAATTCACAATCGCTTTTGTTTCCTAACAGAACAAACTGATATCCAAGAAGTTCAAAGGCTTGGGGTAACAATAAACCATTCCCTCCATTTTTTTTAGGAGTTTTTTTATTTTATTTTACACATCTCTGTAAAACGGCTCCTTAAAGCTGGCTTTACAAAACCAGTCAATAGATACAGTACCAATTTTTTTTTTTAAAAGACTGCACATATGCTTAATATACTGACAAAGATTGGCAAATGCAGGGTGCATGAATATCTTTAGAGCCAACTGGAATTTAGCAGGTCAACATTGAAAAGTAATTTGTTCAATGCCAGTATTGTGAAATTAACTAAAGAAATTATATACAATGATTTAGGTCATCATTTGTACAAAGCAACGAATTTAGCAGATTCCAGAAATGTGAAAAATGTTAAGATACAGTAACTATTTCTTAAAATGTCATTTATGCTGCAGCTCTGGGTATCTTGCCAGTCAAATACTACACAAATGGCACATTGGATCCATCTGGTTGCGTTACAAGCTGGATATGAACGTGGATAAAATACTGCAATTATATTACTGGACATGAAGAAATGTGGCCAAAGAAGATGTATCTCATTATTCCATAGTCCTAAAACTCACTCATTACTGAATCTCATCTTAGGCATTACTATGTAAACTATGTGAAAGGTTTAAAATAAGAGGTGATATTTTTCAAGTTTGGTATATAGAGGAATTATTTTGAGAGCACAACATTAATTTTCTCCCACAAGGTGATTTATGGAGTTACAAGATGCCACAAAGACATTTCCCCCTTCTGCTTTATATCCATTTCCTCATTCATTTAGCATAATAAGTGGCTAGTTTCAGACCTATATTTTTTGCATTTACGTCTAATTAATAGAGCACACGATGTAAGCTGGTAGATTGTATTTCACAGCGTTCTGAAGGGCGATTACATTTTGATGTAGAGTCCTATGCGGTTGCTTTGTTTCCACACCAGTACCCGCCTGCTCGTGGAATGTATACATGGTTGTCTGTCTGTCCTTATCCAATGCGTGCAGGCTCTAGCCAGCCTCTTATCTTATAGGGAAAAGCTATGAGGGTGTGCCTACTGCTGAGGATGGTTGTGAAACACAGGGCATTCAGCATTATATAAGGGATTTAGGCAACGTTGCTACTCATCATAGATAGAGGACAAGCAATCATTGTTTTGGAGAACCAGTAAAGGGGGAAATACTGGTTACCTATAACACTGGAGCAATTGTTTTCCCATACCCACTTGAAGCTGGCACCACAAACTTCCTGATGCTAAGCATCTTGACATAATTTGTGGAATAAGGAATGGTCCACACACTAAGGTAGGGTGTTACCATCCTGTACATCAATAGATGCTATTATGTACCAATTCCAAACAAGTTATTATCTTCAGATTTGCGTGAATACATGCACTGTCTAAGGGAAACAACTCCACCTTACCTAATAATTACTAAGTCAGTTTTGCATTTGGTATTTTTTTTTTGTAAATTGGTCCTTGGTATCACATGAAACAAAAAGTGATTGCCCAGCTGGAAAGAACAGCAGGTGTATAACTATGCAAAAATTAACTTGTGCCTATATATATTGGTGTCATGCATATATACAGCAAATGTTCTTAGGTAAAAATACACAAAATAAAAAATATCAAATCAATGGACTGCCACAGAATTTAAATATCTAGAATCATATTTAAAAGTAAAATGATCAACCTTGATTTCCAGAATATACTGCTATAAATACACAGGGACCTCATATGGCAGCATTTTTACTGAAGACCTATCACCAGGTCAAAGGTGACCAATTTTCTTCTAATATAATTTGTGCTGCACCCCCAAGCTTTTTTTGCATAAATCTGCCACACAATTCCAGAGACTTACACCTATTTATTTACTTTTCAAAAAGCTATTTTTTATTGTCTTTAGGCTGCTTTACATAGTTACTCCAAGAGCAGCGCCCTATTGGCAAAGAATATAAAAATTAACATGAAAAGCTAATTGAAAAAACAGTCCATAGCGAACAGTACAGCGGGATACATACTGTATATTGCATTATAATATTACAGAAAACGCAGAAAGGCATCAGGAATAAAACAGCAAGACCACCCCCTTTTAGCTCATGACAGGTCCTATTTAAAAGGAAATCTGTCAGCGTATCACCCCCCAAACTACTTATAAGTGAATGTAGCTCTTTTAAAGAACAGTCCAGCAATAAGTTTACATGACCGGTCTGTTCTTCCACTACAGAGAAATCAATGAGAAAATTGTTATGCAAATAAAGAGCTATTTGTAGATCTGAAGCATCAGTCACTCCAGCTCTATTCCACACCCAGCGCTGCCTCCTCCTGCTTGACTAATAGCTCCTTTGCTTGAAGCCCCACAGAACAGCGTCTTTCAATCAGAAAAAAGGCAGTGCTATGTAGGGCATAGAGCTAGAGTGACAGATGCGCCAAATCTACAGCCTCATTTGCATAGCAATCCAAACACAGATTTCTCAGCAACGAAGGAACAGACTGTCCCTGTAAAAGTATTGATGGATTTGTCTGTGAAAGCATTAAACGAGTATATATATTTTTTTTATTGGGGGAGGGGGGGGAGGCAGGAGTGAAATACTGCTGACAAACTCCTTTTAAAGCAGATCTGTCCCCATATTTCATAGCAGAAATTGCACAGATCAATAAAGGACTCTCTTAACCCTGACAATTTCAGCTTCTACTGAGCAGGGGGAGGAAGGAAGGACACTGAGGAGTGGTTAAAAAGGCTAGGTGGTTTAGAAATTCAGTTTGTTTTCCATCAATGATTATTCTGCCACTCTGGCATTAAAAGGGATATCCAGGATTAAAAAAGTGTGCCTTAGCACTAACAGGCATGTAGTTGCTAACAGAGGCAACTACCTGTCTGTTGTACCCGGCGCCAGTCATTGACCACTCCTGCCGGAAATTCAGCTACTTGTCAACAGAGCAGCAGTTTCTCTTCCTGTTGACAGGGCGAAACTACTGGTGTCATGCTGATTGACAGTCCACTTCCCTCAATTAGGCAGTGTGACACCAGTAGTCCCACCCTGTCAACAGGAAAAGAAACTGCCGCTCTGTTGACGTGATGTCAGAGGAAGTCTTTGACCGCTCTGTGCTGGCGGAGAATGGCGTCAGGCACAACAGGCAGGTAGATAGAAACTACACTAGAGATTATATATATATATATATATATATATATATTTTTTTTTTAAGTCCTGGATATCCTTTTAAATTTGAAACAAAAGAAACCAGACTCATCAGGCCTATTTCTTAATGTATGCCGTGTATATTACAAAATCACTTGACAGATCCAATTTAATTGAGCGATATCTGTAACAGTGCTTACTTAAAGGGGATTTCCCAAAGATAGTAAAGTCTGCTGGTCAACAATTCTACTGCTAAGGCAATCATTGACATTTTATGGTCCCTCTTCATGATGTATAATAATAAAAAAAAAAACGCATCAGATAAGTCACCCTGAGAAATGTTCTGTGATTAAAGCCCCCGTCACACACAGCGATCTCGCTAGTGAGATCGCTGCTGAGTCACTAGTTTTGTGACGCAACAGCGATCTCCGCAGCGATATCGCTGTGTGTGACATTCAGCGACGATCAGCCCCCTGCCGGGTATCACTGATCGTCGCTGAATGTCCTGGACATTTTTTTGCTCGCTAGTCTCCTGCTGGCCAGCACGCATCGCTGCGTGTGTTAGGCAGGAGACCAGCGATGAGCTGGTAACCAAGGTACACATTGGGTTTCCAGGCGCCGCGCAGCGCCTGGAAACCCGATGTGTACCTTGGTTACCAGCTCCCTGCACCAGCAGGCTGGTATCCAACGTACACTGAGGGTAACTAAGCGACGTTACCCACAGTGTCGCTGTCCTGATTGCTGCCTGAGCTGCCTGTTTGGCGACACACCAGCGATCCTTACAAGTGCATATCGTTGTCGGGATCGCTGGTGTGTCACGATGTGTGACGGGGCCTTAAGTAACTGAAGTAAAAACCCTCACAAGTTTAGCATCTGCTTGGAGAAATTTCAGTTACTTTGAGCATAAACAATGCTTTGCAATTATCCATTTTAGGGTATGTGCACACATCATAAAAACCTTTGCTTGTAAAACAACCTTAACCCTTTTACTCCCGAGGGTTGTTTGCATGTTAATGACCGGGCAAATTGTTACAATTCTGACCACTGTGCCTTTGAGGTTATAACTTTGGAACGCTTCAACGATCTTGGAGATTCTGAGACTATTTTCTCGTGACATATTGTATTTCATGTTAGTAGTAAAATTTCTTCAATATAACTTGCGTTTATGAAAAAAACGGAAATATGGCGAAAATTTTGCAATTTTCAAACTTTGAATTTTTATGCCCTTAAAATAGAGAAATATGTCACACAAAATAGTTACTAAATACATTTCCCACATGTCCACTTTACATCAGCACAATTTTGGAAACAACATTTTTTTTCTTAGGAAGTTATAAGGGTTAAAAGTTGACCAGCGATTTCTAATTTTTACAACAAATTTTACAAAACCAATTTTTTTTTTTTTTTTTTTTAGGGACCACCTTACATTTGAAGTCACTTTGAGAGGTCTATATGGCAGAAAATACCCCAAAGTGACAACATTCTAAAAACTGCTCCCCTCCATGTACTCAAAACCACATTCAATAAGTTTATTAACCCTTCAGGTGTGTCATAGGAAATTTTGGAATGTGGAAGAAAAAAAATTAACATTTAACTTTTTAGTTACAAAAATTATCTTTTACAAACAATTTTTTTATTTTCACAAGGGTAAAAGCAGAAAATTGACAAAGTTGTGCAATTTCTCCTGAGTAGGCAGATACCCCATATGTGGGGGATAACCACTGTTTAGGAGCACGGTAGGGCTTGGAAGGAGCGCCATTTGACTTTTTCAAACTAAACTAGGCAGGAATTGAGATTGGATGCCATGTCGCGTTTGGAGAGCCCCTGATATGCCTAAACAGTGGAAACCCCCCAACAAGTGACACCATTTTGGAAACTAGACCCCTAAGGGACTTATCTAGATGGGTGGTGTGCACTTTGAACACTCAATTGCTTCACACAAGTTTATAACGTAGAGACGTGAAAAAAAAAAAATTCACAAACATGATCTTTTAGTCCCCAATTTTTTATTTTCCCAAGGGTAAGAGGAAATTGCACCCCATAAGTTGTTGTCCAATTTAACCTGAGTATGCTGATACCCCATATGTGGGGAACCACTGTTTGGGCGCAAGGCAGAGCTCGGAAGGGAAGGAGCGCCATTTGACATTTTCAAACTAAAATTGGCTTTAATTGAGATAGGACGCCATGTCCGGTTTGGAGAGCCCTGATGTGCCTAAACAGAGAAAATCCCCCAATTCTAACTCCAACCCTAAGCCCAACACACCCCTAACCCTAATCCAACCCTAACCACAATCCCAACCATAGCCCCAACCCTAACCCTAGCCCCAACCCCAACGGGAAAATGGAAATACTTTTTTTTATTTTATTATTTTTCCCTAACTAAGGGGGTGGTAAAGGGGGGGGGTTGATTTACTATTAATAGTGTTTTTTTATGTTTGGCATCTGTCACACAATAAAAATGCTTTTTATTGCAGAAAAATAGTTTCTGCATCACCATATTTTAAGAGCTATAATTTTTCCATATTTTGGCCCACAGTCATGTGAGGTCTTGTTTTTTGCAGGACGAGGTGACGTTTTTATTGGTACCATTTTCGGGCACATGACATTTTTTGGTCGCTTTTTATTCCGATTTTTGGGAGGCAGAATGAACAAAAATTAGCAATTCATGAATTTCTTTTGGGGGGCGCGTTTACACCATTCCGTGTGAGGTAAAAATGATAAGGCAGTTTTATTCTTTGGGTCAGTACGATTACAGCGATACCTCATTTATATTAATTTTTAATGTTTTGGCGCTTTTAGGCCGGAGTCACACTGGCGACAAAATCGGACGACTGCAATGCGATGAAATATCGCATTGCAGTCGGACCTATGTTAATCTATGGAGCAGCTCCCAGTATCAGATTTTTTGTGGTCCGTTTTAAACGTCCGTGTACAATCGCAGCATGCTGCGATTGTCACCGATTGTGGGTCGACTATCGCCAATGCAAGTCAATGGGAGCGCTGAAAAATCGGATTACAAACGGACCGCACGTGTGACTTGCGATTAAATCGCATCGGTGTTCTTTAGAAAAGCCGGCAATTCATCCCCGCCTATACTGTAAAATCACACTGACAGCTTTAATAAAGACTAGAAAGAATAGATATATACACATAGAACACATATATATATATATATTATATATATATACATGTCATTGTGACATGTATATATACATATATTTATAGTTCCTAGACTTCTACATACTGTAATAGCCGCTAATTCAATTGCCGGGTTTTGTGAAATCACAGAAGCCGACATGAAATGATACATTGTTTCCACACATTTAACCATGTAATTTCATGTATTTTTATATATGTTTGAAACATACAATTACATGAGTGTATTTGTGCAAAATTTCAGACATGTAGGGGTTAATTAAAGGTGTAATTTCGTTGAAAAAAAATGCGTGGGCTCCCGCTGTATTTTCTCCACCAGACAGACAAAGCAAAGCGAGTGGGGGCAGATAATAATAGCCCAGGGAGGGTGCATTTTTTTGTGCCCCCCCTGGCTACTAACATCTGCCCCCAGACACCCCAGAAAGGGCAAATCTATAATTAGATTCACCCTTTCTGGCACTTTGCCCGTCTATTCCCATTGCCCTGTAGCGGTGGCGAATGGGTTAATCTCACCTTACTGTCACCTTGCAATTGAAAGGTGACCTTAAGGCAGGTTAATGATTGATAGTTGTCAATTAGACAACTATCAATTATTAATCCTATTGAAGTAAATAAAAAAACACACACACTTTAAGAATAAATAATTTTAATGAAATAAAAACACATTTTTTTGACCATATTTTATTTTACACTTAATCCGTGCGAAGCCATTGATCTCCTAAAATAAAGAAAAAGAAATAAAACAACATTATTCTTACCTATTCCGCCGATCTGTCACGTCCCACGCTGTAATCCTTCACAAAGGGTTAACTAGCTTTGAGCCAAGCAGTGCAAGTAATCCTGCATGCTCAGCTCAAAGCTCATGAATGAATAAGTTCCTCTCCTGGCGACAGGAGAGGATGTGTTTCATGAATGAAGCTTAATTGATTGTGTCCACTTTCCCTTTAGGTCAGGTCACTAAAGTTAAATTGCCAATAAATCAATTAAGCTCCATTCATGAATCTATTCCTCTACTTTCGCTGGGAGAGGAACTTATTCATTCAGGGGAATACAGGTCTGAGACAGCATTATTAGCTCTCTGCGACCTGTAATCTGTTAACCCTTTCTGATGGATTACACCGTGGGACCTGACTGTACATCGGATTGGTAAGTATAATTTTGCTTTTTTATTTTATTTTTATTACAGGAAATGGTTTTAGCAGGAAAATAAAATATGGTCAAAAACTGTGTGATTATTTCATTAAACTTATTTTTTATTAAACTGTGTGTGTTTGATTTTTCTTTCATACAATAGGATTAATAATTGATAGTTGTCTAATTGACAGCTATCAATTATTAACCTGGCTTAAAGTGACCTTTCAATTGCAAGGTCATTTTAACCCCTTATTAACCCATTCGCCACCGCTACAGGGCAATGGGAATAGACGGGCAAAGTGCCAGAAAGGGCGAATCTAATTATAGATTTGCCCTTTCTGGGGTGTCTGGGGGCAGATGTTAGTAGCCAGGGGGGGCACAAAAAAAATGTACCCTCCCTAGGCTATTATCTGCCCCCACTCGCTTTGCTTTGTCTGTCTGGTGGAGAAAATACAGCGGGAGCCCACGCATTTTTTTTCAACGAATTTACACCTTTAGTTAACCCCTACATGTCTGAAATTTAGCACACATATACTCATGTAATTGTATGTTTCAAACATATATAAAAATACATGAAATTACATGGTTAAATGTGTGGAAACAATGTATCATTTCATGTCGGCTTCTGTGATTTCACTGAAGCCGGCAATTGAATTAGCGGCTATAACAGTATGTAGAAGTGTAAGAATTATAAATATATGTATATATATATGTCACAATGACATATTATATATATATATATATGTGCTCTATGTGTATATATCTATTCTTTCTTTTGGCATTTAAATACTATTCTTTTGGATCCATTATATGTCAGTTTTGCAAGCCTGCGAGAAAATCTCGCAAGTCGGATGAAAATCGGATGTTACAAGGTACACACACATGCGATTAAATCGCATCTTTGAAGGAAAATCGGATGCCAGAAGGATGTGTGATGTTTTTATTTTGATCCGATTGTCGACCGTCTAAAACGGACCGATTTTTTGTGGTTGTGTGTGACTCCAGCCTTATACAATAAAAGCTATTTTATAGAAAAAATTATTTTTGCATTGCTTTATTCTGACAGCTATAACTTTTTAATTCTTTTCTGATGATGCTGTATGGGGGCTTGCTTTTTGCGGGACAAGATGTCGTTTTCAGTGTTACCACTTATTTATATCCGTTTTTTTGATCGCGTGTTATTCCACTTTTTGCTCAGCGGTATGATGATAAAGAATTGTTTTTTTGTCTTGGTTTTTTTATTTTTTTATGGTGTTCACTAAAGGGGTTAACTAATGGGACAGTTTTATAGGGTGGGTCGTTACGGACGCGGGGATACCAAATATGTGTACTTTTATTGTTTAGATTTTTTAAAAATATTTATTGAGTCTATTTTTTATTATTTTTTAAAATATTTTTACAATTATTTAAAATTGTTTTTTTGTTTTTAATTCCTAGTTTTACACATTATCCCACTATGGGACACTCATTTTCTGCAGGCTGATCGCTTCTATAGCGTGCAGAACTGCATGCTATAGAAGTTGTCAGCGCTGCAGCTTCTATAAAGCTGACCTGAGAGACTTCCTGGTCATCACTGCGCATGACAGGAAGTCCCCAGGCCTGGAGACCCGGATGTCGTTGTGACGACATCGGGTCTCCATGGCAGCGATCGGGACCAAGCCGCGAGGTTTCCGATCCAAAAGCAGAGGGACTGTTAGCCCCTCTGCAGCCGCCGAAACACTGCGATCATGTTTGATCACAGTGTTTCGGGGGTTAAAGTGCCAGGAGTGGTCTGTGACACTCGGCCGCGCTCCCCCCGTGAGCGTGGCCGATTGACTAAGACGTACTATCCCATCCTTGAGAATTAAGTCCCAGGGCACATGGACAGGATGGTACGTTAAATGGTAGAAAGGGGTTAATGGCAGGTGGATCCGGTGTATGTGCTTCTCTTCTAATAACCAAAATTATTTAGTCAGTGAATAAAATGTTGAATAATGTGACTTAAGGAGCATTTACTGGACTTTGTCCCACACTCAGTGGTCCCATCAGGGCTTGCTTTTAAATTACCACAGCAAAATGAGATTTGGACATATGCGCCAACTGAGCCATTGACTACAGTAGTGCGGAGTCGACGTGTGCTCTGACATGCATCATTTTCAGGAGTGTACACCTATTGGAGGTAAACACTCACTGTAGTCCACTACATCTGAGTTTCTGCCTACAGTAGGTGTATATGCCCGAAACTGATACACGACAGAAATGTTGACTGTCAGCACCATTGTAGTCAATAGCCCAGTCGGCGCATACATCCGAATCCAGTTGTGCAGAGGGTTCGGATGTAAGCCCCGAAGGGACCACTGAATGTGGGGAAAAGTACAGCATGAAAGGGATCCAAGAACTAGACCACCAAACTCCTGCAGCAAACCTTTTCAATAGCCGCTCCAAATTAGGATATTCATAACTATAGAGATCGTTTTGAGGACTGCTTTACACCAGTATCAGAATGGTGCACACTTAAATCTACCAAAAATGTGCTGAGCAACAATGTTTTAGGTTTTTAAAAATTAAAATCAATTTAGTTTCTAACCTCTACGAGGGCTCTCATGGTTGAAAAGAATACCATTGACCGCAAACAGCTTGTAGGCTTCTCGGAAATTTACCACAATCCAGTAGGCATAGAGTTTGGCTGCTCCTGTAAAACAAAAATATATATCTCCATTGTTACAAGAAATCTCTACAGACTTTTAATTATTAGTATTATTATTATTATTTATTTCTATAGCACCATTGATTCCATGGTGCTGTACATGAGAAGGGGTTACATACAAATTACAGGTATCACTTACAGTAAACAAACTAACAATGACAGACTGATACAGAGGGGAGAGGACCCTGCCCTTTCGGGCTTACATTCTACAGGATTGTGAGGCAGGAGACAGTAGGTCAGGGGGTTGTTAGTTTTAATTGTAATTAGCATTAAAAAAAACAAACAGATTTGCATGACTGTAATAGAGATGTGACTGGGATGCTTGAGTTCTTCACTGTACAATCCCATATGGAAGCATAATGAAGGATTTAGGTAGATTTACTAAACAGGAAAAAAGTGACATTTTCTATTAGATTGCTATGTATGAATGGTGGTCTAATGGGGAACGTTTCTCCTGGTAGAGAGTGCAAAGTGTTATGTTTCGGTAGCTGAGGAGTGCAGGTAAAAAAGGCAATACACCAGAGCAGTTGGAATCTATGAGATTGCAGTACCCTGACTAACCACCACAACTAGAGGCAGCCGTGGAGCGTTCCTAGTGTGGTCCTAGACGCCTCGTCACAGCCTGAGAAACTAACTACACCTAAAGATAGAAATAGGAAAGCTATCTGCCCCGGAGCAGAACCCCAAAGATAACAGAAAGCCCCCAAACATGTAATGGCGGTTAGACAAGAGGAAATACTGACACAGAAAGAAAATAGTATGAGCAAACGCTGGGGCCCAAACTATCTAAATAGAAAAGGATAGGAAGGGTACTTACTGCAATCCCAGAAAACCCTGAAAAGCACCAACTCTACTAATTTCAAAATCACCTGAGATCACACGACCTCTACCACCTAAATTAGTTCTCTGGTGTAACAAAATAAAAACAGCAGCCACTGAAAAAACTGGAAAAAGCAAAAGAACAAAACTCAGTGGCTGAACTAAACTGAGAGGGCAGAAGCCCCCGGAGGAGACCCTGAAGGCCCACAAAGAAGTGCAGGACAAAATGCAAAAATATAGCACAAACAAAAAAGAAGCAAAAGTCTTATCTGTAAGCAGGAGATGCAGACACGACACAGCAGGCTACAAGGGAAACTGGAATGAAGGATTCAGACCAGAACAATAGATCACCGGCGCGGCAACCCTGATGGGAAAATGACTCCCTTATATAAGACCAGTCAGTAACACCTGATTCCCAGTCCTCACAATCTTCACTAGCACCGCTTGTAACCACCAGAGGGAGCCTCTGCTCAGAACTCATCTCAAACCCATTCACAACAGCAAAGCTGGTGTAAGGAAACTTATAAGCCAATTTATATACCCAAATAACCTCTTCAGAGAAGAAGAGGACTTGATCCCTAGCACTACCTACTGGATGTAGCAATTCTTAAAGTTAATATATTTCCTATGACTTTGGAAATGAAGCCAAAGCAGAAACTCTATTTACAGACATGTGTTTCAGAGTGTTTGCCTCTCATCAGTGCAAGGCAGGATGGTTTTGGTTATTAACTAGGTGAGAAGCCTCTGACTGGGTGTCTAAGAGGGAACATTGCACCTTGTGAAGAGTGCCAAGCTGGCATTAGGAGACCTATACGCCATGCAATGCCCCTCTGGAGAGCAAATGCTCTTACTCTCTGAAGATGTTATTTACATAAGTGTGGGTGGACATTCATCCTTAGAAATATCTAGGACATATTCCCAATGTAAAAAAAAAAAAAAAAAAAAATGGAGACCTGTCCTAACTTGATCCATACTTCAGATCAAACTGGCCAATGAAAATCAATGGCTCCGTGAAAACAAAAGCAAAAAAGTTATATAGACACGCAAAACTTTTGACTTAAATTGTTTTCCTATTTTATGACTTACTCCAAGTAAAACAAAATTACAATATAATATAAAATAGTTACTAGAACACAATAACAGGTATTTTATAGGCTCCTGTCCTGTCAAGTGCGGACGTACCATATGGGGATCGAGGGTAAAATGGAGTTGTCTCTTTCTGTGGAATCTCCTGCACTTTTCCATACAGTTCACTGGTTGAGGCTTGATAAAACTTAACTGTTTCAATAAGGCCACAGGTTTTCACTGCATCCAGAAGACGCAATGTTCCAACACCATCAACATCAGCAGTGTATTCAGCCAGGTCAAAAGATATCTAAAACGAATAATAATAAAGTATTAATATGAGGAATACATTGGGTTAATATTTTGTAAGTACGGTAGATTTGTTCAATATGATATATACATTGGAAAGGGACAACACAAAAATTCAGAGCCAAGCTGAACAGTAAAATTATGATTGTGGGCATGTTCCCATGGTCAGTGAACGCTGCGGGTTGGACCCTGCATACATCCGCAGCGTCCAACCCACAGCGTCCAGATGTTACAGCTTAGTGGATGGGATTTCAAGAAATCCCATGCTCACTATGTGTGCACAGACACCTGCGGAGACAGACATGCGGCACGTCTTTCCAGAACGCATCATGTCTATTTATCTAGTGAAGGCGCTCAGTCTCCGCAAGATAAATGTCACCCGTACAATGTACTGGGATGCGGTGATTCTGCACAGTTCAATGATCACATGCGGAATCACCTGCGTTCAAAAGCCGGCAGCGCTTTGGACGCAGTGGACATGTGCTGCATCCAAAGCGCTGCCATATCCTGACTGTGTGCATCCAGCCTTAGGATATGCTGACAATGACACCATGAGTTGGCTAGTCCTATAACAAAAAAAAAAAAAATACATGACCGTGGCTTCATATTGATCTATTTTATGGCAGCTACTCAAAGATACTGATGGATCCTAAAGACTTAATGGGTCCTTGAGGATTCCACATATTGGCATTAATACCACACAAGACAATATATTCCAGGGTCAACAGAAATCTGAATAAAAATTGTGAAATAAGTGTCCATTATGTTAAATTTTTTATTTTATATATAAAATTTTTTTGACAATAACAAAAAGCCGTAAACATTATATACACCATATAGATAACAAAAAATCATGGGATCACAGCTGCTGATTTCTGTGAAGTAAAACATCTCCCTGCCTGTTTTTATTTAGTTTTTTTTTTTAAACAGGCAGCGAGGTTTTGCTTCACAGAAAGAATCAGCTGTGATGCAGTTCCTATACTCCTTCGCTTCCTCCCCTGCCCAGGAGATGTGGTATGATCACACCATGTCCCTGTACGGTCAGACACAGCCATTACACAGTACACAGCAGAGGCACATTTATAACATCTCAGCACAGGAACTTTTTAAAAAATTTTATTTAACTATTTAGTAGAATATCTCATTACTTTACTCTGTTATGCAAAAAAGTTCAATAAAATCTATTGAAATCAGTTATTCACCATCTTATAACTTATTTTACGCACTTATACACCATCATACTCCACAGCACTTTACAGACATGATCATCGCTGCCTCAATTGGGGCTTATAATTTAAATCCTTATTAGTATGACTTTTGAGTGTGGGAGGAAATCAGACTGCCCAAATGATACCCACACAAACCTGGGGAGAACAAACTCCTTGCAGAGGTTGTCTACAATTGTTACAATCACTGACAAAAAAGATCATCCACTGTTGTCCAAGGGTGCCTTCTCATTGCGTTCTGTGACCCTGTTGGGGCATACGTTCAAAATTCCCCGCAAAACAGGGACCGGTTTTTCAGGTATATAAAATACCTATTAACTATATTTAAGACATTACCTATTGCAAGCAGTATTATACATTTCAATCTCACTAAACAAAGAAAAATGTTCTGCTGTCCAATTTTACTTTAGCAGACGTTTTGTCTCTTGGGAGAATGGCTATGGTGCCCCATTTAATAAGGACCAGCACATCATTCTGTCATTACTGGGCTTCCTTTTATGTCACTTAGGAGGATGGTAACACTAGAAAAACAAACACATACTTAAGGCTTTTAAAATTTCCAAGTTGCTTTTTACAGTAATTTTAATAAAAACAAGTAATATTTCTATGCCCAGTTACGAGCATTAAATGAAAAACCTAAAACCATATCAAAATGTCACTTCTAGTTAATTATCCATAGATATCCTTGTTTTGTAAGCGAACAGTAAGATTGACAAGTACGGTCTATGAAAACAATGAAGAATGACACAAAGCTGTGAGCTTTTAGTGATTTCTTACTTACAACTTAAATTATTTTACAATGGCTTTATTGCATTATCAGCTATTAAGTAATTACAAATGAGTGATAACCAAAAGATAAAAACTATTAACATTCCATCCAATATGCACTGTAATGTCAAAACCAGGAGGGCATAGTAGGATTACTGCACTCAGTCATGACACCAAAAATCAGAGCTGAGCACAAACCTAATGAAAACCTTTTATATCAAAAGCAACTCCCCAAGCCCATAAAAACCCTACAAGAGTTAAAGTGACAGCCTGAAATCTGCAACTCATGAAGTGAGAGATCCATAAAGAGTTGTCATTGTTCAGGGTGCAGGGAAGAGAATTAGATACAGGACTCAAATCCACTGCAGGTTGCACATGAAGCAACAGATTTGTCTCCTATAGAGGCAGTCTACGTGAACTTATTTTCTCACCAATCCTAAAGAAAGACGCTGTTTTCTGTGAAAAAGCCAGTGAATGGAGATGGGTTGCAATTCATAGCACTCGGCCAGAAAGTCTCCTTATAATAGATAAAGGCCAAAGCAATCATACTCCGTTCTAGGCATTGGGGAAATCCTAATGATACGACATCAGTGACTGGGGTATTAAGACTTGTCAATTAAGTCAATTCACACACCCACAGTTTTATACTAAAGGTTTTAGGCAGATGCGGTAAAATTGCTGCAACGCAACAATTCTTATAAAAATTAGAAGTGTACATAGTTTATTTTTATCAATTAACAAGATGAAATTGAACGAACTTCACAGAAATCTAAAGTTTTGCCTTTGCTCTTTTGCCTTCCAAACAGCATCAAAGCATCAATATGTCTAGGCACACGGTTTTTGAAGGAACTCAGCAGGTCTTTTGTTCCAAACATCATAATGAACACAGAAGTATTTACCGGTATGCAAGCCTTCAACCAGAAAAGAAAAAAGGATTTATGTAAGCATACATCTACAGCTACCATAAGGATTTGCACAAGCCTACAGCCACAGAAGGATGTGCACAAGCATACATCCTCAGATGATCTGTGGATAGTTCTCCAAGATGTTTAGAACAACTTCCCAGCTGTGTCCCTTTAAAAACTGTGTGCAAGTGTACCTAGAAGAATTGATGCCATTTTTAAAGGAAATATTGATTTGACATATTTGCCTTTTGTTCATTGACCTTGTGTTTTAATTGATAAACTATTACTTCTATTGTTTAAAGCATGATTAGTTTTCAGCAATATTATATCTACACTGGCAGACCTTTTGCACAGTGTTATATATTTATACACACAAAGTATATACACATTCATATACACATATTGAGCGATAGATGTGAATTAAACTACACTGTAAAAATTAGTTGTTAGGGAAAAAAACAAATATAGCCAGAAAACAAATAGAGAAAAAAAATGTTGAAAACATTAAGGATTTAATTAAAAAGGGTCAAGGATTTGGACTAAAATGACTGGAAAAGGTTTACGTATTGAGTTATACTGGCATGTTACAGCTTGTAAGCAACAACAGTAGAGGGGAGAAAAGGAGGACTAGGGGCAGGGAATTCGCTTTCTGGAGGACATGAGTAAGAGATGCAAGAGATAGCCAATTCATTTTCTTTATTTCTGCCTTGGGAATCTCAGACTAAGAATAAATGTGGGAGGAAATTATTTTTTCCCCTTGTTCTGCATATCCACAAGCAGAACACACTTCTATGTAAAAACCTTTTGGTTGCATAGTTAAGTTGCAATTTACAATAAAAGAAAAACAATACATTTTCCCAGGACAATAAACCGTAGATCCTAGCTTACAACACGAAATAGAGATTGCTATGGCAACTGCTGATGCCAGTAGTGGGGAATAGGAAACCACTAATTGTAGGGCTGCTAAAACAATGAAAGTCACAAAGTTAATCACAAGTTCCAAAGCAAAATTATTTTTGACATAAAAATTCCATTTGTTTTATAGCCTCAGCTCAGCATAGGGAATGGTGTTTGTGTCATACTTCAGGGGCGTTGAGACAATTTTATTTTTAACAGAAAGGCTGGGGAAGTGATTAACGCAAAAGAAATGGGGATGACCCTTTTCATCGACTCTGAATTGAGTTTCCATTGATGTTGGTGACACTACGGCTCTGCAGCAAACAGGCACAAAAGCAATTCCCTCTTCTATCCTGCAATGCCATCTTCATTGCAAACAGGAGTACTGCACTGCATGGTTGTTGGCACCGCACGCGTGTTTGCTCTGAAAACTTAGCCTCATGTATACAAAGGCTTGTGGAAGCAAGACAAATGCAGTCAGGTTGGTTTGATTCTTCAATTTATTGCTACAATACCAAACATTAAATCCATTTTTAAAGAGGATCTGTCTCCTCTCCTGACAGGTCTATTTGTAAAAACTTGCATTCCCATGCAGTGACCTGCTGGAAAAGAATTTTATAAAGCCCACTGATGGTATCTTTCATCTGTTCTTCATCCTAGGACTAAATTGACAACTAGTTGTTACCAGTTGGTGGAGTATCCCTACACAATCTGACATTGTCTAATCAGAGCAGGCCATGTGAAACATTAAGGCCACACCCCTATGACAAAGGGAATGGCAACACCCAGTTGTCAAGTTAATTTTGGAATACTTCTACTTATCCTATTGATTCTGAGAAGGTTTTTGCAACACATTTATACATCTGTCAATATGTAATTCACATCTTTTTTAAACTTAAGTTCATGGAAAATTTTGCAACTTTTAATATTTTTGTCCTTAAAAAGGATACTCATACCATGCAAATGGCTTTTAAATACAATTTAACATGTCTACTTTACATTAGCATGGTTTTAAGTTTCCTTAGGACCTTGTAAAGTTTATAAAAGGTTAGCAGGAATGGTTCATATTTTAAAGTCTTTACCAAAAAACATTTTTATTTAATAGACTGCTTTAGTTATCAAGTCGTTTTGAGGGGTCTATATATTTGAAAATCGAATTTTAAACACTGCTCCCCTAAACATATTTAAAACAGCTTTTAGGAAATTTGTAGCTTGTTTACAGGCATTATAGCAAAGTGGAGAAGAAATGTATAAATTTCATTTTTTTAGCAGGTATTCAATCTTAATGCAACATTTTATTTAACAGCAATTGATAAAAGAACTACATTTATTACTACAATTTTGCAGTTTTTAGAAATAATGTGGTAATAATGTTTATTATTTAACCTCTTCATGACATATGACGTACATGTACGTCATGTATGGAGTCCATGCCTTTAACGCGGGCTTGCACTCAGAGCCCGCATCTTTCCCAGCAGATGATGTTGGATTTAATCAGCCGTCGTGCTTTTAACAGCTGCAGGAGAGTGGAACATTGTCCGCGGCTGCTAACCTTTTAAATCCTGCTGTCAGCATTTAACAAGAGCTGGCAGGTGGGTGTGTCATTCCACGTGCCTCTTGGCGCACCAGTTACGCGATAGTGGGGCGCCAATAGATTGTCATGACAGTAGGGATTCTGCTGATGACCCCTGTGCCTGTCATTACGATACTCCTGTGAAAGGAAGTCCGAGGTTAACATTCAAAGGAGATTGTGATTTTTTCGATACATAGTAGTACTTATGTGAAGAACAAGCAATCAGATCATCGTTGCACTAATTCCACATAGGGGACTATAACATAAAAAAAAAAAAAAAAAATCATAAAAAGTTTTCAAAAGTACTTGCGTTTTATTTTTTTAATATTTTTACAAGTTCAAATCACCCCCATTGCCCAACTAAAAATTAAAAATACACAATTTGTATGGCTGCGCTCGTTAAATTCCGATCAAAATAAAGTAAATTTAGCTGATCGGTAAAAGGTGTAATGTGAAAAAAAATCAAAACTCAAAATTACGTTTTTATTTGGCCACCGCAACATAGCAATAACAGGCAAAATGGTATCCGTAAAAATGTCAGCTCAGGGTGCAAAAAATAAGCCCTCTCACTCTCATATATCCTGAAAAATGAAAACGTTACGGGTCTCTGAGAATGGCGGCAAATGCAATTTTTTTTTTTTTTTAACAAATTTTTAATTTTTCTCTTCATTTAAAAAAAACCCCAAAACTATACATGTTTGGAGTCTGCGTACTCATACTGACCGGGAAAATCATATTGCCAGGTCAGTTTAACCATAATGTGAACATGGTAAATAAACAATTGTGGAATTACATCTGTTTTTTGCAATATCAATGCACTTCATGTACTGGTAAATGGAAAAAAAATTATGTGGTAGAATGAATGGAGCAATTCTTTAGTACAACTCGTCCTACAAAAAATAAGCTCTCATACAGCTATGTGGATGACAAAATAAAGTTAAAGGGAGAAAAAAAAAATTAAAAATCGCCATGTCATGGAGTTAAAAAGGAACCTTAGGGGCAAGAGCGCTTCAATTTTGGGGTCTTTTTGTCATTGGGAGAGATGGTCAGGTACCAGTGAGGGCTTTTAGAGGCGTCAAAATATAGAGACACGCCCCGAGGACCATATATGACACTACACCCTTAAAAAATACAACTGTGGGTTTACTGAGCATTTTGAATTCAGAGGTTATTAACAGAGTAAGAAATGGGTTGCTTAAACAATGTTATATTAGCTCCAAATATTTCATTTTTACAAGGACTAATGAAAGGAAAAAACAGCCCACAATTTGTTACTCATTTTCTCAATACCCCATATGTGGTCGTAAACTGCTGATTAAAAGCGGATAGGATCAGGCTCGACCACTGTTAGGTGCTCAGGGGTAAAGCGTTTAGACAATGTAGAAAAATCTAATCCCGGCACACTACAAAAAGGTGAGAACAGAACAGTTGCTTTTAAAGTTTTTTAATTTATTTTGTGCAAGAGAAAAATGGTTTCCAAACAACATTTCGGCTCAGAAACGAGCCTTCATCAGGAAGACAATCTTATGGTAGTTATATCCTCTGTAGGTACCAGGCTTTCAAATTTCCCTGTGGAAGTCTGTCAAAAGAGGACTTGATTAGCCAGCAGAATGGAGTTAAATGAAGTTGTTCACACCCATAGTGGACTATCCTTTGTTATCAGTTGCTGGAAATACAGTTATATTGAGGTAGATTTAGCCTCTATATCATAGGGAAAACTGCAGCTGGCATATGACTCCCAACCTGTGTCCTTGTGAGTAACAGCTACAGTGTGGAGGCAGGGAGTAAATTGCTGTTTAGACACATGGAAGGGCTCGAAAAGAAAGAATTGATATTTGAGCACAGAGTTTAATGACTTTTTTCAGGAGTCATGTTCCAATTGTAGGGCCCCCGAGGTTCCAGTACAATGGAAATTCCCCACAAGTGACCCCATTTTATAAATTAAAGATCTCAGAGAATATATTGTAGCGTGTTTTAAGTATTTTGAGCATTAGATGTTTCTAACAAGTTATAATACAAAAATTAGAGAAATGAATAAAAAAATAATTTTTCAATTTAAGAAGTATATAGGGAAGAAGAACTTCACAATTTGTTAAACAATTTCTACAAAGCATGGCAATGTCCCATACGTGGTCAGTGTTTTGGTGCATAGCAGGGTTCAGAAACGAAGACACAATTTAGCTTTTGAAGTGCAGATTTTGCTGGAATGGTTTCAGATGCCATGCTGCATTTGCAAAAACCCAATATCAAAGCATAAAAAAAACTCCAGGAAGTGACCCTATTTTGTAAACTGCATTCTCAATAAAATTATGTAGGGGTGCAATGAGCATTTTGCCCTCACAGGTGGTTTCCATAAATTAATGTGCAGCTGTGTAAATTAAAATTTTTAATTTTTCAACAGATCAGCTGCTTTAGTGGCGAATTTGCTGTTGCCAGCTTGTGCCACTGTGGAAATGGTTCAAGTTTTATACTAGTCTTCCAGGTTTTATAGGAATCAGTTCTCCTTATAGAGACCAGCTAAATATGGAATTTTACAAAAAAAGATTTATGGGAGAAAAGCAGGCAAATGTATCCTCTCACGGAATGAAAAACTCTCACAAGTACCACCTAAATGTGGTAGCTAACCTAATTGTCAACATCTGACCCTTTAACAAGCCTTGAAACAAAGTATAAAAGGCCTGGTTTTAGAGCAGAGTGACAGTCTGGGTGTGCTGCCCTTGAGGCAAAAATTGGTGGGCCAACAGGAGCTGGCTGTAGAAATTTTTAACAGCCACAACATCGTGACCAGATCTCTGCTGTTAGTCTCCATTCACTGCTTACATAAGGCACACAAATAGAGCTGAAAACAGCTGATTAGTGGGGGTGCTACTTGTTGGATGCTTATTCTTTGGATCTGTGAAAATTAACATCAATATCATAAACCTGGCCAATCCCTCTAATAAGAATCTATCCACATAAATTTGTCCACATAGATGCAATTTTACACTAAAAAATAAAATTAGATAATTATAGGAAACATTTCTATAAAATAAAACATTATATAACCCATAAAAATGATTATTAATTTCTATCAAGTTAAAGTGCAACCAAAAGTAGAGTAGGACCTCTATTCCACCACAAACTATGAAACAGAAAAAAAAACAAAAACAAAACATAGCAGTTACTGCCCCCCACCCTCCTCCAGCAACTGCATCACAAGGGTGGGCAACAGAGTACAGCGGAAGCCCTATTTCTCTGTCAGTCATCTAAATGCTACACTTGGGCATGTCTATTTTAAAGGGCATACAACACAAAAAAAAAAAATGTTTAGGGAGTATTTTGCGTCAGACCTGTGTTTTTTTTTTGTTTTCTTTTTTAATTTTAAAAACTGTAGTTCTAGACTTTCGGGGGGGTGCAGATTTTTCATAATGTTGTAATAAAAAACTCTAGGTAACGCCATGCCCTTCCTCCATACCGATAGGACACAACTGTTTTCTAGCTTTGAAATACTAAGTATATCTGCAGCCACAAAGATAAGTTTGTATATGTGCAGAAGTCGCCCATCCGTTGCCAATGCTATGTCAATAGCCACACACCAGCTGACAATTGTTTAAAGGGTTTTCTCCATGCTTGAGGTAATTTTCTTTCTTCGTCATTGTGACTGCAGAATGGCGAATTCAGTCAGTGTGCATTAAGTACATAGTTAGGATCCCTCTCAACTGCTTCTCTCAATGCTTCATATAGGATTCACCAATTTTCCTTAAGCTGTTAAGGTTATTGTGTTTTCACAGCAGAATATGTACACACAGTTACGGTAATTAATACATTAGCTGGATTAAGATCACAGTTTCCTAAAAGACATTCTGTAGCTTTTAAGGGGTTTTGTAATAGTCTGGGAATCACTCTTTCATAGTAACCAGATGTATGTCGTTTTCCAAACTGCAGGGAAGTCAAGAGTCTTGAAATATTTGGGTTCACAAATATGATGCATATCATATAAGCGTAATATACCGTATTTTTCAGACTATAAGACACACCGGACCATAAGACACACCCCAAATATTCAGAATGAAAATAGGGAAAAAAAATTAATGCGTCAAATGAGGATCCGTCTTAGTCTGAATTCAGTTTACCAAGAAAGGGGGTAATCAGCAGCACTGGTGAAGCAGGATCACAGGAGGTGTTCAGTGGTCTGGCGACGATCTGACTCATCCCAGGCTGATGCGACACGTTCGGCGGTGCTCGGTGGTGCGGGGGTTCTGTTGACATTTTATGAAAGCTCGGAGCTCCCAAACATCCATTGCTGTAATGCAGTGGCTTCAGAGAAAATGGTCGCTGAAGGCGGTACAAGCGCAGATTGAGATCTCGGCACAGAGATGTGATCTCCCAAGATCTCGGGACGAGAGATCGTTGCCGAGACCTCAATCTGCACATGCGCCACCTCTGACAGCCATTTTCCCCAGAGGTCACCACATTGCAGTGATGGAAGTGTGGGGGCTCTGGACTTTCACAATATGTCATCAGAGCCCCTGCAACACCAAGCACCACTGAACTTGCCAAACCAGCCTGGGATGCGAGTCAGATTTTCGCACAGCAGCCACCTAACACCCCCTCTTCCCAGCACAGTGCTGGCAGAATCTCACGACTCCTGCTGCCGCCACACTTCTTGTAAGTACATTCAGATTATAAGATGCACCCCCATTTCCTCCAAAAAATTTTTGGGAAAATAGTGCGTCTTATAGTCCGAAAAACACGGTACCACACATTGGACAGCAACATTTTTAAAAAATGATGTTTACTTGTTGATTTGGATCAAACTGATTCCAGCACAGTGGGTCACAATTTTACTAGACTGGCATGCCTTTTTTGTGTCTGTACATGAGTAATCAGACTAAGGAGAGATAAAGATGTGAACTAGTCACTGAAAGAAAAAATGAAGTGGAAGATATTAATATTGCTGAAGGGGAGCAATTACTGTTTGATTAGCACGGCTTAAAGAGCTGTCAGATTAATGCATTGTTCTGAATATTTAACTACATAGTACAGATCATTGTAAAGATCTGGCAGAGCAAACTACTAGTATGGCTGTGGTGGGAACGATGAAAGTGATTAAATGACTAGCCAACATTCGGGATCTAGTTGAACATTTAATATGAAATACTTTGCTTATGACTGATGTATAGTGTAGGTCAGAAGTCCCATTTAAAGAGAACATGAGAACTGACACATGCTGCCTGATTCACCATCAGCATATATCAGGCACAGGCAGCATGATCTCAGACAGGAATGTTTGACCCTGAAACTCAGGCGTTTCAGAGAAAGACTTATGTTAAAAGCCACTGGAGACTAGTTGGACAGGTGGGTCCCCGGCAGCTTCCTCACCCACTCCCCTTGGATTGACAAGGCAAGAGAAAAGGTTCAAGACTTACACTGAACCTCCACATCACACTCAGTGGATTCTTTATGTTCCACTGACCAAAATAGAATTTTGTGGACATTATAGGTATCAAACAAGACGGGAAATACTATACTAAATATCCCCTAAACTCATGCTTCCTGTCCGTGGATGTTGTCAGCCTATATCAGCGCATCAGTCACAAGTCATCTGTCCCTTAATTTCCCTATATGTCACTAGATATAGAAAAATATATAGATGCACATGGGACAGACAAAATCACAGATACACAAGCACTCATAGTACATCTACTGAAGGGGATAGGTACATGCACTAAACCATAAGATACACAAACATTCAAAATATAGCCCAAGATTTTGAGTTTGCAGGATAAACCAAGCAAAATTGTTTTTGCAGTAGAATCTCTCTTAACTATGCCAAAGCAAATGCATATGCAAAGCAAAAGTAATTGGTACATCAGATAATTCATACATGTATAATCACATATCCCTTTTAAGTACTAAAGATCATACATCTATACATGTTTTCTACATGATCCATAGTTTTGCAGGAGATCTATGGTCAAAAGATCCACAGATACATATCCTGCAGGAAAATAGCTATAATAAAATATAATATATTTGGCAACCCCTGAGGTCAGATATATGTTGTAAGGGGGGGTGTCTCATTCCAGGTTTGAGACAGAAAGGTACTGTAGGGATTTAATCTCAAAACACCCTACTGGGCATATCCAAGAAATCCTTGACACTAGAGGTCCGGCCAGTTCAATCGTGCAGGCGCTTTAGTAAGGGAGATAGCTTCTACCTCAGCTCCCCGAAGGTCTCAGATGAGCAGTGCACGCGCAGATATTCATGCCTTCGCGCAAGTCAGACTCCTGAACGTCTCCTGTATATGTGCCGAAAAAAGCGCACAGGCACTGATAGTCTGATCACAGTCACACAACAGTATTAATGATGGTGCATATCTGTGTATATATATCATGCACCATCAATGGTATATCAAATATATTGCTTATATTATGGGAGTACATGGCAATTATTCAAACATACCAGCCCTAAAAAGAGGGAAAGAAAAAAAAAGGACACAAGTAGTAGTCTGATGTTTCCCCTACAGTTTCCATAATAGGTAAAATAATCTTTAAAAGAATAGATAGACAACAAACTTCTAGCTGATAAGTCATATAACGGATATCCGATACAAGCATATAGCTCAATAAAAATAGGTCACAAAACCTCAGAATCAAAGAAAGCCACAAATTCAAATGTTCATTGAGTCCATTTGGTGTCAAAGGTTTCAATCTGAATATCCATTGACATTCCGTTTGGAGTAAAAGTTTATCCCAAATCACCTTTACGGGTGCTTAGTCTCACTACTTCCAAAACACAAAAATTATTTTGGGATTACTGTGGTGGTGATCTCTTACATGCCTTGCCCATGGGGTGTCCCTCTTGTGTCCAATATCATCCAGATGTTCTCCTATTCGTCTCCTCATTTCTCTTTTTGTCTTCCCAACATCGTTGGAGGGGCACAAGCAGGTCCCCAGTAGCTGCGCTTTTTATATTTCAGTCACAGCTGCTATCCCTTAAATACAGACATGGTATTGTGAATAAGGTTATTTAGCCTTTTACTGTCTTCATATTGTGCGTGGTTTTTTTTTGCGCATCTATGGGTTAATGTGTTTAACTATTCAGTAAGAGTACATATCAATGTTCTGTTTTCTCATGAATCTTTGTTCATATGAAATTTTTCTGCTGGTATTATTTACTAATATACTGCCATTTGGATTTATTGCCATATCAAGGGCATAACCAGCTATTGAACCTGCCTTTGGTGTTAAATGTTTTATGAGTCTGTCTTGCTGCACGTGAATTGTAATTTACATTAATAAAGTTCAAATTTTAGATATTTTTCTAGGAGTTCCCTGTTTTTTAGCATGCATCTTTTTCTCTCCTATTTTCTCCATTGCTATGCAGCAAGCTTTAGGAGAACTCCTTTAGTTCAATAATTAGTGGTGCCCTCTGTTTCTTAAGGGTATGCCACACTAAACGAGATCGCAAACTAGATCACAAACGAGATCACTAAAACGTCACTATTTTGCGATCTCGTTAGCAACCTCGTTGTGTGTGGCATGTAGCAACGATGTGGCCCCTGCTGTGATGTTGCTGATCGTTCACTAGAGTTCTGGACCATTTTTTGATCGTTGGCGTCCCGCTGGTGAGCCTATATCGCTGTGTTTGGCACCTTTTGCGAACGACAAGAGACCTCGTTTGTGACGCATATGACTGTTTTGCGTCACGGAGTGGATAGCAATATCTGTAAGTTCTCTTTTGCGTCACAGAGAGGATCGCAGAAGTTGCAAAGCAGGCTAGCAGGACGCAGAGAGCAGGAGCGATGCTGGAAATTCCTATGAATCAGAAGTGCTCAGTACATGCTAATGACGTCCTAACGACCGCCAAAGTCGTTAAAGAGATCGCTGACCGCTGATGAGTCGTTTTTGAGATCTCCTGTTTGGCAGCTACTAGCGACCTAAAAGAGATCACAAAAACGATCTCGTTAGCTTGCGTCGTTATTGAGATCGCTAACGAGATCGCTAAGTGTGGCAGTACCTTTAGTCTTGCAAAATTATCATAGGTACACTTCAACTGTGAGACCATCTAAAAATACACAATTATCTAATGCAAATTAACGTATATACTCGTGTTTTTCAGCACATTTTTTTGTGTTGAAAACACCCCCTCGGCTTATAGATAGGTCAATTGTCCCAGAAGGCCAGCAGGGAAGGGGGAGCAGCGGTTCACAGAGGCAGGAGTCGGCGGCTGTGGCTAAAGCCTGTGCTGCTGCTAAAGAGAAATGAATATTAATTTCTCTTATAGCGCGCACAGTGACAGCCGCAGCCACCGGCTTCCAGAAGACATCATACTCACCCTCCAGCGTGCCCTCGCAGCATCTCGTTGGTTCCGGTGCCGGCAGCTCTTCCTGTGCAGAGCGATCACGTGGCCCTGCTCATTAAGGTAATGAATATGCACGTCTCTCCACTCCCATAGGCGTGGAGAGCGGTGCATATTCATTACCTTAATGAGAGGGCCACGTGATCGCTCGGCACATGAAGAGCTACCAGCGCCAGAACAAATGAGATGCTGCGAGGGCACGCTGAAGGGTGAGTAAGAAGTTTTTTTTTTTTTTATAGGAAACATTCATAAAAGGATAGAGAATAAGAAGCCACGTATGCCAGGACGGGAGCCCAGCATGCCAAGACGGGAGCGGAGAGCCACGCTGTAAGGTTCTTTGTCTCTGTTGACATGTTCCTTGAAACTCAGTTTTCCGTCGGCCATTTTGCTTTCTGTCTTTCTGCAGCTCTTGCCCTCAGTTAATATGGAGTTTCCAGTTTTCATGTTCCCGCCCTGATTCTTCCCTCTTGCTTCTTAAGCAGCCTCAGCTGAACAATCAGTGCTCCTGAATCAAGCCTCAGTCAGTCTGTGACCTGACTCCTGGAAGCCTTGGACTTGTACTCCAGCTATTCCCTACTGAGGAACCTTGGAACACTTTTGGACTCTGGAAACCTGCTGTTTGGTGAATCCATGTTTGCAGAGGAATTACGGTACAGAGAAGAGATCCTGAACCTGCTTGGAGAGTT
>JARQOD010000006.1:244612224-244689177 GCA_033576555.1 Oophaga sylvatica | reverse complement strand
CTGGTAAGTCCCCGTTTTTTGGGGCATATGGTTTTCATCCCCAGTTTTGTACATTCAATGGGGGGGTCCCTTCTGGGGTTCCTGAGGAGGAGCGTTTCTCGTCGTCACTTGCTTCAGTGTGGAGAGGTGTATTGAATAATCTGAGTGTTATGGGGAACCGTTATAAACGTATGGCTGATAGGAGGAGAGTTTCTGGTCCAGATCTTAATGTGAACGATCTGGTATGGTTGTCTACCAGGAATATAAAACTTAAAGTTCCCTCCTGGAAGCTGGGCCCCAGATTCATCGGGCCGTACAGGATCAGTTCCATAATTAATCCTGTGGCATTTCGTCTGGACCTCCCTCCTACGTTTAAAATCCACAATGTGTTCCACAAGTCATTACTTAAGAGGTACGTGGCACCAGTCATACCATCACCTCTACCTCCTCCTCCAGTGGTGGTCAATGGTAACTTGGAGTTTCAAGTGTCAAAGATCATTGACTCACGTCTGAATCGCCGGTCCCTTCAGTACTTGGTGCATTGGAAGGGGTATGGTCCAGAGGAGAGGACGTGGGTTCCTGCGTCTGACATTAACGCAGATCGTTTGGTGCGGACCTTCCACAGAACTCACCCGGGCAAACCTGGCCCTGAGGGTCCGGAGGCCCCTCGTAGAAGGGGGGGTACTGTCATGTGTGCATTGCCACGAAGATCGTCGCGGTTGCACATTCTGACTTCTCACAGCTGAGTTGCTGTTTCTTTGTGTTTGGCAGTTAGGGAGTTAATTCTGTCTGTGCTCAGTTCTGGGACTGGGTGCAGTTTCTCCCGGCTGCAATTAATTATTTGTTGATTGGTTTCCTTTAAATCTCTGGTTGTCTGTGTTGGGAGTTGCCAGTGAAATTCTTCATGCAGACCACAGATAGGATTGTATCTGTATAGACTTAAGTTAAAGAGCTCCTTAGTTGTTTTAAGCTCACCTTGCTTAGAGTTTAATATCCCAGATCATTTATGTTCCTTCTGTGTTTGAGTGTGTATGCAAGTCTGTGTTTTCTCCAGTCTGTCTAATATGTCTAATCTGTGTATTTAGCAGAGATCAGCCCGTATTCCTTTGGTGGTAATCAGTATCCTTCTTAGGACTGATTACAGGGTTCAGGGACTGATAGGAGACAGGGTTAGGCTGGAGACTTGGACCTCTGAACCATTATCAGTACCTCCAAGGTGAGGGAATAGTTAGGACCCCAGTTTAGGGTCAGGTTAGACCCCCGGTCCTCCTCTTTCCTGTGACAGTGTATCAAGTCCTCAAGATTAACCCTGAGTTCAACGGATTTCGTGTCAGGTAAATCTATTCTATATTTACATGCTGATGTTGCTAATCTATATGTTGTATAGAGTGTTGTTCTTTTAAGAATAGTTTACTGACATCGTACACATATCATAAGACCGCGTGACAGATGTGCAGCGGTTGATCAAATAAAATCTGGATCAAGAAATAAATGAGATATTAGCGTTTGAAAATATAGGAAATTTATTAAAGGGATTGTCTCATCTTCACTTTTCAGATGTGCACAGCTCCTCTGTCTCCCTGCTAGCCAGAGGGAGCAGTGCAATTCTGAAAATGGCTGAACCGCTGGCAGGAAATACACTCTTTAAGGGTGCTGTCACATTGCATCTAGGGTCAAGTTTGCTGGTCCCATCGGGCATACATCCGAACCCTCAGCTAAACAGGATCCAGACATATGTGCCGAAGTAGCCATAGACTAACAGCAACGGCAGATCTATCGTGCGCTTTGGGGTGCATAATTTTCGGGAGTGTACGCCTACAGGGGACGGAAACTCAGACGCCATCAATTATGTCTGAGTGTCCGCATCCAGAAGGCGCATACTCCCAAAAATGATGCACATAAGAGCTCAAGATCGCTCTGCCATTACCATTAGTCTATGGCCACATTGGCGCATATGTCAAGATCCCGTTTTGCTGGGGGTTCGGACATATGCCCTGACTGGATCAGCGAAAGTGGCCCTAGACGCAATGTGAAAGCACGCTAAGGCCACTTTCACACGTTTAGTATTTGATCAATATTTCACATCAGTATTTGTAAGCCAAAAGAATGGAACAATCAGAGGAGAAGTATATTAGAAACACGTCACCACTTCTGCATTTTTCTCCCACTCCTGGTTTTGGCTTAAAAATACTGAGGTAAAGTAGACCAAATACTAAACATGTAAACATGGCCTAATGTTGCTAGCAGAGGCAACGTTGTCTCTGCAGCGCTGGAGAAGCCCAAATGCTCTAAAGCCAAACAATCTGCAAAATAGTAGCTTTAAAGTAGGGCGTACAAACTGTATAGTTAAAAGGATGGTCCGTCACCTAAAATGTATATATTTTTTTATTATCTATCATTACACTCTAATTACTTGTGTAATTTGCTTTATCACATAACACCTATTTGCCAAATCTCTAAATATTTTTTTTACTGTATTTCCTATGACGTTTCTTTTTTAGATGAGTCTCAAACGTGATGTCACTGGAGGCTGGGGCTGCACTTAATAGTTTCTTGCATCACTGCCACCCTTTAAAGACTTCCTGGATCCTTGGTGATGAACACTGTGGGAAACGTACGTGACTGTAGTGCCGAATCTCTGCTTCTAACTGAAAGACGACCATCAGAGGCAAGATAGCGAAGCGATGAATGACACTTGTGCTGCGCCACAGCTTCTAGCATCGCCCTGATTCGTTGGAGAACGGCACTAGTAGCTGTGGGGCAGCCCTGATGTCCCTCACTGGTTCTATCCCTGCACCCTGACCATATCTTTCACAGAAGCTATGGCAGCAGACATGGAAGCAGAGAGCCGGCACTGTAGTCACATCTGACACAGTGTCCATCACCCAGGACATCTTCAGAATGAGCGGTGATGCAAGATACTAGTGAGTAACTGCAGCGCTGTCCCGAGCCGAGTGACGCTTCAGGGAGGGAGTGCAAAAACAGCTTCCAGTGATTTCATTTTTGAAAAGTCTCAAACGAAACGTCACAGGAAGTAGAGTAAAAAAAAAAAAAAAAAAAAACCCACACATTTAGGGATTAGCTAGATAGGGAAGCAAGTTTCAAAAGTGGTTAGGGTATAAGGATAGATATTTAAAAAATAAATTTTAGGTGCCGAACCACCCCATTAATAGTTTGCAAGTGCACATACCTTACCTAAGAAACCTGGTACGCCAAAGGTGGCTGGTAACTAAAGTAATGAACTAAACTAAAATTAAAATCCCCCCTTCTTGAGAACAGAGGCAATTTTTAATAAATAATAAATTGCTTGTTTCTACAAGCACGTTGTAATTTACAAATATGAAATAACCCTTCAAAGGTTTGTACGGTAATAATCATGGTGCTCAGCTATCGTTTCTATTTTTTGCTGTACTGAAGGTCTATAAGGCCTACGACCGAAATGGGTGCTAAAAGGATGCAATGTGTATTGATTATTACCCATATAACACTAAACTGGTCAGTAAGAATAAGCAGCTTTCATTTGCCCAAGGAACCTTTGTCCTGTGATAAAAAGGCTTTGAATTTAAACAGCACTGCGGGTCATGGACATCAGGCCTCATGCCCTTCCTATGAGAGCCCCACAGAGAGGTAGATGATTTTTGTATTTCATTATGAAGTTGGAACAAGGAATTTACAGGAAGATACAAGACTGAGCCAGCAACTCTGGGCACACATAACCACACTGGTAATGTTTCATCATATAATCATGCATCATTGCAAAGAAAAAAAAAAATCTTTAGTCATATTTTTGTGACACAAAAGCTCGAAAAGGCATGAAATGAGTGCACCCCGGTTGTATAACTGGCATAAGTGGATATAGAATACTTTTACTAATACTTACAACACTTTTTCAGTCATTTAATAAAGATGTTTTAAACATTTGAAATCCATACATTTTTTAGTGGCTGAGCTATGAGAACTTCCAAAAGATACCCATCGTTAAATTACTCAACATACTGGCAACCTGGGATTTGTCAGGCCCACATGTGAGTAAACATGTATTTCGGTGTTTCTATCCTATTTAAACTTTATGGCCGGCGTCACACTGGCGAGTTTGATGCGAGTAAGTCGCACGACTTTCTCGCATCAACACCTGGCACGGCCGCCCGCTCTCGGACCCGAGTGCACAGCTGCATAGAAATACATGCAGCCGCACACTCTGGTCCGAGAGCGGGTGGCCGTGCCGGGTGTTGATGCGAGAAAGTCGTGCGACTTACTCGCATCAAGCATGCCAGTGTGACGCCGGCCTATATTAGAAAATTGCACGGGTTGTTTTAGAGTCTTAGGCCCCTTTAACACATCCGTTTTTTTGTGTCAGGCATAATCCGTCGAATACCTGAAGGAACGGATCCGGCGCTGAAATGAAAAAACTGATGCAACGGATCAGTTTTTTTGCTGGATCCGACCTGAACTTTTGAACCCGGAAAAGTTTTGCAGCCGGAAAATGCAGGTACGCATGTCTGGACCGAGTAGTAGTAGTAATAGTAATAGTAATAGTAGTAGTAGATTTCCAGAATCCGGATCAGTCTTTTGACGGATTTCACAAAAGACTGGTCCTGTTCCATAGACTTCTATTATTTCCGGCCGCCTGATGCGCCGCTTCAGGCACTATCAGGCGGCTCCGTAAAAAAAAAAAAAAAAACGTTGCAGTCACCATTTTGTCCGGCCGCCGAAATGTACATTTCCGCCGGATCCGGACAAAAGCGGATGCAACGCAACAACATCAGGCGCGATCCGACGCTAATGAAAGTCAAGGCTAAAAAAACGCATCCGGTACCGGATCCATTTTTTTAACACGCCGGATCGTCGCCTGAAGTAAAACAACGGGTGTGTGAAAGAGGCCTTATCTGTTCCGATCGCATGTGACCGTTCTAAATATCTTAGTCATAGCTTTCAAATATCCTGCATTTATCAATTTATTAAAAACAGGAAATTTATCAATACTGATTCATACAAAACCCTTGTGTTTCATTATGTTTATTAAGGTGTACAACATACTAATTACAATGTTTGATAAACTTCAAGTTTCTCTACCAAGACACACTACCATGCACCTTTTAAAAGAAAATCCTTAGTTTATTAAAACTGCAAGGAAAAAAAAATTATTGGTTTAAAACAGTTAGAAGTGATAGTAAAATGTATCATGGCTCATGCAACATGTTTAAAGAGAGCATGTCACTTGCCGTAAAAATTTAATTTATCTGGTTTAAATATTACTGTTCTCCTGAAATGGACATTTGTTTTTCCTTTTTTCTAGGGCAGCACTTTGCATCAGTGGGGTTCTGGGTTCAAATCCCACTAACGACAACATCTGTAAGGAGTTTGTATGTTCTCCTCGTGTTTGTGGGGGTTTTCTCGGGGTTCTGCGGTTTCCTCCCACACTCCAAAGACAGACTGACCGGAAGATTAGATTGTGAGCCCCATTGCGGACAGTGATGATAATGTCTGTAAAAGCGCTGCGGAACAAGAAAGCACTATACAAGCAAAGCATAATAAATACATTTTTGTTGTGAATGGGCTTGAGATGAGTTCTGAGCAGAGGCTCCCTCTGGTGGTTACAAGCGGTACTGGTCTGTCCAGTGAAGATTGTGAAGATTGTGAGGATTGGGAATCAGGTGTTACTGACTGGTCTTATATAAGGGAGTCACCTTCCCATCAGGGTTGCCGGTGATCAATTGTTCTGGTCTCCATCCTTGATTCCTGTTTCCCTTGTAGCCTGCTGTGTCGTGTCTGCATCTCCTGCTAACAGATAAGACATTTTCTTTTTGTTTTTGTGCTTGATTTTTGCATTTTGTCCTGCACTTCTGTGGGGGCCTTCAGGGTCCCCTCTGGGGGCTTTTGCCCTCTCAGTTTAGTTCAGCCACTGATGTTTGTACTTTTGCTTTTTCCAAGTTTTTTCAGTGGCTGCTGTTTTGATTTTGTTACACCAGAGAACTAATTTAGGTGGTAGAGGTCGTGTGATCTCAGGTGTTTTTGAAATTAGTAGAGTTGGTGCTTTTCAGGGTTTTCTGGGATTGCAGTAAGTACCCTTCCTATCCTTTTCTATTTAGTTAGTTTGGGCCCCAACGTTTGCTCATACTATTTTCTGTCTGTGTCAGTATTTCTTCTTGTCTAACCGCCATTACATGTTTGGGGGCTTTCTATTATCTTTGGGGTTCTGCTCCGGGGCAGATAGCTTTCCTATATCTATCTTTAGGTGTAGTTAGTTTCTCAGGCTGTGACGAGGCGTCTAGGACCAACGTAGGAACGCTCCACGGTTGCCTCTAGTTGTTGTGGTTAGTCAGGGTACTGCAATCTCATAGATTCCAACTGCTCTGGTGTATTGCCTTTTTTGCCTGCACTCCTCAGGTACCTAAACATAACAGTATCACCGGCCCAAAATTTAAAATTGTATGGTACTCACAGAAGGGAAAAAATTTGTGAAAGAAAAAACGGTTGTCAGAGTTGTCAGAGATATTTTTCTGTTTGTTGCATTTTTTTTTTTTCCCCTCTGTATCTCTGGGTGCTGGGGAGGATTTTTTCTCTCAATGGAGTTTGCACAGTTGTCTGGCCGTGTGGATCAGCTTGCCACTGAGGTTCAGAGTATTGCTGCATATCTTGCTAGGTTGCCTGTTGTGGAACCTAGGATTCCCATGCCAGATTTGTTTTTAGGGGATCGAGCTAAGTTTCAGAATTTCAAAAATAATTGTAAATTGTTTTTTGCCTTAAAATCTAAGTCCTCAGGGAACGCAGCGCAGCAGGTTCAAATTGTCATCTCTCTCCTGCGCGGCGATCCTCAGGATTGGGCTTTTTCCCTGACACCTGGGGATCCTGTTTTGAGTGATGTTGATGCATTTTTTCAGGCTTTGGGGTTATTGTACGATGAGCCTAATGTCACTGATCAAGCTGAAAAAGCCTTGTTGGCATTAAATCAGGGGCTTGATGATGCTGAGTTATACTGTCAGAGATTCCGTAGGTGGGCAGTCCTGACCAAGTGGAATGACGACGCTTTGGTGGCCCTTTTTCGGAAGGGTCTGTCAGATAATGTAAAGGATGTTATGGTGGGATTCCCTGTCCCCTCTGGTCTCAATGATTCTATGTCATTAGCGATTCAAATTGACAGACGTTTGCGTGAGCGGAGAAGTATGCGTGGAATAGTGTTGCCTTGTGAACCTGCTTCTGAAGCCATGCAGTGTGATAGAGTGGTGTCTGGGGCACAGCATCATGAGTTTCGAAAGCGCAATGGGTTATGTTTCTACTGTGGTGATGCCTCTCATGCTATTTCAGTCTGCCCTAAGCGGGGAAGACGTTTTGCACGCTCAGTTGTCTTGGGTAGTGTTCAGACTACGTTTTTATTAACTGTCACTCTGATATGCTCTCTGTCCTCATTTTCTGCTCAGGCTTTCGTTGATTCTGGAGCAGCTATTAACCTGATGGATTATGATTTTGCTAAACGCTGTGGGTTTCCCTTGATACCCCTACAGAAGTCTATTCCCCTACTGGGGATCGATTCTACCCCTTTGGCTGAGAATAAACCTCAGTTCTCTACTCAGGTGATAATGAGGGTTGAACCTGATCATCAAGAGTGCTGCAAATTTTTGGTTCTGTATAATCTGCATGATATTATCGTACTGGGTTTCCCTTGGTTACAGTTTCATAATCCTGTTTTGGATTGGAAATCTGTGTCTGTAACCAGTTGGGGCTGCCAATGTGTTAATACCAACACTCCTGTTTTTTCTGCCTCCCTCCAGGCTCAGGATGTTCCTGACTTTTTGATTGATTTTTCTGATGTATTTAGCGAAAGTAAATCTGCATCCTTGCCTCCCCATAGGAGCTATGACTGCGCTATTGAATTAGTGCCTGGTAGTAAATTCCCTAAAGGTCGCCTTTTTAACTTGTCTGTACCTGAACATGACGCTATGCGGTCTTATATCAAGGAGTCATTGGAGAAGGGTCATATCAGACCATCCTCTTCACCCTTAGGTGCCGGTTTTTTCTTTGTGGCCAAAAAGGATGGTTCATTAAGGCCGTGTATTGATTATCGTCTCTTGAACAATATTACTGTGAAATATCAATACCCGTTACCCTTGATTTCTGACCTGTTTTCCAGGGTGAAAAACGCTACTTGGTTTACCAAGCTTGACCTCAGGGGGGCATATAACCTTATTCGCATTAAGCACGGGGATGAATGGAAGACGGCATTCAATACCCCAGAGGGGCATTTTGAGTACCTTGTGATGCCCTTTGGGCTCACTAATGCTCCTTCTGTCTTCCAGTCCTTCATGAATGACATTTTCAGGGATTTTGTGGATAAATTTCTGATTGTTTATTTGGATGATATCTTGATTTTTTCTAATGACTGGGACTCTCATGTGAAACATGTTCGAACTGTATTCCAGATTTTGAGAGAGAATGCTCTGTATGTGAAGGGATCAAAGTGTCTTTTTGGCGTACAGAGGATCTCATTTCTGGGATTCATTTTGTCCCCATCTGTTATTGAAATGGACCCGGTCAAGGTTCAGGCCATCTGTGATTGGGTCCAACCTACTTCATTAAAGGCTCTTCAAAGATTCTTGGGTTTTGCCAATTTTTATCGTAAATTTTTTGGTAATTTCTCTGTTATTGTTAAACCATTAACTGATTTGACCAAAAAGGGTTCTGATGTGGTGAATTGGCCTCCTGAGGCAGTCTCTGCATTTCAGGAACTTAAGCAGAGATTCACTTCTGCTCCTGTTCTACGGCAGCCTGATGTTTCTCTGCCATTTCAGGTGGAGGTTGATGCCTCTGAAATTGGGGCAGGTGCCGTTTTGTCCCAAAAAGATCCAGAGACCTCTAAAAGTAACCCTTGTGCCTTTTTCTCTCGAAAATTTTCTCCTACTGAACGTAATTATGACGTGGGTAATCGGGAGTTATTGGCCATGAAGTGGGCTTTTGAAGAGTGGAGACATTGGCTGGAGGGAGCCAAACATCAGGTGGTGGTCCTTACTGACCATAAGAATCTGGTTTATCTGGAATCTGCCAAGCGACTCAATCCTAGAAAGGCCAGGTGGGCCTTGTTTTTCACACGTTTTAATTTTGTGGTTTCCTTTCTTCCTGGCACTAAGAATGTTAAGGCGGATGCCCTCTCGAGGAGCTTCCTTGCGGACTCTCCTGAGTTATCTGATCCTTCTGTTATTTTGAAAGAGGGTGTAGTTCTTTCCGCCATCTCACCTAATTTGAGACTTGCTCTGGAGGGGTGGCAGGAGGATAGGCCCGAGCGCTGCCCTGTTGGAAAATTGTTTGTCCCGGACCAGTGGAAAAAGAGTGTGATGTCTGAGATTCATTGTTCCGCGTTGGCTGGGCATCCCGGAATTTTTGGTACCAGAGACTTGGTTAGTCGGTCCTTTTGGTGGCCTACCTTGTCTCGTGATGTCAAGGAATTTGTGCAGTCCTGCGGGACTTGCTCTCGCTCCAAGCCTTGCTCTCGCTCTAGACCATGGACCCATGGACCCATATCTCTATGGATTTCATTTCCGACCTTCCTGTTTCTCAGAGAATGACCGCCATCTGGGTGATTTGTGATAGGTTTTCCAAGATGATACATCTTGTGCCATTACCTAAGTTGCCTTCCTCCTCTGAATTGGTGCCGTTGTTCCTTCAGCACGTGGTTCGTTTACACGGCATTCCTGAGAACATTGTGTCTGACAGAGGAGTCCAGTTTGTTTCCAGATTTTGGAGGACTTTTTGTTCTAAACTGGGTGTTCAATTGTCTTTCTCCTCGGCATTTCATCCTCAGACCAATGGTCAAACTGAGAGAACAAACCAGACATTGGAGACTTATCTAAGATGCTTTGTGTCTGCTGATCAGGATGACTGGGTCTCTTTTTTGCTTTGGCTGAGTTTGCTCTTAATAATAGGGCTAGCTCTGCCACTTTGATGTCTCCGTTTTTCTGTAATTCTGGGTTTCACCCTCGATTTTCTTCAGGACAGACGGAGGCTTCTGTCTGTCCAGGTGTTGACTCTGTTGTGGAGCGTATGCAACAGATTCGGGACCAGGTAGTGGAGAGGTTGTCCCTCTCTCAGGAGAGGGCCCAGCGGTTTGCTAACCGGCATAGGACTGATGGTCCTCGGTTTAAAGTAGGGGACTTGGTCTGGTTGTCCTCAAAAAATATTCCTATGAGAGTAGCATCTCCTAAATTTAAGCCTAGGTTCATTGGACCTTATAAGATCATGGAGATTCTTAATCCTGTTTCTTTTCGTTTGCTTCTTCCAGGGACATTTAAGATCCATAACGTGTTCCACAAGTCCTTGTTGAAGAGGTTTGTTGAGCCAGTGGTTCCTGCTGCTGTGCCTCCTGACCCTGTTTTGGTTGAGGGCAATCTGGAGTATGTGGTTGAGAAAATATTAGATTCTCGTTTTTCTAGACGGAAACTCCAGTATTTGGTTAAGTGGAGAGGTTATGGTCAGGAAGACAATTCTTGGGTGTTTGCTTCGGACATCCATGCTAAGAGACTCATCCGTGCGTACCATAGAACTCATCCTGACCGACCTGGTTGCTCAATGAGGGTTCGGTGACCCCTCCTCAAGGGGGGGGTACTGTTGTGAATGGGCTTGAGATGAGTTCTGAGCAGAGGCTCCCTCTGGTGGTTACAAGCGGTACTGGTCTGTCCAGTGAAGATTGTGAAGATTGTGAGGATTGGGAATCAGGTGTTACTGACTGGTCTTATATAAGGGAGTCACCTTCCCATCAGGGTTGCCGGTGATCAATTGTTCTGGTCTCCATCCTTGATTCCTGTTTCCCTTGTAGCCTGCTGTGTCGTGTCTGCATCTCCTGCTAACAGATAAGACATTTTCTTCTTTTTGTTTTTGTGCTTGATTTTTGCATTTTGTCCTGCACTTCTGTGGGGGCCTTCAGGGTCCCCTCCGGGGGCTTTTGCCCTCTCAGTTTAGTTCAACCACTGATGTTTGTACTTTTGCTTTTTCCAAGTTTTTCAGTGGCTGTTGTTTTGATTTTGTTACACCAGAGAACTAATTTAGGTGGTAGAGGTCGTGTGATCTCAGGTGTTTTTGAAATTAGTAGAGTTGGTGCTTTTCAGGGTTTTCTGGGATTGCAGTAAGTACCCTTCCTATCCTTTTCTATTTAGTTAGTTTGGGCCCCAACGTTTGCTCATACTATTTTCTGTCTGTGTCAGTATTTCTTCTTGTCTAACCGCCATTACATGTTTGGGGGCTTTCTATTATCTTTGGGGTTCTGCTCCGGGGCAGATAGCTTTCCTTTATCTATCTTTAGGTGTAGTTAGTTTCTCAGGCTGTGATGAGGCGTCTAGGACCAACGTAGGAACGCTCCACGGCTGCCTCTAGTTGTTGTGGTTAGTCAGGGTACTGCAATCTCATAGATTCCAACTGCTCTGGTGTATTGCCTTTTTTGCCTGCACTCCTCAGGTACCTAAACATAACACATTTTGTTCCTGTACCTTTCCATTGCAGCCATATAGTGAAGTGTTTTTCCCAGAAAAGTATTGCAATTACACAGGCTTCTTTCCTTTGTGTGTGTTGGAACACAAAATGCAAATTCTCTTCAGAGAGGAAGAGAACTAGAACTCTAGAGCCACCTTTTGGAAGTAGCAATCCTAAAAGTCAATGTTGACCCTTTAACGAGCCTTGTTACATGACATAGGATAAAAGCTAAACTAGAATCTCAATTTGCAGACACTGTTTCTGGGTACTGCCCCTCAGTGCAAAGTGTGAGATCTGGTTGGCTGTGTGAGAGGCATCTGACCGATATCCAAGAAGTATCGTTTCTCCTTGCGGAGATTGACATGCTAAGCATGCCGAGATGAGGAAACTTATAGCCTCAATGCTCCTCTGGGAAATATGCAAATTGTCTCTCTTCCTCTCTGAAGAGACAGTTTGCATATTTCCCAGAGGAGCACGGTGGCTTTAAGTTTCCTCATCTCGGCATGCTTAGCATGTCAATCTCCGCAAGGAGAAACGATACTTCCTGGATACTGGAACACAAAAAACTTGGGGGAAAAAAAGGTAAATTAGACAATTTAACACAAAACCCCAATAATGGGCCAGACAAAATTGCTGGCACCCGCAACTTAATATTTGGTTGCACACCCTTTCGAATCATTAACTTCAATCGCTTCCTATAACCATTAGCAAGCTTGGAGAGTTCTGAAGTGGCCACAAATGAGTTCAGCTCTAAATACCATTGAACACCTGTGGAAAGATCTTAAAGTTGCAGTTGGGAGATGGCACCCTTCAAATATGAGAGACCTGGAGCAGTTTGCAAAAGAAAAGTGGTCCAAAATTCCAGTTTAGAGGAGTAAAAATCTTTTTGATGGATATAGGAAGCGATTGCTTGCAGTTATTTAAATCAAAAGGGTGAGCAACCAAATATTAAGTTGAGGCCGCCAACAATTTTGTCCGGTCTATATTTGGGGTTTAGTGTGGAATTAGGTCCAATTTGCCTTTTTTCCTGTTTTTTGTGTTGTTCCAATTCACACAAAGGAAATAAATGTGTGTATAACAAAACATGTGTAATCGCAATAATTTTCGGGGAGAAATACCGTATATACTCGTGTATAAGCCGTGATTTTCAGCCCATTTTTTAGGGCTGAAAGTCCCCCTTCGGCTTATACGCGGGTCATATAAGGGGGTCAGCGGGGGAGGGGGAGTGAGGGTGTCGGATCATACTCACCCCTCCGCCGGTGCGTCTCTGCAGCCCCCCTGCTTCTCCCACGATCTCCGGATCCTTCCTGCAGCGGTCACATGCTACCGCTCATTAAAGTCATGAATATGTACATATTCATGACTTTAACGAGCGGTACCACGTGACCGCTGTAGGACGGAAGCGCTGCGGAGACCGCCGGGAGAAGAGGAGACGCTGCAGATAGTGACACGCCGGCGGAGGGGTGAGTATAGCGATATTTACCTGTCCCGTTCCACCGCTGCGCTGCTCCCTCGTCCGACTCTTCTGGCTGTGAATGTTCAGGCAGAGGGCGCGATGACGTCGTTAGTGCGCGTCGCGCCCCCTGCCTGATCATTCACTGCCGAGGACCCGGAAGAGGGCGCAGTGGAGAGGACAGGTAAATATCTCAGGTGCCGGGGTCCTGAGCGAGCGGTGACACCGGCACCTGTCCCCCATAGCGCGCCAGTGTCACCGCCTGCTCAGGACACCGGCACCTGGCCCCCAGCGATGAGAGGCGAGTATGTCTTTTATTTTTTTTGCAGCAGGGGCATAATCTGGAGCATATGGGGACATATTCTGGAGCATATGGGGGCATATTCTTGAGAATATGGGGGCATAATCTGGAGCATATGAGGGCATATTCAGGGGAGCATATGGGCATAATCTGTGCACCATATGGGGGCATAATCTGTGGAGCATATGGGGCATAATCTGTGCAGCATATGGGCCATAATCTGTGGAGCATATGGGGGCATAATCTGTGGGGCATAATCTGGAGCATATGGGGGCATAATCAGGGGAGCATATGGGCGCATAATCAGGGGAGCATATGGGCATAATCTGTGCAGCATATGGGGGCATAATCTGTGCAGCATATGGGCATGATCTGTGCAGCATATGGTCATAATCTGTGCAGCATATGGGGGCATAATCTGTGAATCATACAGGGGCATAATCAGGCGAGCAAATGGGGGCATAATCTGTGCAGCAAATGGGGGCATAGTCTGTGGAGCATATGGGGGCATAATCTGTGGATCATACGGGGGCATAATCTGTGCAGTTTATGGGGGCCTAATCTATCGAGCATATGGGGGCATAATCATTTTTCACCCTAGGCTTATACGCGAGTCAATAAGTTTTCCCAGTTTTTTGTGGCAAAAAAATGGGGGTCGGCTTAGGCCTCTTTCACACATCCGGTGTGCGCCTGACGGCGCCCCCGGCATTTAGCCGCAGCGCCGCATCAGAAAACCTGATGCGCCGCATGCGTTTTTTTTGCCGTATGGTTTCTGATGCCCGGAGACATCAGGGGAATCCGGCAAAAAAAAAACAAACGTTACATGCTGCGTTTTGTCCGGCCGCCGGAATGTACATTTCCGCCGCATCCGGACAAAATCGCATACGACGCATTGACATGCGGCGCCATCCGGCGCTAATGCAAGTCAATGCAAAAAAAACACGCAAGCGGCGCATCAGGTTTTCTGATGCGGCGCTGCGGCTAAATGCCGGGGGCGCCGTCAGGCGCACAACGGATGTGTGAAAGAGGCCTTATACACGGGTCGGCTTATACATGAGTATATTAGGTGCCAACACTTTCGGCCACTATTATAGGTAAAAATATTTTTTGTAGCCAAGAGGACATGGTCCTCAACAGGGTTTTTATTATTAAGACAATGTCCAGTTAGCCAAGACTCAATTTGTATACAAGGAAAATGGGGCCATATCCCACGAACAGAGATGCACAAGGACAAAAATATAAAAAAAAAAAAAGAGTTACAGAATCTGGAGAATGGCAGCATTAATATCAAGTAAAAAAAATTCAGCAGATACTGCACAAATCTGTTCAGTTTTCCCACAGTGCCAGATTAGTCATTTACAAATCTGCAGAAATATAAAATAAAGCTTAATATTTCATATACTTCATATGCTTTATTTCTAGATCAGTACACTGTAAAATATTTAAAGTGAATATAACAATTATATAAAAGGAAAAAAGAGCATACCAATGCATAAAGAAAATGTGATACTCCGGAGCTTTTCCTATAAAAGCTTACACTCTATTAAGTCTTTTGTAGAAGAAAGAATTCTGTACTAAAACAGATGGGCACCGTTGTTTGTGGAAGAAGTGACGCTTTAAATGAAAGCTTGGAGATTGGACAAGTGTTATATTGCCAGGATGGGGCAGTGAGGAATGTAACACCGGACCATGTCTGTTTAGCTACAGTACCAATGTAGGAACACATATGGCAGCATTCTTTCATGCAGTAGCTCCATAGAAGGGACCATCCTCACATTCACCTTGTTGTAGATCAAAAATAAAATGCTAAATAAGTGCTTCATCGATGAGAACCCTTAACAATTCAAAGCTTTCACTGTAATGCTCAGCATTAAGATTTGTGTCTTTATTTTTTCGGCTGCCTCCAGCTGAGAGCCCTGATGCTTCCTTTCCATCCCAGCTGTTCTGTGTACATTTGGCTTTAATCAGGTGTAGGGCAGGAACTTCACATCCTGTTGCCTTGCACTGATTAGGAGGAGTTAGATTTTACAAATTGGCAGATCCCTTACCACAGGGTTCTTGGAATGATGAATCATTTCACACTGACACATTGATGGGTCCATTACACAAAGCAGATAGAAGTGATGAGAATCATACATCACATGCACAACACTTGTCACACTGAGCTTTAGTATTACATGGTTTGTATGGACTCCAGTGCTTCGGTATTTATCCATAAAAATTAAATCCTGATTATATATTTTTACAGGTATTAAAAGCTAAATGTTAACGTCTACTCAATGTGCGAGTGATAATTAAAAAGAGAATCATGTATGATATACACACTTGCAGACTTACCAAAGTTTACTTCTTACACATTTACTACATTTTGATAAGGTTTTAAAAATCAATAAAAAGACAAAAGCAAGAGAAATAAGGGCCTGTTTTGTCACCTTTAGGCTAGCCATAATGCTAAACCTTTAACCCCTTCACGACATTCGCCGTACTAGTAAGCGCATGTCGTATCGCTCCCTTTTACGTGGCTCCAGTGCTCAGCCCACATCTTTCCTGGCACATGTCAGCTGTTTTGAACAGCTGACATGTGCCTATAACAGCCACTGGTGGAATCGCAATCCAACTACGGCTGTTAACCAGTTAAATGCTGCTGTCAAACTAACAGCGGCATTTAACTCACGCTTCTGTCAAGCGCACTGGAAATCCCGCCCATCGGTGTCCCCGTCACGCGATTGCGGATCACCGATGGGTTGGCATGACAGCCAGAGGTCTCCAGCAGACCTCTATGGTTGTCAGCGCCGGACTGCTATGAGCGCCGCCTGGTTGGTCGGCGCTCATAGCAAATGAGCAATTCCGCTACATACATGTGATCTGATCATCACCTGTATGTAGCAGAGCCGATCAGATTATGGCAGCTTCTAGTCTCCCATGAAGACTATTGAAGCATGTGAAAAGTAAAAAAAAAAAAAATACAAAAGTTCAAATCAAAGTCCTCTCGCCCCATTCAAAATAAGAAAAAAAAAAAAAAAAAAATCAAACCTACACATTTGGTATCTCTGCGTTCAGAATCGCCAGATCATCAATATAAAAAAAGAATTAACTGACCAAAATCCCACAGTGTCTGTCTGCTATCTCAGCCTTCTTTTCTGCTCGCTTTCTCAAACTGAACATGGACAAAACAGAATTCATCATCTTTCCCCCACCTCACTCTACCCCTTCACCAGACCTATCCATCAATGTCAATGGCTGCTCGCTTTCCCCAGTCCCACATGCTCGGTGCCTTGGGGTGATCATCGACTCTGCCCTCTCTTTCAAACCACATATCCAAGCCCTCGCCACCTCCTGCCGCCTCAAACTCAAAAATATTTCCCGGATCCGCTCATTCCTCAACCATGAAACCACAAAAACACTAGTGCATGCCCTTATCATCTCCCGCCTCGACTACTGCAACCTCCTACTGTCTGGCCTCCCCTCTAGCACTCTGGCACCACTCCAGTCCATCCTACACTCTGCTGCACGACTAATCCACCTGTCTCCCCGCTATTCCCCAGCCTCCCCCCTATGCCAGGCCCTTCACTGGCTCCCTATTGCCCAGAGGCTCCAGTTCAAAACCTTAACCATGACATACAAAGCCATCCACAACCTTTCTCCCCCATACATCTGTGACATGGTCTCCCGCTACCTACCTACACGCAACCTTCGATCCTCTCAAGATCTCCTTCTCGACTCCCCCCTCATCTCTTCTTCCCACAACCGCATACAAGACTTCTCCCGGGCTTCCCCCATACTCTGGAACTCCCTGCCGCAAAACATCAGACTTTCACCAACAACGGAGACCTTCAAGAAAAACCTGAAGACCCACCTGTTCCGACAAGCCTACAACCTGCAATGATCCTCAGTGTACTGAACCATCGTACGACCAGCTCTACCCTTTCCTAGTGTATTCTCACCCATCCCTGCAGTCTGTGAGCCCTCGCGGGCAGGGTCCTCTCTCCTTCTGTACTTGTGTGTCCCTTGTCCAGCACATGTTTATTGTACCTGTCTATATTTTCCCCTTTTCATATGTAAAGCGCCATGGAATAAATGGCGCTATATAAATGTATAAATAATAATTAACCCAATCGCTAAACTGCGCAACGAGAAAAAATTCAAAATGACAGAATTCTGGTTTTTTTTTGGTCGCGGCAACATTGTATCAAAATGCAATAACGGGCGATCAAAAGATCGTATCTGCACCAACATAATATAATTAAAAACATCAGCCCAGTGTGCAAAAAATAAGCCCTCACCCAACCAGAGAACGAAAAATGGAGATGCTACTGGTCTCGGAAAATGGCTCAATTTTTTTTTTTTAACAAGCTTTGGAGTTTTGTTTTACCACTTAGATAAAAAAGAACCTAAGACATGTTTGGTGTCTATGAACTCGTAATGGCCTGGGGAATCATAATGGCAAGTGAGTATTAGAATTTAATGAACATGGTTAAAAGAAAACAAAAAAAACAGCTTTGGGATTGCCCCTTTTTTTTGCAATTTCACCGCACTTGGAATTTTTTTCCCGTTTTCCAGTACACAATATGTTAAAACCAATGGTGTCTTTCAAAAGTACAACTCGTCCTGCAAAAAAATAAGCCCTCACATGGCCATATTGATTAAAGAAAAAAAAAAAGTTATGGCTCTGTGAAGAAGTGGAACAACAAATGCAAAAACTAAAAAGCGCTCTGTCATGAAGGGGTTAACAAGGCCTTTAGTAATCACAGATCTTTAAAAAGCAAATTGTAATTTCTTTACTTGGCAGTGTCCATTTGCGTATGGCCCGATTTAGCAAAGAACAATTACAAAACAGTATGTAAATCTATAAAACGTTTGCAGAATATGTATACTGATCTTACTAAAATTATAAAAAAGGACTGTATTCTCCACAATGCTCCTAGTGGAGAATGCCACCACATATACAGCATCTGATGGAAAATCTTACAATTACTTTCAGTGGATTATTATAGAGTCCAGCTGAAAAGTCTTAGAAAATTCAGGTACAGTAGAAGGCTTGTGCACCTACATGACAGACCCATAAAAGTAAGAGCTGGGGTTTCACCAAGACTGAATTATGATCGTTATAATGGACAATACAATTCAATGCACTACAGTAGTTCAGTAGCAGATACAAATAAAGATGAGCGGATCAATCCATGAAGGATCGCTTTCTAGTCGAACTTCCTGAAATTCATAGTTTCACATTAATTCACTTCAAAGATTAGATTTGCAATCAGAAAAAAAACAACAAAAAAAAACAACTTAACAGCCATCATTCGTCACATTGCTTAAGCATCAGAAAGCGGGCTAATTTTTTTTTATTTTGGTGTGTGGCTGTGTTGGTATCCCACAACACCCTGGAGCCATGGCATGATATTATGGATTAGGATACCTTCTACAGTGGTGGTCAGTATCAGGGCCATCACAGATCAGCGGAGCACAGTTTGTATAGCAGAGTCGTTAACCATCTCCAGAGTCACTGGGTAAATGTCTCCCACCTGTACTATGTAAGCTCTTATGGTCAGCGAGGTTCCCTTTCGAACCTCTACCCCATGTGTATGCTCCGTGCAGTTACAACCTTTCCAGCATTGCGATTCAAGTAGATTTGCCATAAATCAATTTTTTGGGAAAATTCAGCAAAACAGGCAAATTAGAATTTCAAAAGATCCACTCATCTCTGGTTACAAACAAGAGCAAATCTCAGAGTAGCCCTAGCCTTAGGCCGGGGTCACACTTGGGAGAAACTCGCACCTCAATACTCGGCACTGCTGCTGGCACTCGGACCGGAGCGTTCAGCTGCATAGAAATACATTCAGCGGTACACTCCGATCCCGAGTGCTGGCGGCAGTGCCGGGTATTGAAATGTGAGACTCGTGCGAGTTTCTCCCAAGTGTGACCCCGACCTTAAAAGGGTTATCAAGCACTATGTTAGCAATTATGTCCATTAGTAAAAAAATTTACAGGCAGGTCTGTTCTGCCCATCACAGATCTCTGCTGACACAAAGCAGTCACAGACCGCTCCTGCCAGCGGTACTGCAACTTCCGCCGTCAGGTCTACAGAGCTGCGGCTTCTTTTCCACTCTGTTCTGTTGATTGGGTGTGACTGCTGATGTTATGCCAATTGACAGCCAGCTCCCTGCTGCCTAACTGCCGGGAGCCAGATGTCAATCAGCATGACATTAGTAGTCACGCACTGTCGACAGACCAGCCCAGAAGAGGAAGAGCTACTGTTTACGTGAAGCAGCTGAATTGCCGGAAGGAGCGATCAGTTACCAATCTGAGCAAGATAGAACAGCCAGGTAGTTAGCAACAACCTGCCTGTTTTTTTTTCCTACTACGATACAAAAAACTGAGTATAGTCCTGTATAACCCCTTTAAAGAGGACATATGCAGTTTCAATCAAAAATATTGAACCCACATTGCAAATCAGGTTTATTGGCAAAATATAACACCTTTCTGCTGTTTGCAATCAATCACTAAAATAAAAACAATTTAATTAGCTGAACCACAATTAATGTAACAAGTTTCTCAAAATCCAACACAAATGCCACTTTTAATGATTAGTGCAATCTCAGCATTATTCAACCCCTATTCAAGAGGAGTCTTTAGCACTTCGTAAAGCAACCTATGGCTGCTGCAATCATGATGAATAGTAAGACATAAAGGCCCCATCACACATAACGAGATCGCTAGTGAGATCGTTATTACGTCACGATTTTGAGATCGCTGGAGAGCCGTATCGTGATCGTTGGGGAGTTGTCAAACATGCAGAACTTCCCAATGATTTCGGCCGCCCCAGCGATCTAACTAACGATCTCGTTGGTCGTTGGGACACTTTCACACAGCAGCTATTTCAACGGTCCACACCTTGATAGGGGCTATACTGTGCCACCAATCATCTCCGATTGGTGGACGCTACTGCGTTCTGATTGGGCGGCAGGTTTAAAATAAAACCACGTTGTAGCAATTCCGTCCCTCTGTTCCTGTTTGCGGTCTGGTTTCGGATCGTAGCAGCGTTCTTCGGCTGTGACTCTGTATCCATTCATCTGGGCTTTGTTCCTGACAAGCGTTCTGGTTTGCGGATTGTAGTGTTCTTCGGCTGTAACTCCACACAACCCGGAGAATTCTGCTAAGATCTGAAATCCAGCACGAGGTCAGAAACAAAGGATGGAATCGCTATTCTGTTGCTTTCTTTATGCACGGTGGGAAATGAGAACGCTGTAGTGACCACCAATCGGGGACGAGGGGCGCAGAAAAGTTTAATTTATGCACGCCTACATGTTTCAGTTCTGAATCGCTAACTAGGTCGTTGGTTAAGTGTTAAATACAGCGATGCACACTGCCCAGCGGGAGCGCAAAAACCCAGGAATGGTCCAGGAAGCTTTGTAACGATCAGCGATTTCACAGCAGGGGCCTGATCGTTGTTACCTGTCAGACGTAACGAGATCGCTAGCGAAATCATTATTACGTCACAAAACCCGTGACGTATCAACGATCTCGCTAGCGATCTCGTTATGTGTGACGGAGCCTTAAGCTTCTGAAAGTATTCCTGAAGAATTTTAGCCCATTTCTCATGGGAAATTGTCTACTATTCACTAATGTTAATGGTTTGTAACAAAAGTAATCTCTTAACAGTTAATGGGGTTGTCCACTGAAGGACAAACCCACCTTAATCACTTCAGAGCCCCATTTAAAATAAAAATAGTGGATCCTCCCCACATCAGCACAATTTCTTGCAGGTCACAAACAATATTGTGTTATGGGTCTGCTGCAACCAATAGCAATCACACGTGTTGGCTGCAGAAGACCTGTGACTCAACAATGTCACGGGACCCACTAGGAATAGCGGTGCAGGCATCACTAGAACCATTAGTCTGTGGGAGGTAAGCATTACAATTATTGATTCTAAATGGGGGCATAAAGTAATCAAGCAGGTGTTGTCCAGCAGAGGAAAACCATTTTAAAATAGATTTTTCGGACCATAAGACGCACTTTTTTCCCCCAAAATTGTGGGGGAAAATGGGTGTGCGTCTTATGGTCGCAATGTACTTACAATCCGGCAGCGGTCCGGTGGCAGCGGTCCCAATGCAGCCTCCGGTGCGGTGGTGTCGGGGCTCTGATGTGGCTGCAGCGGCGCTCTGCTGCGTGGGGGGCTCCGTCGGCATTTCGCAACACAGAGCACCACCACCGCACCAGCCTGGACCACCGAACGACCCATGTGACCACTCCTCTATCTGTGCTGATCCCTTCGCTGGTAACCTGAATTCGGACCCCATTTGACACTTTTTTTTTTCCCCTATTATCCTTCTGAAAATTTGGGGTGCGTCTTATGGTCCGGTGCGTCTTATAGTCCGAAAAATACGGTAATTACTTGCACAAACAAGAAAATTAAACGTAAAGATATCAAATGCAATGCATGTCCCAATAGATATAGTTGGAAGCACATAGTCCTGAACAGCTCATTTACATATAAACGGGGATTTCTCTGGAATAAGACATCAGGTCACAAGATATTTTATTCAGCTTCTTATGAACTACATGGCCATATAGACTGCTTATGAGGGATGATCCTACCGACAGACTCCCTTTAAGCTATTTAAATTGTTCTTTTATGATTGGTTTAATGCAAACAGCAGAAAGGTTGCAAATTTTGCTAATAAATCTAATTGGCAATGGGTGTTGAATAATTTTGACTGCAGTTATACCTTACATAGCTATTCTATACATATCCACGGGGAGCGGGAAATGGGACATCTCTGGTAGCAGTATATCTGCCATGAGAACAAAAGATTAAACCCTTAGTGACACAGCCAATTTGGTACTAATGATCAAGCCAATTTTTACAATTCTGACCACTGTCACTATGAGGTTACAGCTATGGAACGCTTCAACGGATCGCACCGATTCTGAGACTGTTTTTTTCGTGACATATTGTACTTCATGTTAGTGGTAAAATTTCTTCGATATGACTTGCCTTTATGAAAAAAATGGAAATTCGGCAAAAAATTTGAAAATTTTGTGCCCTTAAATTAGAGTCATATCACACAAAATAGTTAAACATTTTTCACATGTCTACTTTACATCAGCACAATTTGACAATTTTTTTCGTTAGGACTTTATAAAAGGTTTAAAATTTGACCAGCGATTTCTAATTTTTCCAACAAAATTTACAAAACTTTATTTTTGTTTTTTTTTGTTTTAGGGACCACCTCACATTTGAAGTGAGTTTGGGGTGTCAATATAACAGAAAATACCCAAAAGTTACACCATTCTAAAAACTGCATCTCTCAATGTGTTCAAAACCACATTCAAGAAGTTTATTAACCCTTCAAGATGCTTCACGAGAACTAAAGCAATGTAGAAGGAAAAAATGAACATTTTACTTTTTACACCAAAAATTTACTTTTGAACCAAACTTTATTTTCACAAGGGTATCAGGAGAAAACGGACCACAAAATTTGTTCTGCAATGTCTCCTGAGTACGCAGATACCCCATATGTGGGGAAAGCTACTGTTTGGGTGCATGGCAGGGCTTAGTTGTGAGGGAGCACCATTTGACTTTTTGAACGCAAAATGTGCTGCAATCAATGGTGGGCGCCATGTCACGTTTGGAGAGCCCCTAAAGTACCTAAACAATAGAAACCCCCCAATTCTAACTCCAACCCTAATACAGCCCTAACCCCAACACTCCACTAACCTCAACACACCACAACACTAACCCAAACACCACAACCCTAATCCCAATCCTAACCCTAGCTATAACCCCAACCATAACTCTAACGCTAGCTATAATCACAACCCTAACCGGAAAAAAATAAAAAAAATGTTTTATTATTTTTACCTAACTAAGGGGGAGATAAAGGGGGTTAGATTGACCTTTTTTTATTTGAAAAAAATCTCCTATTGTTGCTGGCAGATCTCGGCTAGCGCGCCATTTTTTTACCGGAAGAAAAAGCAGTGGGACACCGCAGGTACCAGGGGTGCCTGGAGGACCTATTTCTCTGTCCTTTGTTGTGCAAGATCATATCAGAGGGGAGAGACATAAATAGGAAAACTGTTTGTTTTTTTTTGCGGCCGCCGTTATTCCGTGAATAACAGTGATAGCAACACTGTGGTCGGCCCAAATCAAGTTCTCTGGGATCTCTGCTACTCCCAGTAGCCAAGACCCCAGAGATTATCTGACGTTGGGGGACGCTATAACCTTATTTCTCAGCGCCGTTAAAAAGCTGCGCTGAGGAATAAGTACCCTTAACTGCTGTCGTTAATAGGCGTATCGGTGGTTGTTAACGGGTAAGCACGACAGCGAATCCTTCTTTCTCCCAACATGGGCTATAGAGAGATTTGTTACCTCAAAACATTACATGGTAAACCAGTTAACTAAAATCAGACAAAATGATAGAAAGATACCATAAACTGAAAGGTACCCTTACACATTACAATTAATGATAATGATAACCAATCCTATCAAATTAGAAGAACTCCAAGCTGAGTAACACTTCCTCCATATCATGTAACCCCATATGTTTTCAGGACATTCATAATACTGCACTAGTGATGTATTTATTGTCAGTTTTATGAAATAGCTAGAGTTTTTCTTTACAAGGGATATCATTAAATAATAACCTGTAGGAAGTTCTAGATAAATGGAGTTTGATAAAAACTGGTAAGTGATATTATTTATTAGTGATACACTAAAGGCACTGTTCATATCACATCAAACCTTACATTCAGTGGTTCTGTCAGAGCTCAGGTCGGAACCCCCGCAACTTATTTACAACAGAGCACACTGACTTTATCTGCATCATTATAGTCTATGGCCTCATCAGAGGATACGCCCGAATCCCGTTTTGCGTGGGTTTGGACGCAAAGCTCTACCTGAGCTACTGAACGTAGAGTGAAACGTGATGAGAACATAAGTCTGAGGCAGAAAGATACAACTAGACTTATGCTTCAGCTAAGGGTCCGTTTACTCAAACCAACCATAGATCAGTTGCTTGTCAGCTGATCGGAGGTCACTTAATAGCCTGTTTACTCAGGCAGATCGATCTTCAAAAGCGCACTGAAGGATCTGTAATTGATTGTTGAGTGTGCATACACAGCCATTGTTCTCGGCAGCACAGGTCATGTACACATGAAAATGTGCTGCCAAGAACGATTATGTTTTGTGCAGCACAAAAAGGTCTTTTCACCTGATGAACTAGCAATTTGCTGATCAGTTGGGCAAATGGCAGCCTGTTTAGACTGCTATACTATCGTAACACAAGCTTTCTTGGGAATGCTCGTTTAAGATAATCTTGCACTATAAATTATCCCCAAGATATTGCAGTGGACATAATGAGATCGTACAGTCTGCAAGTTTTGTATCATTTACAGCATAAACTCAAAAATCTTCATATTAAGGCCAGATGTATATCTTAGTACCGTGTTAGCCAGTAGATAGAAAAATATTTAGTTAGCCATTAAAAGGTATCAACCACTGAGGACTCTCAATTCTAAATATTTTTCATATTAAGGCTATACACTTCTGTATTTATGTTTTGCTGGGACATTAAATTGATTTTATTTTTTTATGCAAATAATTTGATATTCATTATTTCATCAATTTCTGTAAAAGGAGAAAAAAAACAACTGGTCATATAAAATAATTAAGTGTCGAAAAGAGAAGTCAGCTGTAATATGAATCTCCCAGTTTTTTACAAGTATCCAAAAGCAATATGTTACAAGAATGAATTTGACGACTGTTATATTGTATGTTGCGGAACAATTTGAATATATTACAAAGTCAAAAGTTTGCCACCTGGATTCCTTTAAGGACCTCCTGGCGTGTGAATATGTCAATTCCCTTTAGGTCAGGTGGAGGTCTCTTCCAACTCTTTCAAACCTCATCTGTCTGAAGGACATTTCCTCCATTAAGCACATTGCTACCAGGATGAAGTTAACTCTTCCCCAACTGTTCCTGTCACACTCGGAACATTTGTTAAGTTATCTTCACCACCAACTGTATGGCAGGTTACAATTGAATTAATAGGCCCATGATGTGCCCAGTGATGTGGAGAAAAGAGATTACACAGATTGAATCCATCACTATGGAAGCATTTAGTTAACCTTTAGGGATACATGTAACCCACAGTTATCAAATTGTACAGATGTTACGTAGTCATCATGCAGTGGAATAACTGGTGCTGGCAATCACTGGAGCAAGCAGTCATGTAATCCAGCGTTGTTCACGCTCCCAACTGATTACTGCACAACCAACAATTTTTTGGAATTGAGAGTATTTTATAACATTACTCTGAACCAAAAATGTGTCGAACCTACATAAAACATTTACCGTAGTTTTCCTAGCCACAGCAAAGGCTTGTTGGCATGTTCCCTACCAGCTTACCCTAGCTATGCCTATATTACAAATTTATGTACGGATGGGCAATACAGTCCTTATTGTAATAGTCATTTCTATGATCCTCTAAGGCCTCTCTGACATCTAATACACATCCAACATTAGAACATATAATTCATATTTGGAAATTTGCTACTCAACTTCTCCCACATCTTCTACACTTGACAGCAGCAGTAATTTAATCAATATCAAAAATTAACTAGCAATAAATTAGGAAAGTAATGCAAGAGTAGGCTTCATTCACACTGGCATCAAGGCTTCTTTATTGGTTAGAATGGCACAGCATGCCAACTATTTTGTCAAACATTAATCTAAGTTTATCTGAGGAACACATACACTGCTATTGTCATGGTGTGTCAGATGCCACAGACAGTCGCTCTATGGCTGCAGAATGCAAAGCTAAGTGAACCCGGTCAGCAGGAGCGCAAAAACAAAAAGGTGAAGTATTAGAGAATTTTCTTTTTATTGAAGTTATCCACAACGCGTTTTGACAGGTATTCCTGTCTTCCTCAGGTGGCAGTGTACAAAAATGCACAGGGGGCAGGTATTTAAAGGGGCAATGACCAATGGAGAGTGATATCAACAATTAATTACATCATGAAGAGTTAAAGCATAAGATTATAAATAAAATTATAAAATAGATAAAAAACCAATCACAATATAGTTAAGAAACTGTTAAAAACAAAGAATATATATATATATATATATATATATATATATATATATATATATATATATATATAAAAAAAACTTCATAAAAAATAAAAACAAATCTCAATTAGTTTTCTCAATTAGAAGGTTTAACCTCTCTGGCACCAAGGTGCCAAGCTTAAAAATCCAAAAGCTCTCTACTAATTAAATTCTCATAACGGTTGGTCACGTCATCTTGAATGTGATCTATGATAGTTTCAGCAAGCTTGGATTTTTATTATGTACAAGCAAAAAATGTTTAGAGAGGCTATGCAATAAAAACCCGTTTTTAATATTTTGACGGTGTTTATTAAGTCTATTGTGCACAGTCTGTATTGTCCTGCCCACGTACTGTAATCCACAATCACATTCAATCACATTCAATTAAATAGATCACATAGCTTGATTGGCAAGTGACATGGCAATTAATTTTAAATGTCGTGCCAGTGGTACGGGATTTAAAGTGTTGCACCCCATTCAAAATGGACGTGCAACAGACATTTTGGGGCCTTGCATGCAAAACAACCTGGGTTATGCAAACCCTGGGCGGTTGATGAGGGTAAAAGCCTAACGGATGTGTTGCTTGGAGCCACAAGGTTGCAAAGAATTTGGTTCCTCCTGAAAATTGTCCTAGGCTGTGCCAGTATATGTGCTGACAAAACAGGATCGCCCTTCAGAATAAACCAGTACTTTTTAAGTAGGTTACGTATGGAAGCATGAGATTGATTAAAAGTAGTGATGAGGACTCCCGTATAGTTATTTGGTCCCCGACAGAAGAGCGGGATATACCTTTACCCTTCCTCACTAAAAACATGATATCATTTATCAAAAGAGGGAGTCGAGAGCTGGGAGTCTCTTCGTCTCCTGGCCCCCTAACTCCTATATATGACAATCCATCCTTTCCTGCAGGATTAAAAAGACACTTATCTACATAAAAATAGAGCTTCATGCCCCATAGTCCATGATTATGTAACAAGGGCAGGGATGAGGTCTCTCCAGGACATTTTTCGGGACAAGGAGCCACCAACAGGTGCATGGTTCTTTAATGAACAAATAAAACGTTTTATTATTAAATTAGCTAAACAATCCGATCCATACAGATTATCTCCGTTTGAGACACTCTGTTTATCAACAAACTCTATAGATCACACTATCTCTTTATTATACAAAACCTTCCAAGAAGGGCAGACCCTATTGAGAGATTTCCCAGCATTTTTTTCAAAATGGAAGATTGATTTGGGTAGAGCCTTATCAGTTGAAGAAAGAACAAAGATTCTCTTATGCACATTCAGGTCATCGCTCTGTTCGACATCACAGGAGAAGAGCTACAAAAATCTTGTCGAGCTGGTACAGATGCCCATCAGATTTAAACTTAAATATCCAACAACATCGGATACGTGTTGGAGATGCTTAAAAGATAGAGTCTCATTTGTACACATTTGGAGGCACTGCCCACTCATACAGAAACTGTGGTTAGCGTCCTTTGATCTCAAACAAACTGTCTATAACCAAAATTACACCCACAATGGAGGTGACCTTGATGTCCTTGTGTAGCTCCTCGATTTCTAGATTTAAAAAAGGTCTTCTTAGACATATTCTCACTGCTACCAGGAACGTGATTCCTAGATTTTGGAAACAAGAAAAGGTTCCCTCTCGCTCTGATTTGGTGATGGAACTCAACGACATATATAGAATGGAACAACTGAATGGTACCACAGGAAAGGTATATAACACTTGGGCCCCCTGGGTTATGTTTAGAGAATCATCGGAATTAGACTCTTGGTTCATAGACTCTGAGATGATGGGTCATATGAGTTTACCTACTGGATGGAGCCACATCTCCTACCCCACTCCTTAAAATCCTCACCCCTACCCCCTCACTTTTCTTTTCCCCTTGTTTCTTCTCTATCTTCTTTTCTTTTGTAGATTTAGAGTCTTAGTCTAGGTACCTTCTTTAAAATTTATAAACAAAGTAATACTGATGTTAATTGCATACATGAGCAAACACATCAGACGCTTATTCAACATTTGTTTTATATGTATGACTTGCTGGGGAAAAGTTATCATAGTTGCTATATAATTTCTTTTGCATGTGATAGTTGAAGAGGTATGTTATTTTCTCTTCCTGTTATTAATGATTGATGTGTATAAATACCTCAAACTTGATTTACACAAAAGTAGTAATGAGGCTCCATTTCACTAAATCTGAAGGTTCATCCTTCCTTTGAGAATCAATTCTAATTTTACTTCTATTTTTAATTTTCTCAATACAACTTTTTTGGGAGAAAACTACTAGCCCGAGTAAAAGCATCATTCAGTAATTTCTTGGGAAAGCCCTTATTTATGAAACGATCCTTCAAGATCTTAGTCTCTTTTAAAAAATCAATATCGTAAGTACAATTTTTTCGAACCCTCCAATATTGTCCGTAGGGGATATTTAAAATCCATTTCGCGAGATGGCCGCTAGAGAAACTAAGATAGCTGTTGACATCTACTTGCTTAAAATGAGCTGAGGTTGAGATTCGACCATGGTGATCAACATTGATCATAAGGTCCAAAAATTGGATTCCTGTGTTGGATATATTGGAGGAGAACTCAAGACCCCAAGTGTTCAGATTCAAGAATTGGGTAAATTCATGTGCTTCAGACTCTGAACCGGTCCATATTATAAAAAGATCATCAATAAAGTGTCAATACAGGGCTATCTTGCCAGCCGCCAATGGGGACTGCGAGATGAAGACGGACTCAAATGCCCCCATGAACAGATTGGCATAACGGGGCAAATCTCGTCCTCATCATGCAGCCCCTCACTTGGCGGTAAAAGGTGTTCTCAAAAGAAAAAAATATTATTGAGAAAGAACAAAATAGCCTTTTTTAAAAAATCTTTCTGTGAGGAAGGTAAAAAATCATCGGTGGAGAGAAAATGTTGAATCGCCTCCAACCCCAAATCATGGGGGATGTTAGTATACAGGGCCTGAACGTCAAGAGTTAACAAGAGGTAATTAGCCATAGTGGGTAAGGAGAGTAAAAGATCGATCAAGTGAGATGAGTCCTTGAGGTATGAGGACGAATTTAAAACATATTTTTGTAAAAACAAATCTATGTAGTGGGAAAGGTTACAGGTAATGGACTTAAGCCCCGAAATGATAGGGTGGCTGGGAGGGTTTATGGGGTCTTTATGGATCTTAGGTAAGAAATAAAAAAGGGCAATTTAAACTTAGAAATATTAAGGAATTTATATACCTTCAAATTTAAAATCCCCAGTGACCTAACATCTTTAATAAATGTGGTGTGCTCCAAAAATAGAAGATGATGGATCATGTGCAAGTTTATCATAGTAGTCTGAATCATTTAACAGTCTAAAACACTCAAGATTATAACGGTGTCAGTCCATAATAACCACCCCGCCCCCTTTATCCGCATTTCTTATAATTATGTCCTTATTAGCTTTTAATGGCTGCAGAATGTCTCTGCATTTGGCATTGCAGACGCCTTCTTAATTCTTCTGACTTTTGGACTCAGTGATAACCTCTCTCTGGCTCTAATTGACACACCTGGACCTCGATGTTCATAGACTCTCAGTCTGCTTCAGGGAGCTGCCGGGGATATTCACATTTTCCATTGTGAAGGCTTGGAGCTATAGCAGTAGGCTTACTTCCTCTCTGGTGCTGTTGGAGGAAGTTTTGCGCTACCTCTCTGAGTGTGCTCAAGTTAAGTTGCTTCCCCTTGTTTGTCTCCCTTTTTATCTTTAGTGTTCAGTGGGGAATGACCAGTTGTAAGGTTCTTTGTCTCTGTTGACATGTTCCTTGAAACTCAGTTTTCCGTCGGCCATTTTGCTTTCTGTCTTTCTGCAGCTCTTGCCCTCAGTTAATATGGAGTTTCCAGTTTTCATGTTCCCGCCCTGATTCTTCCCTCTTGCTTCTTAAGCAGCCTCAGCTGAACAATCAGTGCTCCTGAATCAAGCCTCAGTCAGTCTGTGACCTGACTCCTGGTAACCTTGGACTTGTACTCCAGCTATTCCCTACTGAGGAACCTTGGAACACTTTTGGACTCTGGAAACCTGCTGTTTGGTGAATCCATGTTTGCAGAGGAATTACGGTACAGAGAAGAGATCCTGAACCTGCTTTGGAGATTTATTGTAGTGCTTGAAGTTACTCTGGCCTGCTGTGTCTCCTGTCACTGTTCCTGCAAACTGTGTGAACTTTTCAGCATGTTTGTATGAAGTAATACAAGTCATTTCATTTCAACCTATGTCTCCTGTGTTTTCCTCGCACCCAAGCACAAGACGCTATAGGAACTGTACACTATACATGACAAGATTCAGGAGCCAATGTTTAGTGTCTGCTGGTCTGGGAAAGCCGTGTCTGCTGTGACTGTGGATATCAGATGTCCGTTTAATACCTTATGTGATGACAGTGGTTCTGACTTCTCACAACCATTCCAGGTGAGCGCATTCCCTTAAAATTTTACTCTGGAGTGTTACCACAGGTAAACACTATTGTTTTTTTTTTTTTCCTTTCCTCTTCTCCTTCCAGCACTTCTGCCTTAAAAGATCTGGAAGATGGAGGCCCGCATAAAGGAACTTTGCGGAGTGACTGATACAATCCTTTCAGATGTACAGACTTTAAAAACCCGTTTTGCAAGCCTACAGGACCTCACTAATCATAATTTGCAAGTGTTTGGACAGACTACCCAGGAATTGCGAGCCAGGATTGAGGCTCTAGAGGAACGAGCCCAGGCTCCTGCCATAACCCCGAGTTCTGGGATCCCCAAATTACCTCCTTTTCGTTTTGGCGGTGAACATGAGAAATTCAGGGGATTTATTAATCAATGCAATTTATTTTTCTCTGCACATGCTTCACAATTTCCCACTGAACGATCCAAAGTGCTTACTATAATCATGTTGCTTACCAATAAGGCTTTGATGTGGGCAAACCCTCTGATTGAGACTGAGGATGATTGTTTGAATCACCTTGATGCTTTTATTTCAGCCATGGGGCAGGTGTTTGATGACCCCAATTGAGGTGCAACAGCTGAAGCAGCAATGTTAACTTTGCGCCAAGGTAAGCGTTCAGTAGCCGAATATGCCCTGGATTTCAGGAGATGGGCTCTTGATACCACTTGGGACACTTCCGCTAAAAAATCTATTTTTCGGAAAGGGTTGTCTCCACTGATTAAGGATGAACTTGCTCGTGCCGACCCTCCACTGCGTTAGGTGACTTTATTAACTATTGTATCCGTATTGATGCTCGTCTGACTGAACGCAGACAAGAGAGATGGTTCGAAAATAATCGCACTAACCTTTTACTACCTCCCTCCTCAGCTAAGGAACCTTTGAGTAGGATCACAAGGGAACCAGAACCTGAACCCATGCAGGTGGACTCTTTACAAAGACGGGTTAGTGATGCACGCAAAGAACATCGTATAAAGGAAAATCTATGTTTCTACTGTGGTAAGTCAGGGCACTTCATTATAAACTGCCCCAGCCGTTCTCGAAAGACTACTGCAGCAGTCATTCACTGTGAGTGTTGCGAGAGGAGCTCTGTCATGTCCGAGCCTCAGGCTCCAGAGAGATCTGCTGCAAGAGATCTTGATTTCTCGGACTTAAACTCTGTTAGTTCTGGGGACGATGACGGTATAAACGCTGCAATTTTTCAAGTTTCCTCAGCGGTGTCCCAGCTGAGTTGTAAAAGAAACAGTTCTCATTGCTTCCTTTCCATCAAACTCTGGGTTGACTCAGTCTGGGTGTCTAGCTCTGCTATGATCGACTCAGGAGCAAGTGGAAATTTTATGGATATCTCCTTTGCTCTGAAACAGGGGATACGTTCAGTGAAGAAGGCTACTCCAGTACAGATGGAGACTGTGGATGGCTCTCTACTGACTTCTGGACCAGTGGATCAAGAAACAGAGCCTTTGAGGGTCCTTATGGGTAAAGATCATCAGGAGAAAATGTCTTTTTTGCTTATCTCTTCTCCCCACTTTCCCATTATTCTAGGGCTACCATGGCTGCAGGCGCAGAATCCTACGATTAACTGGGAGACCAAGGAATTACACTTTCCGGAGAAACAGATGAGTCAAGGAGTTTCAGCTTGCTCTGTTCCTAAAGGAACCATGTCAGTCCCTGAACTACCAGCCGTATACCAGGACTATGTGGATTTATGTGACAAGAAGAACGCTGATCAGCTTCCTCCTCACCGTCCATATGATTGTCCAATTGAATTATTGCCTGGAGCCGAGATACCTTTTGGTAAGATCTACCCCTAGCGGGGCCCGAGCTAAAAGCTTTGAAGGATTATATAGACGAAAATTTAGCCAAGGGCTTCATACGCCCCTCTTCATCTCCCGCAGGTGCACCCATCTTCTTTGTGAAGAAGAAAGATGGATCTCTGAGACCCTGCATAGACTATAGGGAACTCAATAAGGTTACTATTAGAAACCGTTATCCATTGCCTTTAATCCCTGAGTTGTTGGAGAGAGTGCGGCATGCCAAAATTTTCTCTAAACTGGATCTCCGTGGGGCCTATAACTTGGTCCGTATTAGACCTGGGGATGAATGGAAGACTGCTTTCAGGTCACGCTATGGACACTTTGAATATCTAGTTATGCCTTTTGGTCTGAGTACCGCCCCAGCCACTTTCCAACACTTCGTGAATGATATCTTCAGGGATCTCCTAGATACATTTGTGGTGATTTATCTGGATGATATTCTAATTTTTTCTAACTCCATAGAGGAACATCATGGACATGTGAGAATGGTCTTAGAACGCCTAAGACAAAACCATCTCTACATCAAACTTGAAAAATGTGAATTCCATAGGACCGAAATTCAATTTCTGGGGTATGTACTATCTACGCAAGGGATTAGTATGGATGGAAGCAAGACCCAAGCCATCAAGGATTGGCCAATTCCTAGAAATGTGAAGGAGGTGCAGCGTTTCATCGGGTTTGCCAACTTCTATAGACGTTTCATTAAGAATTTTTCTGAGGTAGTGTCACCTATCACCCAACTTACCCGGAAACAGTCTAGGTTATCCTGGACCCCGCAAGCTCAGGAAGCATTTTCCTTTTAAAGGATAAATTTACCACTGCACCTATCTTAGTACATCCCAACCCCGAGCTTGCCTTCATAATAGAGGTGGATGCTTCAGACTGTGCCGTTGGAGCTATACTCTCTCAGAGAACAGGTGAGAAGAATGTCTTGCATCCCTGTGCCTTCTTTTCCCAGCAGTTGTCTTCGGCTGAGAGGAACTACGATGTGGGCAATAGAGAATTGTTGGCCATTATTGCCGCCTTTAAGGAATGGAGACACCTTCTTCAGGGAGCTGCACAGCAATAGTCGTCCTGACAGACCATCGTAACCTTGAATTTATCAGGTCGGCTAAGTGCCTGACTCCTCGCCAGGCTCGCTGGAATCTTTTCCTAAACCAATTTAATTTTGTCATTTCTTATAGACCAGGATCGCGCAATGGAAAGGCTGATGCACTCTCTAGGATTCATTCAGCAGGGACACGTCCACTTACTCCTCCTAAGACTATTCTTCCTGACTCTAGATTCCTGGGAGTGATTCATAATCAAGACCTACTTAAGGACATCAAGGAAGCATACCATGCGGATTCTTTGTTGGCTCAACCCCCAAGTGACGTAAGTCTTGTCTTTAAGAATGGTGTGTGGATTCAGGGACAACGTCTGTATATACCTGAAACAGTCAGATTGAGAGTATTGCAACTCATCCACGATTCCAAGATAGCCGGGCATAGGGGAATTCTAAAGACACAAGAATTTCTTTCTCGTTTCTTTTGGTGGCCCACTTACAGGAAAGATGTCTTAAACTATGTCACTTCATGTGAAGTCTGTGCAAGATGCAAAACACCTCGCTCCTCACCAACTGGTCTGTTGCAACCTCTTCCCACCCCGTCCCGCCCGTGGGGATCCATTTCTATGGACTTCATTGTGGAGTTACCAACCTCTCAAGGGAAGAACACCATTCTAGTGGTGGTTGCCAGTCTAACAAAGGCAGCTCATTTTATCCCTTGTGTCGGCTTACCCACTGCAAAACAGACATCATACTTGATGATTAAGAATGTGTTTCGCTTACATGGAGTACCGGATGAGGTCATTTCGGATCGAGGGGTGCAATTCACTTCAAGGTTTTGGCAAAATTTCTGTGCAGCATTGGACATTAAAGTAAACCTTTCTTCTGCTTTTCATCCCCAGACTAATGGACAGACAGAACGAACCAATCAGACCCTGGAGCAGTATCTCCGCTGTTTTATCTGCCATCTACAGGATGATTGGGTGGATCTACTTCCACTGGCTGAGTTCTCTTATAACAACTCTCAGAGCGCCTCCACTAAGCAGTCTCCTTTTTACTCCAATCTAGGTTATCATCCTAACATTCTTCCTCGATTTCCCATAGATACGCCCTTGCCGGCAGTGGCTGAAAGAATCACTTCTTTACAAAAGAATATGGATCTTCTAAAGGAAAATCTAGAAGTGGCTCAGGAAAGGTACAAGAAAGCAGCAGATAAATTTCGTAAACCTGCACCAGCTTTCAAGGTAGGAGATTTGGTCTAGCTGTCAACCAGAAATCTTAAATTAAAGATTCCATCGTCTAAATTGGGACATAAGTACATTGGACCTTATAAGATCAATAAGATTATAAGTGCTGTTGCTTGTCGTCTTCAACTACCCAGAACTATGAGAATCCACCCGGTCTTTCATGTATCCCTACTAAAGGCTGCAACACCCAATACGTTTCCTGGACGTTCTTCTCCTTGCCCTGACCCAGTGCTGGTCGATGGTCAGGAAGAATTTATGGTGGAAAGGATTCTAGATTCCAGGTTGTACAGAAATCAGTTGCAATATTTGATTAAATGGCAGGGCTACCCAGTGGAGGACAACTGTTGTGAATGGGTTTGAGATGAGTTCTGAGCAGAGGCTCCCTCTGGTGGTTACAAGCGGTGCTAGTCTGTCCAGTGAAGATTGTGAGGACTGGGAATCAGGTGTTACTGATTGGTCTTATATAAGGGAGTCACCTTCCCATCAGGGTTGCCGGTGATCAATTGTTCTGGTCTGGATCCTTTATTCCTGTTTCCCTTGTAGCCTGCTGTGTCGTGTCTGCATCTCCTGCTAACAGATAAGACATTTTCTTCTTTTGTGTTTGTGCTATATTTTTGCATTTTGTCCTGCACTTCTGTGGGGGCCTTCAGGGTCCCCTCCGGGGGCTTCTGCCCTCTCAGTTTTGTTCAGCCACTGATGTTTGTACTTTTGCTTTTTCCAGTTTTTTCAGTGGCTGCTGTTTTGATTTTGTTACACCAGAGAACTAATTTAGGTGGAAGAGGTCGTGTGATCTCAGGTGTTTTTGAAATTAGTAGAGTTGGTGCCTTTCAGGGTTTTCTGGGATTGCAGTAAGTACCCTTCCTATCCTTTTCTATTTAGTTACTTTGGGCCCCAGCGTTTGCTCATACTATTTTCTTTCTGTGTCAGTATTTCATCTTGTCTAACCGCCATTACATGTTTGGGGGCTTTCTATTATCTTTGGGGTTCTGCTCCGGGGCAGATAGCTTTCCTATTTCTATCTTTAGGTGTAGTTAGTTTCTCAGGCTGTGACGAGGCGTCTAGGACCAACGTAGGAACGCTCCACGGCTGCCTCTAGTTGTGGTAGTTAGTCAGGGTACTGCAATCTCATAGATTCCAACTGCTCTGGTGTATTGCCTTTTTTACCTGCACTCCTCAGCTACCGAAACATAACAGTATCACCGGCCTAAAAATTGAAAATTGTATGGTACTCACAGAAGGGAAAAAATATTGTGAAAGAAAAAAGGTTGTCAGAGTTGTCAGAGATATTTTTCTGTTTGTTGCATTTTTTTTTTCCCTCTGTATCTCTGGGTGCTGGGGAGGATCTTTTCTCTCAATGGAGTTTGCACAGTTGTCTGGCCGTGTGGATCAGCTTGCCACTGAGGTTCGGAGTATTGCTATCTATCTTGCTGGGTTGCCTGTTGTGGAACCTAGGATTCCCATGCCAGATTTGTTTTTAGGGGATCGAGCTAAGTTTCAGAATTTCAAAAATAATTGTAAATTGTTTTTTGCCTTAAAACCTAAGTCCTCAGGGAACGCAGCGCAGCAGGTTCAAATTATCATCTCTCTCCTGCGCGGCGATCCTCAGGATTGGGCTTTTTCCCTGATACCTGGGGATCCTGTTTTGAGTGATGTTGATGCGTTTTTTCAGGCCTTGGGGTTATTGTACGATGAGCCTAATGTCACTGATCAAGCTGAAAAAGCCTTGTTGGCATTAAATCAGGGGCTTGATGACGCTGAGTTATACTGTCAGAGATTCCGTAGGTGGGCAGTCCTGACCAAATGGAATGACGACGCTTTGGCAGCCCTTTTCCGGAAGGGTCTGTCTGATAATGTAAAGGATGTTATGGTGGGATTCCCTTTCCCCTCTGGTCTCAATGATTCTATGTCATTAGCGATTCAAGTTGACAGACGTTTGCGTGAGCGGAGAGGTATGCGTGGAATGGTGTTGCCTTGTGAGCCAGCTTCTGAGCCCATGCAGTGTGATGGAGTGGTGTCTGGGGCACAGCGTCATGAGTTTCGAAAGCGCAATGGGTTATGTTTCTACTGTGGTGATGCCTCTCATGCTATTTCAGTCTGCCCTAAGCGGGGAAGACGTTTTGCACGCTCAGTTGTCTTGGGTAGTGTTCAGACTAAGTTTTTATTAACTGTCACTCTGATATGCTCTCTCTGTCCTCATTTTCTGCTCAGGCTTTCGTTGATTCTGGAGCAGCTATTAACCTGATGGATTATGATTTTGCTAAACGTTGTGGATTTCCCTTGATACCCCTACAGAAGTCTATTCCCCTACTGGGGATCGATTCTACCCCTTTGGCTGAGAATAACCCCAGTTTTCTACTCAGGTGAGAATGAGGGTTGAACCTGATCACCAGGAGTGCTGCAAATTTTTGGTTCTGTATAATCTGCATGACATTATTGTGCTGGGTTTTCCTTGGTTACAGTCTCATAATCCTGTTTTGGATTGGAAATCTGTGTCTGTAACCAGTTGGGGCTGCCAATGTGTTAATACCAACACTCCTGTTTTTTCTGCCTCCCCCAGGCTCAGGATGTTCCTGACTTTTTGATTGATTTTTCTGATGTGTTTAGCGAAAGTAAATCTGCATCCTTGCCTCCCCATAGGAGCTATGACTGCGCTATTGAATTAGTGCCGGGTAGTAAATTCCCTAAAGGTCGCCTTTTTAACTTGTCTGTACCTGAACATGACGCTATGCGGTCTTATATCAAGGAATCATTGGAGAAGGGTCATATCAGACCATCCTCTTCACCCTTAGGTGCCGGTTTTTTCTTTGTGGCCAAAAAGGATGGTTCATTAGCGTGTATTGATTATCGTCTCTTGAACAATATTACTGTGAAATATCAATACCCGTTACCCTTGATTTCTGACCTGTTTTCCAGGGTGAAAAACGCTACTTGGTTTACCAAGCTTGACCTCAGGGGGGCGTATAACCTTATTCGCATTAAGCACGGGGATGAATGGAAGACGGCATTCAATACCCCTGAAGGGCATTTTGAGTACCTGGTGATGCCCTTTGGGCTCACTAATGCTCCTTCCGTCTTCCAGTCCTTCATGAATGACATTTTCAGGGATTTTGTGGACAAATTTCTGATTTTTTATTTGGATGATATCTTGATTTTATCTAATGACTGGGACTCTCATGTGAAACATGTTCGAACTGTATTCCAGATTTTGAGAGAGAATGCTCTGTATGTGAAGGGATCAAAGTGTCTTTTTGGCGTACAGAGGATCTCATTTCTGGGATTCATTTTGTCCCCATCTGTTATTGAAATGGACCCGGTCAAGGTTCAGGCCATCTGTGATTGGGTCCAGCCTACTTCATTAAAGGCTCTTCAGAGATTTTTGGGTTTTGCCAATTTTTATCGTAAATTTATTGGTAATTTCTCGGTTATTGTTAAACCATTGACTGATTTGACCAGAAAGGGTTCTGATGTGGTGAATTGGCCTCCTGAGGCAGTCTCTGCATTTCAGGAACTTAAGCAGAGATTCACTTCTGCTCCTGTTCTACGGCAGCCTGATGTTTCTCTGCCATTTCAGGTGGAGGTTGATGCCTCTGAAATTGGGGCAGGTGCCATTTTGTCCCAAAAAGATCCAGAGACCTCTAAAAGTAACCCTTGTGCCTTTTTCTCTCGAAAATTTTCTCCTACTGAACGTAATTATGACGTGGGTAATCGGGAGTTATTGGCCATGAAGTGGGCTTTTGAAGAGTGGAGACATTGGCTGGAGGGAGCCAAACATCAGGTGGTGGTCCTTACGGACCATAAGAATCTGGTCTATCTGGAATCTGCCAAGCAACTCAATCCTAGACAGGCCAGGTGGGCCTGGTTTTTCACACGTTTTAATTTTGTGGTTTCCTTTCTTCCTGGCACTAGGAATGTTAAGGCGGATGCCCTCTCGAGGAGTTTCCTTGCGGACTCTCCTGAGTTATCTGATCCTTCTGTTATTTTGAAAGAGGGTGTAGTTCTTTCCGCCATCTCGCCCAATTTGAGACTTGCTCTGGAGGGGTGTCAGGAGGATAGGCCCGAGCGCTGCCCTGTTGGAAAATTGTTTGTCCCGGACCAGTGGAAAAAAAGTGTGATGTCTGAGATTAATTGTTCCGCATTGGCTGGGCATCCCGGAATTTTTGGTACCAGAGACTTGGTTAGTCGGTCCTTTTGGTGGCCTACCTTGTCTCGTGATGTCAGGGAATTTGTGCAGTCCTGCGGGACTTGCTCTCGCTCCAAGCCTTGCTCTCGCTCTAGTGGTTTGTTGATGCCATTGCCTGTGCCCAAGAGACCATGGACCCATATCTCTATGTATTTCATTTCCGACCTTCCTGTTTCTCAGAGAATGACCACCATCTGGGTGATTTGTGATAGGTTTTCCAAAATGATACATCTTGTGCCATTGCCTAAGTTGCCTTCCTCCTCTGAATTGGTGCCGTTGTTCCTTCAGCACGTGGTTCGTTTACACGGCATTCCTGAGAACATTGTGTCTGACAGAGGAGTCCAGTTTGTTTCCAGATTTTGGAGGACTTTTTGTTCTAAACTGGGTGTTCAATTGTCTTTCTCCTCGGCATTTCATCCTCAGACCAATGGTCAAACTGAGAGAACAAACCAGACATTGGAGACTTATCTAAGATGCTTTGTGTCTGCTGATCAGGATGACTGGGTCTCTTTTTTGCCTTTGGCTGAGTTTGCTCTTAATAATAGGGCTAGCTCTGCCACTTTGATGTCTCCATTTTTTTGTAATTCTGGGTTTCACCCTCGATTTTCTTCAGGACAGACGGAGGCTTCTGTCTGTCCAGGTGTTGACTCTGTTGTGGAGCGTATGCAACAGATTTGGGACCAGGTAGTGGAGAGGTTGTCCCTCTCTCAGGAGAGGGCCCAGCGGTTTGCTAACCGGCATAGGACTGATGGTCCTCGGTTTAAAGTGGGGGACTTGGTCTGGTTGTCCTCAAAGAATATTCCTATGAGAGTAGCATCTCCTAAACTTAAGCCTAGGTTCATTGGACCTTATAAGATCATGGAGATTAATAATCCTGTTTCTTTTCGTTTGCTTATTCCAGGGACATTTAAGATCCATAACGTGTTCCACAAGTCCTTGTTGAAGAGGTTTGTTGAGCCAGTGGTTCCTGCTGCTGTGCCTCCTGACCCTGTTTTGGTTGAGGGCAATCTGGAGTATGTGGTTGAGAAAATATTAGATTCTCGTTTTTCTAGATGGAAACTCCAGTATTTGGTTAAATGGAGAGGTTATGGTCAGGAAGACAATTCTTGGGTGTTTGCTTCGGACATCCATGCTAGGAGACTTATCCGTGCGTATCATAGAACTCATCCTGACCGACCTGGTTGCTCAAATGAGGGTTCGGTGACCCCTCCTCAAGGGGGGGGTACTGTTGTGAATGGGTTTGAGATGAGTTCTGAGCAGAGGCTCCCTCTGGTGGTTACAAGCGGTGCTAGTCTGTCCAGTGAAGATTGTGAGGACTGGGAATCAGGTGTTACTGATTGGTCTTATATAAGGGAGTCACCTTCCCATCAGGGTTGCCGGTGATCAATTGTTCTGGTCTGGATCCTTTATTCCTGTTTCCCTTGTAGCCTGCTGTGTCGTGTCTGCATCTCCTGCTAACAGATAAGACATTTTCTTCTTTTGTGTTTGTGCTATATTTTTGCATTTTGTCCTGCACTTCTGTGGGGGCCTTCAGGGTCCCCTCCGGGGGCTTCTGCCCTCTCAGTTTTGTTCAGCCACTGATGTTTGTACTTTTGCTTTTTCCAGTTTTTTCAGTGGCTGCTGTTTTGATTTTGTTACACCAGAGAACTAATTTAGGTGGAAGAGGTGTGTGATCTCAGGTGTTTTTGAAATTAGTAGAGTTGGTGCCTTTCAGGGTTTTCTGGGATTGCAGTAAGTACCCTTCCTATCCTTTTCTATTTAGTTACTTTGGGCCCCAGCGTTTGCTCATACTATTTTCTTTCTGTGTCAGTATTTCATCTTGTCTAACCGCCATTACATGTTTGGGGGCTTTCTATTATCTTTGGGGTTCTGCTCCGGGGCAGATAGCTTTCCTATTTCTATCTTTAGGTGTAGTTAGTTTCTCAGGCTGTGACGAGGCGTCTAGGACCAACGTAGGAACGCTCCACGGCTGCCTCTAGTTGTGGTGGTTAGTCAGGGTACTGCAATCTCATAGATTCCAACTGCTCTGGTGTATTGCCTTTTTTACCTGCACTCCTCAGCTACCGAAACATAACAGACAACTCATGGGAACCAGTCAATAATGTAAATGCTCCTCGCCTGCTCCGCCAGTTTCATCAGAGGTACCCTGACAAGCCTGGTCTGAGGTCATCCGGAGGTTGTCCCTAAGGGGGGAGTAATGTAAGGTTCTTTGCTCTGTTGACATGTTCCTTGAAACTCAGTTTTCCGTCGGCCATTTTGCTTTCTGTCTTTCTGCAGCTCTTGCCCTCAGTTAATATGGAGTTTCCAGTTTTCATGTTCCCGCCCTGATTCTTCCCTCTTGCTTCTTAAGCAGCCTCAGCTGAACAATCAGTGCTCCTGAATCAAGCCTCAGTCAGTCTGTGACCTGACTCCTGGTAACCTTGGACTTGTACTCCAGCTATTCCCTACTGAGGAACCTTGGAACACTTTTGGACTCTGGAAACCTGCTGTTTGGTGAATCCATGTTTGCAGAGGAATTACGGTACAGAGAAGAGATCCTGAACCTGCTTTGGAGATTTATTGTAGTGCTTGAAGTTACTCTGGCCTGCTGTGTCTCCTGTCACTGTTCCTGCAAACTGTGTGAACTTTTCAGCATGCTTGTATGAAGTAATACAAGTCATTTCATTTCAACCTATGTCTCCTGTGTTTTCCTCGCACCCAAGCAGAAGACGCTATAGGAACTGTACACTATACATGACACCAGTGCTCACCCCCCTTCCCTATTCAGGGACTAGCTCTATGGATATACAGGGCTTAGTTTCCTACTCTGTGATCGGTGTGGAACCAATATAGGGACGGTAGAGGAGGCAGTGTGCTATTAAATCTACCTAGAGGTCTCCACTCCTTTTCCCTAGCATTTGGGACTCCTTCGCCTCTTCCGGCGCATAGTCTTCCCACACTATGCGTGACAGCTATACTCTGGGCATAAGGCCAAGTTCACATACTGCATTGTCTTACGCACAGCCGCATCGCTATTGTCTCTCAAAAACATGCATGAATTAACATGCTATCAAAATTTGTAGCATAGTTTACTTATAGAAGCACTTCTTGTAAATTATCCAAGAGTCAATGGAGTAAAACTAAATATATATGGATTTAAAAAAGATATATACTCTATATATATATATCTATATATCTATATATATATATATATATATAGATATATATCTATATATATATATATATAATATATATATATATAATATATATATATTAGAGGACACCAAATTACCACATTTCCAATTTGAGTCACAGCCAACATAGCCGAGCCTTGGCTACAAAGCCAGCTATATGCAAGTGTTTGCAGCAAGGCACAGTTAACAGGGTTGGACTGCACATGAATGATGTAGAAAAGTAAAATGATTAAAGATGCAATTAAGCAAATTTATTAATACTGTCAAAATTTAGACAGCATAAAAGTATATGACATGGGCAAAAACTGAACCAAAAGTATTATAGTGGCGCACACTATGTGACAAACTTCAAAGAAAGAATAGGGCACCAATTTCCAAAGCCTTTTTTAGTGTCTGAATGACCCATATAGCTATTTCACAACCTCATGCAAAGAACTCTTCAGGGTGGTGCAAGATCCAAAACATGTATAACGGTATGTGCACACATTGCGGATCCGCAGCGTTTTTCCTCACGGAATTGCACCAAATCTGCAATAGTAGCTCAAGCAATGTTAATCAATGGAAATCCAAGAATTGGTGTGCACATGGCGCGAAACATTCCGCACTGATTCGCAGCGTTTTATTTTCCACAGTATGTCAATTCTTTTTTGCGGGCCTGCAGCTGTTTCTGCACTCATTGACTTCCATAGAGTCAGTCAAATCCACAGCAAAACCGCAGGTGTAAAAAGGTTTGCGGATTTGCTGCGGATATGCTGGCAGAAAAGGAAATGTCAGAAGGAGGAAGTGTGGGCGGAGAATGCGCGTGTGGGCGGAGAATTGTGCATGTCTGTCTGCGGGTGTATGTGCGGTAGCACTACTGCCAGTACAGTCGGTCACAGCGCTGCGGGATCATGCTGGCAAATGTCAGCGTGTTTTCGCAGCTGACTGACCCGCAGCCGTGACCTGTGGTAAAAAAAAACAGGCGTGGGCCGATGAGACTACTGCTCCCATCAGGCTATGTCTGATGGGAGAGTAGTATCTGCCGACGCCAGTGCTCACCGTTAAAAAAATAAAATAAAATTACATACATATTCAAATAAAAATAAAAACCCATTATACTCACCTCACACCAAATCTCAGACGCCCTTGTCTCTTAGAAATAATAAACCAACATATACTCATTGTCCGCCGTAGTCCAGGAAATCCGAGTGTCCCACGATGATCTCACGTGAACAGTCACATCGGGAGATTTGACCTCTTTACCTGGCCTCCGGTGATGCACTGCAGGAACGATTAGTTCCTGTCAGTGTATCAGCTGTTCAGCTTCGGTACTTTCATTTACGGCACCGCTTCGTGGGAAAGTTCTCACACAGCGGTAGTGCCGTAAGTGAGAGCACCGGAGCTGAACTCCAGTGACCTCTCTCACAGCAGTGCAGTGATACACTGCAGGAGGGATTATGATGTGACTGTTCTACACGTGATATCATCGTGGGACCACTCAGTAAATGGACTACGCCGGACAGGGAGTATTATATGTTGCTTTATGATTTTACTTTTATTATAGGAGATAGAGGGCTTCGCAGGAATTAGGCATTAAAATAAAAATGGAAAACTGTGTTTAGTCTTATTTCAAATAAAGGACTTTATTCTGGCTGTGTCTTTATTTACCATATAACTATATGATTAGTAATGGATAGGTTATAGACGCCTGGCCATTACTAACCTGTGGGCTTGATATCACTGGACAATACAAAGGTGACACCAACCCTACAAATATTTCCCCACTTGCCACCGCTACAGGGCAAGTAGGAAGAGCGAGGATATAAGATTTTAGCCTGGGGGGGTGCCAACATCCTTGGCCCCTTCCCAGGCTATTAATATCAGCCCACAGCTGTCTGCTTAGTCTTCGCTGGTTTGATTTTATAGGGGGACTCCATGTCAATTTTTTTCTGGGGTTCCCTGTAAACTACCCAGCTGTGAGCTGATATTAATAGCCTGGGAACCTTTATGGCGATTGGCTTCTTCCCAGAATATTAACATCAGCCCTCAGCAGTCTGCTTTCCCTCTGCTGGTTATGAAAATTACGTGGGAGCCCACGCAATTTTTTTTTTAAAATTTGTTGAAAAATAAACAGATATTGCATTTCACGCAGATTTTGTGTATGTGTGTGCGTCTTATTTAACTCTTTATGACTCATTTAATTAATGAGGGTATCTGGCTGACACCTGTTCATGACTAATCCCCGAACTTTATTACATACATATATACACACACACACACTAATTTGTTTTGCATATGTAAACATTTGAACAAGGTATTATGGACTTCAATGGAGAATGAAAAAGGAGAGGTTGAACAAGGACAGGACATCACAATTTTTTTTTAATATTTCTCTTAATTTAGCTTGCAAATCCGCAGACGCATAGAAAACCGCATGAAAATCCACATCAAATCCGCACGGATTTTCAACTGCGTTTTCTGCCAAGAGAGGAAGAATCCACACAGAAATTTCTGCAGGCAAATCTGCAACATGCGCAAATACCCTTAAACTTTCAAGGAGAAGGAATGTCAGCACACACTCGATCTGCAGGTAAATCAGTCCATTTTTATTTTCTTATCACCCTGGACAATATCATAAAGTGCAGTAGTGCTAATATTGCAAATGAAGGGATTTCAGAAGAAAACGTGAGACATGGTCGACAATGACCGTTTCGCGCTTCACTAGCGCTTCTAGAGGTCTGTACAGGATTACGGACCGTTATACAAATTAGAACAGAATGCATAATTAATACATGGTAAATGATCCTCGACTAGGACTACAAAGGATCAGGGAAATATGCCTGTGGTACACTCACTATAACAGAACAAAAGTACAGTGTGCGAGACCCACCAAATGATTACAAATAGAAGCTCAATACAAATATGAAAGCCAGGGCCTAGGTAAAAATATATATATAACGAGGTGGGAAGGTAGTTAAAAATTCCAAAATAAGTACACTGCTATTGCAGTCTAAAGTGCAAGTGCCTAAATGTAAATAGGAAAATGTAGGCTGTATTAGATAGACCTAATTATGTACCAAGTCTCCCAAACATATCCCCCATGGTGTACTTATTTTGTATTTTTTAACTACCTCCCCCACCTCTTGTTATATATATTTTTACCTAGGACCCGGCTTTCATATTTGCTTGTTCGTCTATTTCCTGATTTGAACCTTGTTTTGTCTTTTGTTCAGTGTATCAACTTCATGTGAACAATTTTTCTACTTAATAAATATTGATCTTTTATTTGTAATCATTTGGTGGGTCTCGCACTCAGTACTTTTGTTTATTAGGATTACGGACCTGTAGAAGCACTAGTGAAGCGTGAAACTGTTGTTGTTCGTCTTGCTCACATTTTCTTCTGAAATCTCTGCACCTGTATTTGCAATATTCGCACTACCGCACTTTATGATATTGTCCAGGATGAAAAGAAAATAAAAATGGACTGATTTACCTGCAGACCGGGTGAGTGCTGATATTCCTTCTCCTTGAAAGTTTTTGTGATAAATTTGCTAGGAACGTTTTCCCATATGCCATTTCTTAGCCAACTAAGGGTTCATTCAGAGAAGAGAATTATTTAACCCCTTAGTGACAGATAATTTTGACCTTAAAGACCAGGCCAAAGTGTGGAAATCTGACCAGTGTCGCTTTATGTGGTAATGACTCCGGAACGCTTCAACGAATCCCAGTGATTCTGAGATTCTTTTTTCATGACATATTGTACTACATGATTGTGGTAAAGTTTGGTTGATATGATTTGCGTATATTTATGAAAATATAGAAAATTTGACAAAAAAATTGAAAATGTTGCAATTTGCAAACTTTAAATTTTTATGTCCTTAAATCAGAGCGTTAGGCTATGTGCGCACCTTCAGTATTTGCTTGCAGAAATTTCTGCATCTCTTGGTAGGAAAAACGCTGTGGCAAAAACGTGTGTTTTTGCGGAGAATTGGTTTATTTTTGTATGCATTTTTGTACAGCAATGAAGGCTTTTTTGAGCTAAATAAAGATATTTAGAAAAAAAAGTTTTGTGATGCAATTTCTTGGCTCAACACCACCTTTTCATGCTGATGCAGTGTGGCATCAGGGTAATGGGATTAGGGAAGCAGCTGTCATTGACAAGTAGCTCTAGGCTTAGTAATGAAAAGGTGTCAGCTTGACACCCACTTTACTAAGCCAATAAGTAAACACAAACACACAAACCTACACACACATTGTCTCCAGCCTATGTAGGAGCGTTAACAGAACGAACGTACATAGGCTGTAACCAGACAGCAACTGTTAATTTGAAAGCAAAAAAAAAAATGAAAAAAATCTTGTGGGTTCCCATGCAGTTTTAATAACCAGCAGTGAAGCTGATGGCTGGGGGCCGATGTTTATAGCCTGGGAAGGGGGTAATACCCATGGTGCTTCCCAGGCTATTAATATCAGCTCACAGCTGTATACTTAGCTACTAAAATGGGGGACCCCAAAAAACTAAAAAAAAAAAAAAAAGTGGGGTACCCCTATAATTAATAACCAGCAAAGGCTATGCAGATAGCTGCGGGCAGATACTAATAGCCTAGGAAGGGGCTATAATAATAATAATATATAATCTTTATTTATATAGCGTCAACATATTCCGCAGCGCTTTACAGTTTAACAATTTCAAAACACAAGTCATAGGTAACAACGTTAACAATACAATAATTAAAGCAAAATAAGCCGACCCTGCTCATGAGAGCTTACAATCTACAATGAGGTGGGGGAGATACAAAGTACAGGTGTATATATACAATGGTGCATTTACAATGATGGTCCAGCCATCTTGAGGGAGTGGGGGATGGATGGAGATAGTGAATGGGCTAAACACACACACTTACACATAGAATGACTTTGGTTAGTGAATGTGATAGGCCGCTCTGAACAAATGTGTTTTGAGGGAGCGCCTGAAACCATGCAAATTGTGGATAGTCCTAATTTCTTGGGGTAGAGCATTCCAGAGGATTGGCGCAGCACGGGAGAAGTCTTGGAGTCGGGAGTGGGAGGTACGGATTAGTGCAGAGGTTAGTCGAACGTCGTTTGCAGAGCGCAGCAGTCGGTTGGGCCGATAGATAGAAATGAGGGAGGAGATGTAGGGGGGTGCTGCACTGTGGAGAGATTTGTGGGTGAGAACCAGTACTTTGAATTGGATCCTATAATGAATGGGCAGCCAGTGTAAGGACTGGCGAAGAGCGGACGCGTCCGAGTACCGATTAGCCAGATGGATGACCCTGGCTGCTGCATTATGGATGGACTGGAGAGGGGATAGTCGAGTAATGGGGAGGCCAAGTAATAGTGCGTTGCAGTAGTCCAGGCGGGAGTGGATCAATGCTACAGTGAGGGTTTTTGTTGTTTACATTGTGAGGAAAGGGCGGATTCTAGAGATGTTCTTTAGGTGTAGACGGCAAGAGCGGGCAAGAGATTGTATATGGGAGGTGAAGGAGAGAATGGTGTCAAACATAACACCCAGACAGCGAGCCTGCTGCTGGGGTGTTATTATGGTGCCGCCCACAGAGAGGGAAATGTCAGATTTAGGGAGGTTATTAGACGGCGGGAGCAGAAGGAGTTCAGTCTTGGAGAGGTTAAGTTTCAGATAGAGAGCGGAAATGATGTTGGAGACTGCGGACAGACAGTCGGTGGTGTTCTGTATAACAGCGGGGGTAAGGTCGGGGGATGACGTGTATAGTTGTGTGTCATCGGCATAAAGATGGTACTGAAAGCCAAATCTGCTGATGGTCTGTCCAATTGGGGCAGTGTAGAGAGAGAAGAGAAGGGGGCCAAGGACTGAGCCCTGGGGTACACCGACAGTGAGAGGAAGAGGAGATGACGTGGAGCCAGAGAACGAGACACTGAAGGAGCGGTCAGAAAGATAGGAGGAGAACCAGGAGAGAACAGTGTCCTTAATACCTAGTGACTGGAGCCTAGACAGTAGGAGACGGTGGTCAACCGTGTCAAAAGCTGCAGAAAGGTCGAGTAGAATGAGCAGAGAGTGGTCACCGTTACGTTTTGCTGTAAGAAGGTCATTGGTCACTTTGATGAGTGCAGTTTCAGTCGAATGTAGGGGTCTGAAGCCGGACTGTGAAGGGTCTAGGAGGGAGTGAGTGGAGAGGTAACGGGTGAGGCGGGAGTATACTAGGCGCTCCAAAAGTTTAGAGATGAAGGGGAGATTGGAGACCGGTCTGTAGTTGTTTGTGCAGGAAGGGTCGAGAGCGGGTTTCTTTAGTAGAGGAGTAATGATGGAGTGTTTGAAGGAGGATGGGAAAATGCCAGAGGAGAGGGAGAGATTAAAGATTGTAGTTAGGTGAGTTGTGACAACTGGAGAGAGAGACTGGAGGAGATGTGAGGGGATGGGGTCGGTAGTGCATGTAGTCGGATGAGAGGAGAGGAGTCTGGAGACTTCTTCTTCTGTGATGGTATCAAATGTGGAAAGTGAGCCAGGGGAAATGCAGGGTGGGATGGGGGTCACAGCACTTGGTGGTTGAGAGCAGATTTCCTGACGGATAGTATCTATTTTTTCTATAAAGTGGGAGGCCAGGTCGTCAGCACAAATGTCTGTGATAGGGGCTTGTGCTTTTGGCCTGAGGAGGGAGTGAAAAGTGTCAAAGAGTTTCTTGGGGTTGTTGGCTAGTGAGGAGATCAGTGTGGTGAAGTAGGTCTGTTTGGCGAGGTGAAGGGCAGCATTATAAGTTCTTAACATGAATTTAAAGTGGATGAAGTCTTCTGGTGTGCAGGTTTTTCTCCAGAGGCGTTCAGCACTCCTAGAGCATCGCTGAAGAAGTCGAGTGTGCAATGTGAGCCAGGGCTGTTTTACTGTGTGTTTGGAGGTTCTGAGGGTGAGCGGTGCTACTTGGTCAAGGGTGTTTCTAAGAGTGTCATTGTAGTGATGAACAGCCAGATCAGTACAGGAAAAAGAGGAGATTGGGGACAGCGATAAGTGTAGGGAGTCTGAAAGTGTCTGAGGGTTAATGGCTTGTAGATTTCTGAATGTGTGGTAGGTGGGAGTGCGCTGGGGTGGTGGAGGATTTGTGAGCGTGAAGGAGAGAATGTTGTGGTCAGAGAGTGGAAGCGGTGAGTTATTTAGGTGGGAGATTGAACAGAGGCGGACAAAGACCAGGTCAAGGGTGTTGCCATCCTTGTGTGTCTCAGAGGTTGAAAGCTGTGAGAGGCCTAGAGAAGTGGTTAGTGATAGAAGCTGAGATGTAGATGTGGAAGTAGGGCTGTTAATGGGGATGTTGAAGTCTCCAAGGATAAGGGTTGGTAGTTCTGAGGACATGAAGTGCGGCAGCCAGGCTGAGAAGTGGTCAAGGAACTGGGTGGGCGAGCCTGGGGGCCGATATATGACCGCTACTCTGAGGGAGAGGGGATGGAAGAGCCTGATGGTGTGGACCTCAAAAGAAGGGAATGAGAGTGATGGAAATGGGGGGATGACCTGGAAAGTGCATTGTGGGGACAGGAGTATGCCAACTCCACCACCATGTCTGTTTGTGGGTCTCGGGGAATGGGAGAACTGTTAACCACCATAGGAAATGGCGGCAGGGGAGACCGTGTCAGAATCCTGAATCCAGGTTTCAGTGAGTGCCAACAGATTAAGAGAGTGGTTCAGAAAGTAGTTGTGCAGGAAGGGTAGCTTGTTGCATGCAGACCGTGGATTCCAGAGGGCACAATTGAAAGAAGGAGATGAGGGAGTGCAAGTAATATTAATAAGATTATTATGGTTTCGGTATGAGGTAGGGTAGGGATTGAGGTTGGGGGATGGTGGACCAGGGTTGGGGGAGATGTCCCCTGAAATCAGTAGGAGTAGGAAGATAAAGAGCAGGTAGTTTTTGGAATTGTAAGTAGGTTTTTTCTGTGATGTGTTTGGGCAAGATGGGCTGAGGTTTTTCAGGAAGGTGAGGAGTGCATGGGAGCTGTACATGGGAGAGGGAAGGACAGAGGGGCTGATGTGTATGAGTCGTGATGGAGGGGGATGGGGCGGTGAATGTGGATGGCAAGGGAACACAGGAGGATAGGGATAAAATACATAATTAAAAAGAAGCAAAGTGTGGGGTACCTGATTCCAGTCCTGATTAATATATTGGTCAACTTACAGTCAAATTCCAGTCCAATTCTAGTCTAATTCATAGTATAGTAATTAGAAATCTGTAATTTGAAATATGGAATTTGAAATAGTAAGCCTGTGCAGACAATGTCTGTGCAGACGAATGGCTCTGAATATATCTGGGACTGAGGTGGATCAGCTGTGAGGGGGGATGTGGGCGTGATTACCCAGACCACATGGTCACAGATAAGCAAAGCTAATAAAAGAGGGGGGAAGGGACTGGCAGCTCAGGTATGCATGGGAGACACAAGGGGAAAGAATGCATTGTGAATACAGGAGGATGGGTAAGTGAAATGCCAGGGATATTATATGCACTTATTAAACAGTCAAAAACAGGGAAAAAGCTGCATAGATGATTGCATACCATGCAAAATTAAAGCAGTTCAAAAAACACAGACACAGCAATTTGGCAAAGCTGGAGATATTTGCTTCATACCATGCAAAATTAAAGCAGTTCAAAAAACACAGACACAGCAATTTGGCAAAGCTGGAGATATTTGCTTCATACCATGCAAAATTAAAGCAGTTCAAAAAACACAGACACAGCAATTTGGCAAAGCTGGAGATATTTGCTTCATACCATGCAAAATTAAAGCAGTTCAAAAAACACAGACACAGCAATTTGGCAAAGCTGGAGATATTTGCTTCATACCATGCAAGATTAAAGCAGTTCAAAAAACACAGACACAGCAATTTGGCAAAGCTGGAGATATTTGCTTCATACCATGCAAAATTAAAGCAGTTCAAAAAACACAGACACAGCAATTTGGCAAAGCTGGAGATATTTGCTTCATACCATGCAAAATGGATACTATGGATGGGCTATGGATACTGCAGTCCCCCACCCCAGGCTAAAAACATCAGCTTTCAGCCTCCCCAGAAAAGTTGCATCTCTAAGATGTGCCAATTCTGGCACTTGACCTCACTCTTCCCATTTGCACTGTAGCGGTGGCAAGTGGGGTTCATTAGCTCCTGTCAGTACATCACTGGAGGCTGGGTAGAGGAGTCACATCTCCCGATGTGACTGTTCTACACGTGAGATCGCCGTGGGACACTCGGATTACCTGGACTACGACGGCCAGGCGAGTATAGGTTGGTTTATTATTTTACATAATTTCTAGGAGACGAGGGCATCAGGCATTAGGTGAGTATAATGGGTTTTTATTTTTATTTGAATATGTATGTAATTTTACTTTTTAACTGTGAGCACGGACGCCAGCAGATGAGACTACGTCTCCCATCAGCGGCACCTGCTGTCACTGTTATCAGTAACAGCACACATAGCCCGATGGAAGCAGTAGTCTCATCGGCCTACGCGTACGTGACACAGTCACAGCTGCGGGGTCATGCTGACATCTGCCAGCATGATCCCGCAGCACTCTGACCGACAGTACAGGCGGTTAGCGTTACCATGGATCACAGTCACAGTTCCGGGGTCACGCTGACATTCTTTCAGCATGATCTCGCAGTGCTCTGACCGGCGGTAACGTCACTGCCGACGTATCCCACAGTCACACAGATGACAGCATGGGAAACACCATGGGAAGCCAGTAAAACGCAAAACAAAGACTCAGCAAATCTGCAAACATATTTATACCTGCGTTTTTGCTGCGATTGGACTGACTCAATTGAAGTCAATGGGTGCAGAAATGCAGCAGAAACGCAAAAAGAATTGACATGCTGCAGAAAAAAGCTGCACTGCAAATACGCACAGAAATTTACTGATCATGTGCACAACACTACAGGATTGTCACTGAATTACCTTGCATAAGGATTCCATTGTGTTTTTGAACTATTTCAGCGTGGAAAAACCGCAGCACAAAATGCATAAAAAGTGCCTTGTGTGCACATAGCCTTATAGCACACAAATATATAACATTTACCACATTTCTACTTTACAATAGCACAATTTTTTAAACTTTTTTGTTAGCAAGTTAGAAGGGTTAAAAAAATTGACCAGCAATTTCTCAACAAATAAAACCAAAAAAGAAAAAACAGAATGGCACTAAGAAACAGTCTACTTACTGGTGGAGTGGGTGGACTCTGAGTCAGCGACACTTTGCTGGGTGAAATCAAGGTAGTGAAGGTGCTTGCTTGAAAAAGCACACATATGGCAATCGTGTTAAACACGAAACGGCCGTAGTCCTGTTCTTTTGTCTGCATGCCTGCATTTGTCCTGCCCTCACAAACCTTGTCCATGTGAACTTTGTTTAAATAAAGGACTTAGGTTTTTATAATACAGTAAACTGAGTGTGCTGCTTTTTTTTTTTTTTATTTCTCAACAAAATCAACAAAACTTTTTTTTAAGGACCACATCACATTTGGAGTGACTTTGAGGGGGTCTGTATGACAGAAAATACTCAAATGTGACACTATTGTAAAAACCACCCTCAAGGTGTTCAAAACCACATTCAACAAGTTTATTTACCCTTCAGCCTCTTTGCAGGAACTTAAGGTGGAAGATGTGGAAGGAAAACTTTTTTTTTCTTTTTTTTTTTTTTTTAAACAAAACATTTCGCTTTAGCCCCAATTTTTTTTTTTTTACAAAAGGTAACAGGAGAAAATGGACTCCAAAATTTGTGCACTTGTGTACGCTGTACTCCATAAGTGGGGGAAAACTACTGTTTTTCGCACATGGCAGGGCTCGGAATCTAAGCAGCATGGTTTGACTTTTTGAATGCAAAAATTTCACGTTTGGAGAGCCCCTGATGTACCTAAACAGTGGAAATCCACCACAAGTGACCCCATTTTGGAAACTACACCCCCGCAAAGATTTTATCCAGGGGTATAGTGAGTATTTTTTAACCCAAAAGTACTACACAGAATTTCATAACATTAGGTTGTCATATCGAATGTCATCATTAGTGTTGAGCGCAAGTGCTGGGTACTCAGGTATGCATCAAGTATCGTGGGAGCGCAAGCGACTCTAATGCAAATCCGAGTAGCGAGCACTTGTACCCCCTTTTTTTTTTTTTCACCTTTTGAAAAAACCTTAACCCCAATGCTAACCCTAACCTCTGCCTAACCCCAACCCCAGTGGCAAAGCATGAAAGAAATAAAAAATTATAAAATGAAAAAAATTGCAATTTGACTAAGGGATGACACAGGGGATTGACATACTAATTATTTGTTTTTGATCACTGTGATATTGTCTACAAGGCCGGTGTCACACTTGCGTGTGTGAAGCGAGAAACTCGGACCGGTATGTGGCTACATATACTTCTATGCAGCCGCACACTCCGGTCTGAGCGCCGACAGCAGTGCCGGGTGTTGATGAGAGAGACTCGCTTGAGTTTCTCGCATCACACATGCAAGTGTGACCCCGGCCTAACAGTGATCAAAAAGAACCAATAAGAAAAATAACTGCTGGTGCAGTATGCCAGCAGGCAGGTCTCGAGATCGACGTGGCGCACTGCGCAAACGCCCGCCATTTTTCTTCCAGGAAGAGTTGGCAGAGGAACGGGGTATGGCGAAGGTACCAAGGAGACCTCGTTTCTCTCTCCTCCAACATGTATATCTTGCCAGAAGAGAGACAAATGTTTTTAATAGCAGGCACACTTTTTTTTAATTTTTTTAAGGGATCGTGGATGGGAAAAACTGTCCCGGATCATGTTCTCCAGGGTCTCCGCTACACCTGGTAGCCGAAATCCTGAAGAATTTCAGACACTGGGGGGTGCTATACCCTTAATCCAGATCGCAGTTTTAAAACGGCAATCAATGGCCACAATTTTATTGCGCATCAGCGGTCGTTAAGGGGTTAAACAATTAACGATGCGATCATAACTCTCCACTAGCAATGTCAGACAAGTGATTATACAGGATGAAAATTATAAATGAAATTATAAAGTAGCGATCGTTCCACTCCTCCTTTTTGCAAGTCTAATCACTGAAGGTGTGAATAATCTCTATTTAAATTTCACAATCTTCTAAAAGATTTCTTTATTTTACTCATTTATATAACGTCATTAATTCCACAGTGCTTTAAAGACATTATTGGCACTGTCCCCGATGGGGCTCACAATTAAATTCCCTATTTGGAATGTGGGAGGAAACCAGAGAACCCGGAGGGAAACCCACACAAACACGGGGAGAACATACAAACTCTTTGTAGATGTTGTCCTTGGTGGGATTTGAACCCAGGACCCCAGTGCTGCAAGGCCCATGAAGAGATTTTTTGCGCAACCACACCATTATAGTGAACAATGGGTCGTTACCAGGTATGGACTGGGACTTAATTTCAGCCCTGGCATTTGCAATCACACAGGCCCATGTTGTCCCTGTCTCCAAGCACCAGATGGGGATATATTACTAATATTACCCTGGATGGAGGAAAGAAAGATTTACTACCAGACCAATATTTCTCATGATACCTGTGGCCTGCTGGGGTAAGTAACAGAGTCAGCGACTTTGTGCTCAGTCACAAATGTTAACAGTATGGATGTCTTGAGAACACAGATTCTGTTATCAATCAGACAAGGCAGCCCACGACTATTTGCCAGAATTGCCAGATGGCCAGTCCGGCCCTGGTCTTTACTGTTAGAATCTAACAGATCAGCCAGTGTATTTACTTTCTATAATTGGAGCCAAAATACGGTCCACTTGGTAATGAAATGTCTAGAAAAGTTGGTATGGTTTGGTGAAGCGTAAAGAGCATCTAGAACACAAAATAAAATAGCTCAGGGTAGACAAGACAGTTTTTTTTGCACCATTTGAGCCATTTTTGGACTTTGTAAATCACCCTTGTTTTCAGAAGTAGCATGATAAACCATAGCACATTTCCTGACAATGCATGATTGAACCAAATTCCAATTAATTCTTCAATAAAGCATGACCAAAATTAGGATTTAATCAAATTTTATAATAAGATGAATTAATACAAATATGAAAAAAAAATAAATGCAGCTATAGAAGCATAAACCTTGAAATGGAAGAAAAGTTTCATGTAAGATCCAACCAAACGTACAGCACTCTGGTGCTAAAAGTATGCTGGTATAGCATAGAAGAACATCTAAAATTGGGACAAGCCAAACTGTCTCTGTGTGGCTATGATAGGTAGACAAATTGGGAATAAATGGTCATCAGCGAGCTGTAACTCACTCGTTATATGACTATTCCAGAGACAGATCCCCAATCTGTTATCACTAGAGGAATGAACTCTAGATAACAGCCACACAGTCACTTCCTGCTTCAAATCTTCACAAGCTTCAACACTTTGCTACAAACTACAATCTCACAGCCCATGAGAAAATTCCCTTCCTGCTTCCCCTGATAGCAGTGTACTTTAACCCTATGCAAAAAAAATTACTTTTTTTCTGAAGCTTCACTGATTTGTGTTGCCACAATGAATCAAATTTAACATTTTTCACTTTCTCTAAAAACCTACAAAAGAATCCCTGCTGGTATAACTAGTATACGTAGATCTCATAAGACAGTGTTCCCCATCTCCAACAAAAACATCCCATATTATATTTTAGGAGTTCTGGAGACATACTTACCCACTTGTCTGGCACTGATAGACACTACTGTGGTGCAATAGGTAGTACAGTTGCCACAGAAATCCTCCGATCCCTAGTGAGAATCATGCCCATGTATAATTTAATAAGACTTATCCAAGTTACTAGCTTGGTTTCAGATGGTTCCTATACTGTCCAGCGCAGTTCTTCTCCTCTTCTCAGTGACGTCACCACTGATTTTCACAATGTAAGCGTATGGAGTGCCAAAACAAGGATCCACAGGCTTGTCTTGTAAAAGACTTACTGCTCACGCATAAAGAAACCCAGAAAGTCTGACGAGCAGTGAGGTCTTTGAGAAAAGGGACAGAATGGAGCTGTATCCTGGAGGAGGCAGAAGTAGGCGAGTATATTCGCACATATACACACAGATTTAGCCAAAACAAAAAAAACATCCAGGAGTGCTCTTTTAAAGTAAGGTCAGGCTATGCCAGTCTACAGTCATGTTTTACGAGTTGAGGATAGACTATCCTGTATTTCCCAAATACATACACAGCACCATTGAAACATGATCGAAAGGGGTTATTCTCCATAAGCTACCCCTATCAAGTGTGTAATCTGCATTTGTATGATGGTGCTACGGCTTACAGGCATTTCATGGATTACAAACAAAATTATTTAATTGGCAGTCACATTTTCTTGATTTCTTTTTTTTATATAAAGCAAAGGCCAAGTGGCCTCATCTCTAACAGTGTTTAGTGCTTCTGCCAGAGATAGTCCAAGATCTGTAAAGACGGCTTCACAAGTGCGATATCAAGATCCAACTATCGTCTATTTTAAACTATATTTCTATGAGGAGATAACAAAATAACCCTGAATAACCCCAAGGAAACCAAAGTATGGGAATTTTTACAATCCATAAAAAGACAGAGGAGCAAGGGCACAACTCTTGTCAACAAAACAGATTAAACTATGAAATAAAGTACACATGCAGTTATGAGTCCAGAAACTTTGGCGACAAAGCTAATCCAGTTGCTGCCCTCAGAGAGACCTGTACATAAAGACAGAGCTAAGGATGCAAACATTACTATCCCAGCCCCTGAGGAGCCCCGGAAGCGCAACTGTCATAAATGGTAAGTGAAAGTAATGAAATTTGCATCAGGGCCCATAGCTTCAAAATTTGTAGCAGTGTTTTCTCATGGAAGCAGCAAGCAAAATGTAAGAAAATAATTTACAACTACAACAATACACTTTCTTTGATGAAAGGTTTTCTGATCTTACAGGACAGGATCCAATAATGTGTTGCCTCTAAATACATGTTTCCAGGACAGATAAAATAGTGATGTAAGCCCTGAACCTAATTATACATACAGGTGATTATGAAGGATTAAATTGGGAGTCTAAATGTGGCACTTTACATAGAATCATTAATTGGAGAGAAACAAAACCAAAAAGGCACAATAAATTATTCAAAAGTTTAATTTTTCTCATTCACAATCTACACTGCTTTGAGTGAAACATACAGCGAAAAGAATCAACTTTTCAGGTCATAGATCATTCGTCAGCTGTAAAGAGCATAAGCAAAATGTCTTTCAGTAATGACAGAAAGCAAGTCCGACTGTACTATGGGGACTGTTTGGGGACAGCCACAGAGCTGAATGATGAGGTCCAGGGTCAGGGATGGTGTTCCACAAAAGGAGACACTAAGGTATGAGAACTCATGTGGAGAGAGACATGGGATGCATGTGTCACACAGCAACTCTCTCCACACGAGTCCCGAGACCACTCTAGCATCACGCGAGACCTCTTCTAAAGAGAAGAAATTCTCAGGGTACCGTGTGACTTGCTTGCTTCATTCCTTAAGGATGTTTAGCTGCTTCTCCCAAAAGCCTGAAGAAGGGTATATAATCCAAAACATTGCCAAACATCACAGGATATTTCCCTTAGAGCGTTGTGAATCATGGATATGAAGAAAAACAAAATTAAATGTTCTTAAAGCATTTTTTGCGCCTTTTAGTGCGCCTTTCCAAATAGTGATTCCATATTGATGAATTAAGGACCAAAGTGGTCTTGCTCAATAGGAACAAGCACCCATCTTTTTCCTTGTGGGTTTGAGCAACCCAAACTTTTTTCTCGCAAAAAGTAAGGAGGACCATGATGTTGACCCTGAGCGTCTACGATTTCCCTTCCTGTTAGGCCATACCCAGTAATGATAACTTTATGTCACACAAGGTATAATGGGAAACAGGCCATGATGGAAAACTCTAAAAGACTTGGAAGCAGCTGTGGTTTTCCAATGCACATATCAGCACACATTTTACACTTGTCCTGGATGAATGATTAGATGTTGTCAGGACAGCGTTCAGCTGTTGCACTGACCCACGTAATAGGCAAAAGGTATGGTTAACTGTACTTTAGACCTGGGATAATGCAATACTGTATGCCCTTTATGGCGACATTAGCATTATGCGCCAATTGTAGATTGTAATAGAGTGAACTTCTACATTAAAGTTCAGAAGGTGGGGAAATTCCTTTTTGCTAGCACATACAGATACAAGGTTCTATTCAGTACCTCTGATTTACATTTTAAAAAAGTGTTCCATTTCAGATACAAATCTCTCCACCTCAACTTTCAAGTAGGAAGAAATTCATATTCTAGAATGAGAATGAATGAGGTTATATTAAATGATTAAATTTCATTTTTGCAAAAATAAAGGGTTAAACTTTACAGGGCTGATCAGATTTGGTTAACTTTTTGTGTCTACTTGTTATTAGGATTGAACAATAGTTGGTGGAAGAGAGATTGCCACTGAAACTTATGGGAGAGCTGAACATTTCCAAGTCAGTGATTTCACTATACGAAAAAGGGCCACAAATACTTTTCTAACTTCTCACAAATGGACAAGATTGCTGTAAGACCAAACAGGGATCATTACCTAAAATGTGGATGTGTCCTCCTTTGTGTGACTCTACAGATCTTTAAATGAACTTTTAACTAGTCATTTAAAGTTTAGATAACTATATAAGAATGGTTAACAGAGGGTTGGAACCAATCTAAGAAGATGGGGTAAGTGCTGGAGGCACCTCATGTGCCCAACTTGGTGGGCATCCCAGGACACGTGCTCTTTGTTCGCTTCCTATAATCTGGTTCCACTTTTTAGGTTCAATGGATAAAATTATTACTCTTCTCAAAAAGCTCAGTATTACAGGACTGCAGCTTAGTTAAAGGGTCACATATAGGGTTGAGCATTCCGATACTGCAAATATCGGGTATCGGCCGATATTGGCTGTATCGGAATTCCGATTCCGAGTTCCGATATTTTCGTCATATCGGATACCGGAATCGGGATTGTCACTGTCACTCGGTCGGTCTGTCAGGAGTCAGCGGCACTTACCCGGCAGAAGATCTCCGGCGGTCACGTCCTGGACTGCTTCATGGCCGCAATCTTCTTTCCCCGGCGGTCACATGCAGTTTCTCGCGATAACTGCAGTGACTGCTGGGTAATCCCGGCCGTAAAGCAGTCAGTCCGATGACGTCACCGCCGGGGAAGCAGGTAATCAGCTGTGCTGCGTCGCGATGACAGGCTCTGCCTGTCATTGCGATGTAGCAGAGCTGGATCGTCGTGGGACTGTAGTTATGGACTGCGTCGGACAGGTGGTATACTGTTGGTTTGTTTTTTTTCTTTTTTTACAGGAGATCGATGGCGTCGCAGGAATGAGAGTACAATAAAAAAAATGAAAACTGTGTTGTCTCTTTTATTTCATTAAAAGACTTTTTTCTTGCTTTGTCTTTTTTTTAAACATTTAAAAACTTTGGGATTAATAATGGATCGGTGTCTTATTGACGCCTCTCCATTATTAACCGGGCTTATTGTCACCGTGCAATCAACGGTGACATTAACCCCTTATTACCCCGCTTGCCACCGCTACAGGGCAAGTGGGAAGAGCCGGGTAAAGTGCCACAATTGGCACATCTTTTGATGCGCCAAATGTGGGGCTGCTGTAGCCTGGTATTATCAGGCTGTTGAGGGCCAAAATCCATGGGCCTTGACAGTCTTTTAATACCAGGCCGCAGCAGTCTGCATTTTACTTGGCTGGTTAACAAAAATAGGGGGGACCCCACGCCGTTTTTTTTTCGAGGGGATCCCCTATTTTTGTTAACCAGCCAAGCTAAGCAGACTGCTGTGGCCTGGTATTATCAGGCTGGCAAGGTCCATGGATATTGGATCCTTACCAGCCTGAAAAACCAGGCCTCAGCGGTCTGCTTCATCTGGCTGGTTAACAAAAATAGGGGGGACCCCACGCCAATTTTTTTCGAGGGGATCCCTATTTTTGTTAACCAGCCAAGATATGCAGACTGCTGTGGCCTGGTATTATCAGGCTGGCAAGGTCCATGGATCTTGGCTCCTTAACAGCCTGAAAATCCAGGCCTCAGCGGTCTGCTTCATCTGGCTGGTTAACAAAAGTAGGGGGGACCCCACGCCATTTTTTTTTCGAAGGGAACCCCTATTTTTGTTAATCAGTTCCCTCTGACGTCACTGATTGTGTCCCTGGCTGACCTGAAGTGAAAGTGGAAAGCAATCAATTAAGCTTTCCACTTAAGGGCCCGTCTCACATAGCGATATCGCTACCGAGATCGCTGCTGAGTCACTAGTTTTGTGACGCAGCAGCGAGCTCACCAGCGATATCGCTGTGTGTGACATTCAGCGACGATCAGCCCCCCTGCCGGGTATCGCTGATCGTCGCTGAAATGTCAGGACCTTTTTTTGATCGCTGGTTTCCCGCTGACAGGCACACATCGCTGCGTGTGACAGGCGGGAGACCAGCGATCCGCTGGTAACCAAGGTACACAGCGGGTTTCCAGGCGCGGGGCTGTGCCTAGAAACCCGCTGTGTACCTTGGATACCAGTGCCCTGATGCAGGGAGCTGGTATCCAAGGTACACAGCGGGTTTCCAAGTGCTGCGCGGTGCCTGGAAACCCGCTGTGTACCTTGGTTACCAGCGGATCGCTGGTCTCCCGCCTGTCACACGCAGCGATGCGTGCCTGTCAGAGGGAAACCAGCGATCAAAAAAAGGTCCTGACATTTCTGCGACGATCAGCGATACCCGGCAGGGGGGCTGATCGTCGCTGAATGTCACACACAGCGATATCGCTGGTGAGCTCGCTGCTGCGTCACAAAACTAGTGACTCAGCAGCGATCTCGGTAGCGATATCGCTATGTGAGACGGGCCCTTAAGCGATGTTACCCGCAGTGTCGCTGTCCCAGATCGCTGCCTGAGCTGCCTGTTTGGCAGCTCAGCAGCGATCATGTAGCGATACACCAGCGATCCTGACAAGTGCATATCGTTGTCGGGATCGCTGGTGTATCGTTATGTGACACCCAGCCTTTACTCTCCTGTCAGCCAGGAGAGGAACTCATTCATTTGGGGTTTACTGTGAGGCTGCAGCATTAGCTGCGGTCCCTGCAGTAAACATTAACCCTTTCTGAAGGATTACACCGTGGGACCTGACTGTGCATGGGATAGGTAAGAATAATTTTGCTTTTTTATTTTATTTTTATTACAGGAAATGGTTTTTGCAGTAAAATAAAAGATGGTCAAAAACGTGTCTTTATTTCATTAAAATGATTTTTAATTAAAGTGTGTGTGTTTTATTTTTATTTCATGCAATAGGATTAATAATTGATATTTGTCTAATTGACAGCTCTCAATTATTAACCTGGCTTAAGGTCACCTTTCAATAGCAAGGTGGCTTTAACCCCATATTAACCCATTCGCCACCGCTACAGGGCAATGGGAATAGACGGGCAAAGTGCCAGAAAGGGCGAATCTAATTATAGATTTGTCTTTCCTGGGGTGTCTGGGGGCAGATGTTAGTAGCCGGGGGGGGGGCAAAAATAATGGTCCCTCTCTGGGCTATTATTATCTGCCCCCACTCACTGGCTTTGTCTGTCTGGTTGCGAAAATAGGGCGGGAGCCCACGCATTTTTTTTCAGCAATTTTACACCTCATATATATATATATATATATACACATGTCATTGAATTTGTGACACATATATATATATATATATTTATATTTGTAGTTCATACACTTCTACATAGTATAATAGCCGCTAATTCAATTGCCGGCTTTTGTGAAAATGCAGAACCCGACATGAAATGACACTTGGTGTACATAGGGTTAACCATGTCTTTTCATGTCCTTTGCTATCTAATTTGCACAAACAATTAAATCAGTCTATGTGTGCAAAATTTCACACCTGTAGGGGTTAATTAAAGGTGTAAATTCGTAGCAAAAAAGTCCGTTTTTTTTACAACGAATTTACACCTTTAATTAACCCCTACAGGTGTGAAATTTTGCACACAGACTGATTTAATTGTTTGTGCAAATTAGATAGCAAAGGACATGAAAAGACATGGTTAACCCTATGTACACCAAGTGTCATTTCATGTCGGGTGCTTCTGTCTTTTCACTGAAGCCGGCTTTACCCGGCAATTGAATCAGAGGATATTTTACTATGTAGAAGTGTATAAACTATACATATATGTATATATATATGTCACAATGACATGTATATATATATATTTATATGTATTCTATGTGTGTATATTTAGTGTTTACAAGGAAAGAATGGGTTTTTTTTAGTTACGATATTTTGTTCCCATAGACTTACATGGGACTTCCGGTATCGGTATCGGGTATCGCCGATATTTTAATGATATCGGCGATACCATTCCGATACTTTTGGATATCGGAAAGTATCGCTCAACTCTAGTCACATATGTTCTTCAGCACACATTTTAAGTACACATTTTGGGGCCAAATATGATATAACACCTTGTTACACATGCCAATCTAATACATACTGATAGAGGTTTCTATTTGTAATGTTTCTATTTGTAATGAGAGAATTCATCAAGCACCTGGCAATATTAGAGCTGGCCAGCTTTTGCAGCTTTCTCATTTCAGCAACTTAGAACAGGAAAATGTTTCATCCTTACAAAAATATAATTAACCAAAAAAAGTGTTCACTACAACACATTATGAAGCTGTACGTGAATGACTAAACAATGCATCTTAGGGTTTTGGGACAAAAGGTCAATTGGCAGGAATGCGCCTTTAAGAACTTACAAAAGGCTCGCGCCTTACTTCTATATAGAGAGAGGAAGCCTATCTCACTAGAGGAAGGATGCCCACTTTAAATAAGGAAATGAGTTTGCAGGATGCACACATGCTGCTTTCTATTAATGACAAGTTAAGTCTTGGAGATGATAGATAACAGAAATGTCACTGGATATTACCTGAATGGACCCAGAGTACAAACAAAAGCATTAAACCTATAAGTAAAGCAGATTTTCCTTTTCCCGTAAAATACAAGAATTAAAGTACAACTTGGACATTAAACTGCAGGTTTTTTTTCCCCGCACTGTTAACGGCTTTCAACGCTAAGGGTGTGTTCCCAAGGAGCAGTATACACAGTCCATGTTCTGAGGGGATTGTGTGCAGAACATCTGCAGCATCCTATAGCTTCAGCTATATCCATCCAAAAGAAAGTCCGCAATCTACATGATATAATCTGAGGCAATTTATGCTGCATACCGGCAGATTTCACTTTTTACAAGGTGTAATGTAGAATGTACATAGCTGCACACCAGCAGTATTGAAGCTTTGAATGCTCCCAAAGAAAACACCCCAATGGACCAGTGTATTTTCACAGGGCAAAATGGAAAGTCAACACAGCAAAAAATGGCAGCAGTATCAGGATGCAGCAAACACTCAGTTTTTTGCCACCTAATATGAGCATAATGTAGAGAGATGCTTATTCCAGCGATGTGTCATTTCCTGGGCTTTTTCGTGTAATTTTGATAAAATAGCTCTTAGTAGGAGATCATCATTAGAGCATTGTTCCCCAACTCCAGTCCTCAAGGCCCACCAACAGGTCATGTTTTCAGGATTTCCTTTGTATTGCACAGGTGATGCCCATGAACTCAAACCTGCAGGGGCAGTGGATCGGCAACATTGGTGCATCAGGGTTTGGCGTTAAAATTGGCAAAAATGTGTGGCTGCTCATTACTTTGTAATGGAGCCTCTTTACAAAACATTTTTATTTATTTTTTTACACACCAAATGAAAGTTGATCAAGCTAACAATTCAACAAATGCAATGGTATTTTTTCCACCCACAAATTATCCCTCCATGCTCTAATGTTTCATGTAGTATCAGATTATAATAGTGGGCAAAGTTTTATTACATTGAAATTAAGATTACTGTCTCCATCCATATAAAGTCTGCAGGTACCAGAAGGGTGAGCAATAAAAAAAAATTTCAGACCTGTTCAATTAAATGGAGCAATTTACCCTTGCACGTAAATTTGATGAATATAATATATAGATCAAGGCTTGTTTTTTGTGTCAGTATTGCGCTTTTAGTCTGTACGGTAAGTACACATAGGCCCTATGAGGCTCCAGAGAGGAAAACACTAAGGTAATCTATAAGAACATGTATCTTTAATTATGAAACATTCATTTCTAAACTCAAGCTCCCAAAAGAAATTCTGAAATAGGTTGGTTGAAGTATTACTAAAGAACTTGCGACTCCCACTAAGAAGCTAAGTAGAAAAATCAGCTGACTATAACTAAATGATAGAACACAGTTGCCGATGACAGATTTATGGTCTGGCTACAGAAAATGCATTAAGATAACAAAGTGTTAATAAAATTAGCAGTTTGCTGATAAAAATCTAAGCACAACCATCTCCACTAATTAGATCTACTGTGCCAAAGTCTTCTGTACTATGGTAATTGTACAAGGTCTTAATCCAAATATAGTTAAAAAACACAATATTTGCTGAAAATAAATCTCTCCTGCTAGAAATTACTGTAATGAGTAGGAGACTATTTTTATATGATATAGATAAGTTGCTCATAATTCTTTATACAAGGTCATTTCTCATTCTGACGCGATTTTGGCCAAGAACCCATTGCTATTTCTGTAATCTAAGTATTAATCAAAACTAATGGTGGCTTTTTTTTTTAAATAATGGTGAACAATTGCTAGTAATTAAATGAATTGCAAAGAATTAGGAAAATAATTTCCTATTTGTGAGTTAATTTTTTAGAACTTTACCATAAAGTTAACTATTCCTATGAAAAATAAAAGCATGTTAACGTGAAGGGGGTTTCCAGTTTTACCAGTATCTATCACGAAAGATGATGTGAATGGATTCACAGGACAGTTTTTGTCAGCCGTGACAGTAATCTGTGGACCGTTGGACGGGAGCACTGGGAACCGCCTGTTACTCGATGGCATCCCCAGCTACTCTAATGAGTAACTGGCCTGGAGTAACACCATTGTTTCAGCATGATGTCTATGTGACGTCATGCCAGGCTTGGTAATCAAAAAAAGAGCTGAAGATGCAATTTGGACAGGAGCCATAAATATCGCCTCTTACCAGAGACCACAGATTACTTAAGTGGCTGATGGACTGAGCTCTGCAAATCGATTTGTACCGACTCTACCCGTCACCAGTTTGGGGCAGCCTTTTTTTAGGTTATTAAAAAAAAAAAAAAAAAAAAAGAAGGAGTGGCCAGTCCCAGAATGGTGATTTTCTAAATCCAAGTTCTTGACAAATGTGTGCAGAAGGGTCCCTAATGCCCCCTGAAAAGCAATATTCAAACCAGAACAGTAGAGTTATGATATCCCAGGTATGTAGAGCGTAAACACAAGTCTTTTTGACCCCTGAGTGTAAGATCTCACTTTTTGAACTAACCCAGTGCTCTTACACCTCATACTAAGTGGTTAACAGTAACATCTTTAAGAGTGGTCATCATTCAGTAAACGCTTAGTAAAGGATGTGCCTGCTTTGGGTTAGTGTAAAGTATGAAATTTTACAATAACACTTAAGTTCTCTCACTTTCACTGCAAAAGGGGCTGATGAGGGTTGTAGGGTTCAACCATGCTGAGTGAAGCTTCAGCTGTCCCTCTTGCCGTGAAATAGAGATATCTCGCATGTTATTGCAAAATCTCACACTTTACACTAACCCCAGATGATAATAATAATTTTATTTCTATAGCGTCAACATATTCCGCAGCACTTTACAATACCCCAGATGCTCAGGCCCAACTTTCGCAAAAAAGTCAGGATAGGGTGGCATTAAGGTAACATCTGACCATTTTTGACAATAACTTGTACTTTGAAAAATCACTAGTCAGGATTTTCCAGTATTGTAGGAGTGAATGGTCACAAGACTGTAAACATGTGATTTGCATACTTCTGACCACATTCCGACTAGACGTGCTTACCTTCGCCCAATTCAGTTGTATAGAACAAGGCGGAGGCAGTCTAGTCTGAATGTGGTCAGACGTATTTTAATCACACATTTGCATTCACGTGCCCGCTCCTTCTTGCAATACTGGAGAAGCTGGACAGCGTGCGGTGTTCACACTGCAAGTATTCATAAGTCTGCCAGACTGACAGAGTAATAGTGATCGATATACTTTAAAGGGACTCGCCTGTCTCTTGCTGTCTGGTCCAGGCAGCTATTTAGCAGTGTTTGTCTCTGAAACACAGCAGTTTTTAAGAGTTAAACATATATTGCTAAAATCGTGCAGCCAGTCCCTGATACATGATGCCTGATCTACGGGCAGAATGTATCAACTGTCAGAAGCCCCTTTAAGGGAAACGTCAGCTGAACTCACAGATTTTGGCATATTTGGCAAAACATCTATTGTGTATGGGGGCCTCCTTATTCTGCCCCAGTTTGGAGTCTGAGATGGGAGCCACCATAGTTGCAGTACCAGAGATGGCCCACTACACAGCATAAAGAGATTGGGCTTCCCAGCTCCATACATTATTGAGTTTCAACCCCACTAGAGTAAAACAAAAAAAAGTTGCGGAACCCTTGTCCAGAGGTCACATCTCTTCTGAGAAGTAGACCTGGTGCAACGCCATTGTTAAAACCTGAGGCACACAACATCGCACTGGGCCTACTATTAATCAGAAGAGGCATCAAAGATGCCAGCAAGTAGGTGTCATTGATCCGTTCATTTGGCAGGGGGTAGAGTTGAGCAAAAAAATTGAAGGACCATGGTCCAGCAGCTGTATTGATAACACTCAGCTGTTGAACCAGGGTCCTGTGACTTTTTTGATGACCTACATCTCAACTATTGGTCATCGATATCCAAATCCTGGACTACCTTTTTAAACATCATTACACAAATTATATTTACATAAAGCATAAATATTTTTCCCCTCAATTAATTTAATCTAGGTTGAAATTAATATGTTTATAAGCTTGGACATAGCACCCTATCTACAAAGCAAAAAACTGGAGCTTAAGGAGAACCTAGTTCAACCAGGACAAAAGGAATTGATTTACCGTACATGTTCAGTTTTAATAATAATAATAAGAATAATAAAAAAGTGTATGTGGAAACAGTGCCACTCTTGCCTATGGTTAGGACCTAGTAACACAGCTTAACTCTTCATTTTATGGTTCAATTTATTTTAATTGAATCTATAATCAAAATCAAATTCAGGTTGCACAACAGGTACAATCAACAAAACGTAAGTGAATACTTCATTTTAAAAGGGCTGACTGACAACCCCAAACATCCCAAGGCAAGGAAGTAGCCTTTACTGAAAAAATAGCAGATGTTTTATTCTAATGTCGAGTAACTCCCTACACCGAACTAAAAATGGTCAAACACTCAACAAGTACACGCAATGCGGCTGAAGTGAGCCAGAAAATGATTGGCAATAGAGGTTGTAATGGATACAGGCTCCACTGCTGTAGAACTGGCAGGTAAAAGCTGTACAGTACTGCCGGGCCATCAATATACAGACACCTGATCAACAAATTCCATACGAAATGATAAATGATAATAGCCTGTGGACCACCAGCCAGGAAAACGGATTACAATATTGGCTCAGTTCAATGCTTACAGTAGGACTGACACCAAAAAAAGTGGGGTGAAGGAATGCACGTGACATGAAGTCCATTTACACAGAACTTCATAATTCCTTTATTAAATTTCACATTTCATTTTTTCTCATAGACGTGTGGTGCTGAATAACATGCATTGCAGTGGTCGCTAGATTATTTTATGAATATAAAAAGTTTTCTATTATAAAAAAGCAAAGAAACCCTTGCCTCCCTGTTATTACTATTAGCTCCCAGAGTGCTGAAACACGCACCTCCTGCTAATACACAGCGGAGGAACGTATGAGCCAACGCAGGGTTCAGGGCAAGTTAAGTGGCATGTTATTAACATCAGTAAATCAGATGCTGACATTTTGCAGCAAAATGCAAAATTTTTACTAGACAAAATTCAAAGAGCAGCCTAACTCTGGACTTAAAGAACAGTGGCATTGGTGGTGGAAACTATGGGGACAGCCCCGATTTATGGCAATTGTCAAAGTCATATTATATTGGAGTGTGTTCATACAAGGCACACCTTTCTACTAGTCTAAAATGACAAAGTGTCACATGAATGACCTGGCTTGTTTGAAAGTTCATTAAATCTAGGCACCCTTACTTAACCCGCACTAGAAGACATTTTTTTTTGTCAAACTCTGAAAACTGGATTTGTACACAGTGTTCACATTGAAAAAACAGCTGTTTGCTGACAGACTGCTAGCTGGGAAGTCAGATGTGAGTGAAGTGGTTAACCCCACATCCCTCGGCTTCTGATAAAGTGCTTTGATAAGCAGACTATAATAGTGAAAACACTGTGCAAATCCAGGGCTGTTCCTCCTATGAATTAATGGTTTGTTTAGTTGAAGCTATATGAGCCTTTCACACAGCTTTGCTTTTTTTCCTTTTTCATTTTTTGGAGAGTCTGCATAATTATTTTTTCTTACTTAGCGCAGTAATATCCTCAGCAGGAGGTAAACAGCAGTTGTAGAAGTGATGACCTTTCCAAAAAGTATGTGGAAAAGTTTTGAAACGTGTTTGCCCCAGTTCAACTGCGAGTCAGCCACAACGTGGCATCAATTAAGCACACAGCGCGTAAAGTTAAAGATCATCTACATGACGTGATGGAAAGGTGAGCAATTTCCAGGCCTAAATTAAAAAGGTGAAGGCATGTTTCATATAGAGAGGTGATTATATTCGCACTTTGTGGCACGCTCGTAAACTATGATGGCATTTTGATACTGTGTTCATGTTACAGAAGACTATTCATCTGATGGAGTGATCTGCGCAGAGCATTCGAGACACTTCCCACCATCAAAGTTACACCAATCGACAGGGGAGAAAATATTCCACACATTTTATGTAATGCGACAAAATGTAGAAATATCAGAAGCAGAAAACCCTACACATACATTACAACAATATGTAGGTAAATGTTATGGTGAATTATTTCGAGAGCCGCTACACTGTAACAGAAACTCAAGTGTCTCTAGCCTGAATTATTTGTATCGTGTCAACATATTCCTCAGTACAAAAACGTTCAGATACATTTTATAGTTGTAAACTAGATTGTATAAATCATTATCTAAGAACAGAAATGATAATATACTTAGTCCATTACTTCCTATTAAAATAATGCCGATAATCGGTCCGATTTCTTCTCATAGCCTGAAGAGACCAGACTGATATCGAAACGCATTGCTGTTCCAATAAATATTTTTCTGCTTTAGATTTATTTTTATCCCAAAGTTCATTTTGACAGCATCCAACATATTTTTTTTTAGTATTGCCTTTACCATTGTATGTAGAAATATCATCAAAAACTTGCTTCTTCCTTGGATAGTGAATGTCATATCTGTGTACAGATCGTGATGCCGTACCGCTGCAGATCTCATGAATAGAGTTGAGCAAACTTCTCAAAATTCAGTTCCGATTAGGATCGGTGGCGAATATTGTTTTTGCAATATCCACTAAACACATCCGAGCGTCATTGAAGTCAATAGGAATAGAAATGGACGAATATGTTCGGAACCGATCATCAAACATAAATTTGGCATGAATATGGCAAATTCAGATTCGGTGACCGATTACGAACATATTCGCTTAACTCTCCTCCTGACCATAACTCAACAACCTCCCTAATCATCAACTCCAGCAATAGTGACCAAGATCTGATGCTTCTAACAAAAATCTGCATTAGGATCCTGAGAAAACACCTCTATGGGTTAGTGCATTCGATACCTTTTTCAGGGCGAATCCACCTGAAATGGCGCTTAACAAAACAAATTTTATGGACTGTAATGTCAAAACGACTTGGTGTGCATATGTTCAGTCTTGAGTTTATTTTAACTGCTACAGGTTTGGAAAGATGTGAAGTGGCTAAAAAGTGACCAGTCCATTCTTTAGGTGGATTCCATTTGAAAACCACTGAGTAGTTTATATATACACAGTAAAAAAAAAAAAAAAAAAAAAGAAAAGATGTCAGGGGAAAAGATGCCGCATTGACAACAAAAGACACCAAGGAAAAAAAAATCTGTAGGTGTTTTACTGATTAGTCTTCTGCCTTAAAAACTCGGTCTAAAAGACATCATGTGCACAGAAGTGCTCTTTAAACTCATGCATCACATGTCACTGAACAATATTGCCCAGTGAATCAACTGAAAATGTCTCCAAAGTTTCGTGCTGCTTAGCTGGTAAAAGAGGTTTTGCTAATTTTTTAACTAAACATGCCATGCATGTGTAAAATTAACATTAACCAACAAAATCACTACAAATTAATGGGAATACTATACAATTTACCAACAATTCCTGAGTACTGCCAGGCACTAGTTTTGCCAGCACCGAGATGAGATCGCTAATGTCTTGGCCTTTATCCAACTGCATAGCCCATCAAGTAGTCAGCTGAATGGCTCAGTAAAGTGACAATACAATTGCTTTTACTGACCTCTCAAACCACACACCCCGGCTGACGGATTCTTAATCGCTCATAATTAGATAATTTGAAAAGAATGTTGTCTTAAAAATTCTACGGCACAGCACAGCCATTTCCTTGTAGATAGACATACAATAGCAAGCCCCATAAACTAAGCCCCTGTCTTTTCTTCACCAGCAATAAGACACATGAAGCCAGCACTCTAATCTAGACTTGCACATTTTAAAATTGTGTAATTGATGTGTGATAATTAAGAGTTTGCCAATACATTCACATTTTAATCACCTTCCAAGATTCTGCCCAGTAAATTGAAAAATTTGGAAAATGAAAAGGGGTCATCATTATGATACTGGAGGTTATGTATAACCATATTAAATATGCTGGGAAATATTGCATTTCCTAAGCAATGACCAGAGTAGAGAACATGTTACACGGGCCACAGATTGCACAATTATTTTGAGAAAATAAAAAATTCAAAGGACTCGTAAACCTGAAGAGCAGAATATTGACTTTATCGTTATAAGGTAGTTTTCTCCTTATGGGTCCAAATAAGGTACCATGTAAGAAAACAATTAGGGTAACTTTTGTTAGTAGAGATCTCCCAACGGCAAGCAAATTAGTGGTGTGGACTCTGAAGACCTATTATAGCTGATGTCCAATTTCCCTTTTGCATCATATCGGGATAAATGAAATATTATACAATTTCCACACAATGTGATAGCCATACAATGCATTGCCATGTTGGATGGCTCACAACGTGCTGGTGCATGTAGCCCATAGACTACATATGTTTGCAACTGCTGCATTCATGGTTTATGGGCAAGGCAGGAGTGTTCAAACCCATGAGCACTGTACTCCTTTCAAATCTGTGAGCAGAGGTCAGAAAAAAAAAAAAAGGTCAGACATGTTTGAATTCAACATGCCTGATCCTTTGTTCCTACAGGAGTAAAGCGGACGGAGATAATTGAGAACCGATGCATACTGAGGGTTGAAAGGAATATATTTCACAAGTGATCGTTTACAGTCAGTCTAAAATGTATGGCCACCTAACTATTGAACCGAGAAGTGTAAAGTTTGCACGAGTGACAAGTTAACTTATCAATGAAGATGAAGAAAACTGTTCTGTTCATGACTTAACACATAAGAGTCAAATATCCTGACCACTGTATGTGATTATATCAGGATATAAATGTTGTATGACCTCTAGAAAATTTTAGGTATAGTTATGTGAACATAAAGTTGCAAACATCTCCAGGAAGGAATCCCAGACAGTGTGTACAGGATGCGAGGCTGACATTCAAGTAATATGAGTGGAATCAAGCAACAGTTCTGTTGTTTACAAGTTTATGTTCACAGAGTTGTATAGATTAGGACCAAAGAGATTATTACATAGCCAATTAAAGTTAAATTAATAGCCCATTTAGCTGGAGAACAAATTTACATTGATCAAAGTTCTTTCTGCAATTTAAACAATTTTGCAGCATAATGTTCAGGTTGTTTACACTGAACAATTACCTTCTTGTACACTGAACTTGTTCATGACATAAAACTGTTCTTTTTCCCCCATTTTTAATTGTTCCATGTCTCCCTCATAATGGCACCTATAGAGGATTGTATGTGGATGTGAAGGAAAGAACAAAAAGTCTCTGTGCCAAAAAGTAGTAAACAAAAAAAAGTATTACTCAATACAGAACTGCAATAAACAATACAGAACTAATATTAAACTAAAAGCAGGGAAATGAAAGGGTCACTATTCCCTAGTTACAGTATCATGCTGCTAGATGATGAGGGCTAGGCTCTAAACTGTGCACTCTACATTAAGAGAATTATATGCACATCAAAAAAGTACTGTGCTCATGATGCACTGACACCGACTGAGGTTTCCTAATCTAATTATATAATCACAGGAATATGCATCAGCAGCACAGGTATTTCATTGTGCAAACTACAGGTGCATCTCACAAAATTAGATCAAAAAGTTAATTTCAGTTTTTCAATACAAAAAGTGAAACTCATATAGAGTCATTACAGAGTGATCTATTTAAAGTGTTAATTTCCGTTAATGTTGATGATTATGGCTTACAGCCAATGAAAACCCAAAAGTCATTATCTCAGTAAATTAGAATACGTTATAACATCAGCTCGAAAAATAATTTTTAAATCCAAAGCAGCTTGGATTGTCTGTCTCCACTCTTCCTCCAGACTCTGGGACCTTGATTTCCAAGGCCTAGTGTGAAGTATACACAATCAGTGATGGTTTGGGGAGCCATGTCATCTGCTGGTATAGGTCCACTGTGCTTTATCAAGACCAAAGTCAGCACAACCACCTACCAGAAAATTTTAGAGCATTTCATTCTTCCCATTGCAGAAAAGCTTATTGGAGACGGAAATTTCATTCTCCATGCCACACCGCATTAATGCAGTAATTGATGTAAAAGGAGCCCGACCAAGTATTGAGTGCATTTACTTAACATACATTTCAGCAGGCCAACATTTCGGATTACAAAATAATTTTTTCAAGCTGGTGCTGTAAAATATTCTAATTTACTGAGATAATGACCTTTGGGTTTTCATTGGCTTCAAGCCATAATCATCAACATTAACAGAAATAACCATTTGAAATACATCACTGTTTGTAATGACTAGAGTTTAGCGAAGCAGGTCGGTCAGATACATAAGTCGCAGACTATCGCCAAAGTCGGGTATCGCTGACCAACACCCGACCATAGCGTGAAGTCGGCCATGCGGTTGGCAAAACGAGTGGCCAAAGTCGGATTTTCCCAGAATGCATTCAGGCGCCTTTTTTCAGCCAATGAGCAAGGACGTACACTGTGGGCAACGAGATGACATGGGCAGCATACACCACCATCTTAGAGAAGGGCATTGCAGTGCCTGGCTTGCTTTGGGGGCGTCAGTGTCTATAAAAGCCCTGAGCGCCCATCTCCATTTTACTTCTGCCGATCTTAACAGTAGGGAGAGGTTGCTGACGCCGTTTATCAGTAGGGAGAGAGTTAGGGCTGGAAAGAGAAGTTCTTCTGTGCTTGTGCGGATAGCAATTGTGCTGTACAGTTAGTGTGCAGTGACAGGGGAGGGTTTTCTTGTGTGCAGAAGCGCTGGTTATTAGGCTGATTGATAGCTGTATTGCTGTGTGTACACTGCTGTGCAGACTGCTTTTTACACAGCACTAATACTTTTGTTCTTTTTTTCTGCAGTTACCGACCGTTCATTTTTCCCACACCGTATAGAGCTGTACGCTCCTCACACACTACCGTGTTCCGGCTGGTATCACAGAAAAATACATGCTGACTATCTGTGTGTGACTTTGGAAATATATACGGAGATTTAAATTAACCCCCTTCACCGTATACAGCTGTACGCTTCTGATACAGTACCGTATATCTGCTCTTTGTATTACGGTCAAATCCATACTGAGCGAGCGTCTGTGTCTGACTCCGGAAATGTATACGGAGATTTAAATTTTCACCTACATCGTATACAGCACCATATATCTGCTGGTATTTTTGGTACATTTTCCCAAACATGAAGAAGTATGGTGGAAGAGGCCGCGGATGTCGGTGGGGGGGACCAGCTGGTACTGATGGTGGTGGTGCATCTGCTGGTAGTGCCAAAAGCACAATAGCACCTAAGGCAAGTGTTGAGCCTGCGTCATCGTCTGGCTCCAGAAGGCCTGGAAGGCTCCCTTTTCTGGGAGTAGGTAAACCGCTTTTAAAGCCGGAGCATCAGGAACAGGTTTTGGCTTACATTGTCGAAACAGCCTCCAGCTCTATCGCCTCCTCTTCTGAAGTTTCAACAAATGCAAGCACTGAGTCGTCAGTGCAGGCTCCTGGTCAGGAACAACACTTTCCCTTGTGTCCTTCACCCCCACCAAAAGTGAAGGATGCAGCAGGCCACACTTCAGATTACTCCCTGGAGCTCTTTTCACATACAACGCCTGGGTTATTAAGTGAAATCCCGAATTCCCCAGTCCAAGATGAATATGACATGGAGTGCACTGATGCACAGCCACTGCTATATGTTTCTGCTGGTACATTCACCCAGAGCAATGCATTGCCCTCGCAGTCTGAGCCAGAATCTGACCCTGATGAAACTCAGGTGCCCCTTCCCACATACTATACCACCTTACACGGTGACACAGAGGAAGGTGCTGATGAAATTGAAGAGGAGGTGATGGATGACCCAGTTGTTGACCCAGATTGGCATCCATTGGGGGAAGAGGGTGCTGCTGGCAATAGCTCAGAAGAGAAGGATCCGCAGCAGGCATCGATATTGCAGCTGCGGTTATCTGGCAGGCCTGTAGCAGTCCAAAAACGTGTTAAAAAAACAAAGAGTTGCAGGACAGCTTGGCCAGACTGTCAAATTAGCACAGCGTGCAAGCCCTGAAAATTTATCCCATAGTAGGAAGAGTGCAGTGTGGCAGTTTTTTGACCAAAATCCTATTGCTGAGGCAAAGGTTATCTGTAAGAAGTGCGGAAGGACCTTTAGCCGAGGGAAAAATCTCCAAAATTTGAATACCAGTTGCATGCTTAGACATTGAAACACCATGCACTTGCAAGCGTGGAAAGACTACAAAACCTCAGGTAGCACACGTGCACCTGCTCCGACTGAAGGTAGCCAGCAATGCTACATCGCTTCCCTTACTGTAAGCCCACCGGTTAGCACACCACCAGCAAGAAATGTTGAGATGTCGTCGCAAGGCCAAAGCAGTCAGGGAATCACAATGTTTTTCCAACGAAAGACTGAATCTAGGCCATCACCACCAGAATCACCAACCCCCTCTCAGTCCGCCATGTCCACCCCTAGTTCCCCCACATGCAGCTCTCAAGTCCAGCTCACCCTAGCAGACACTCTGAGTAGGACAAGAAAATACTCATCCTCTCATCCACGTACACTGGCTTTGAACGGCTACATTGCCAAACTGATCTCATTAGAGATGATGCCCTTCCATTTGGTTGAAAGCGCAGCGTTCCGAGAGCTTATGGCCTACGCTGATGCCCTTCCGTTTGGTTGAAAGCGCAGCATTCCGAGAGCTCATGGCCTACGCTGTCCCACGCTATGACCTACCCAGTTGGCACTTCATTTCTAGAAAAGCCATCCCTGCCCTCCACCTGCATGTGAAAAACCGCATTGTCCATGCACTCAGTGAGTGGAAAGGTGCACCTCACAACAGATGCATGGGCCAGTAGACATGGCCAGGGCCGTTACGTGTCCATCACTGCACACTGGGTTAATGTGGTGGATGCAGGGTCCACAGGGGACAGCGGCGGTGGGACAGTGCTGCCTAGCCCACGGAATAGGCAACAGTTGGCTGTAGGCATTCGACCCTCCTCCTCCAGAAGCGAAAGCTCGTCGACAGAGCACAGTCGCATGAGCACTCCACCCGCAGCTGCCAGTGTTGCACACGAGGTGTCCCACTATCGAACAGCTAGTGGTAAGCGTCAGCAGGCTGTTTTAAAGATTATGTCTTTGGGCGACAACAGACACACCGCGGAGGTAGTGGCCGACTACTTGCAGCGAGAAACTGAGTCATGGCTGGGCAGTCTACATCATGAGCCAGGCAAGGTAGTCAGTGATAATGGACGTAATTTTGTGGCGGCCATAGCCCTGGCAAAACTCAGACACATACCTTGCCTGGCTCATACCTTGAACCTGGTGGTGCAGTGCTTCATAAATAATTATCCGGAGTTACCAGCCCTGCTCCATAAGGTGAGAAGACTGTGCTCGCACATCCGTCGCTCGCCCGTAGACTCCAGTCATATGCAGAGGCTGCAGCGATTGCTCCACCTACCCAAGCACCACCTAATCAAAGACGTTGCAACAAGGTGGAACTCCACCATGCACATGGTTGAGAGGCTGTGCGAACAGAGGCAGGCTGTAAAGCATTTGTGGGAGGATACATGGGCAGGCAGTTTGAGGGCAGACATCGAGTTGTCGGGTGTGCAGTGGTCAAAGCTGAAAGACCTCTGTAAAGTCCTTCAGTGTTTTGAGGAATGCACACGGCTGGTAAGCGCAGATGATGCCATAAGCATGAGCATCCCACTTATGCGTCTGCTCATGCAAACTTTGATGCACATTAAGGATCAGGAGTCTGCAGCGGAAGAGGAGGAGGAAGGAAGACTTGATGACAGTCAGGCATTGTCTGCTCAGGGAACTGTCCTGGATGAGGTTGAGGAAGAGGAGGATGAGGGGGATGATTATTTTGGGGAGGAAGATGCTTCTCAGGGGGCAAGAGAAAATGTTGGCTTGCCAAGGTCAGGTACAGGGTTTATGCGTGAATGGAGGGATGTG
>JARQOD010000006.1:244527153-244612124 GCA_033576555.1 Oophaga sylvatica | reverse complement strand
GTTTACCTGACCCTTTCCCTACCCGCGGAGCTGGGCTGCAGTTTCAACTGGCGTTTAAATACATCGCTATTAGATGACGAGACTACGGTAACTAATCTGGCCGCGAAGCTACGTACCTTTTTTAGTGAGAACGATAATGCCGGAATGCCATTGCCAACATTAATGGAGGCACATAAGGCCTTTATCCGAGGCGAATTCATAGCCTTGGGCTCCTATATGAAGAAGAAAAGATTCCAGGAACTTGGTACCCTCCTACAGCGCATCACTTCCCTGGAGTGGACCCATAAGGAAACGAGAGCCAGGCAGACGCTGAATGAACTGATAGAAGCACGGACTGCTCTCCGAAGCTTTCTTAATATTAAAATCGCAAAATCAATGCTGTACACCAAGCAGAAATTCTATGCATACGGTGACAAAGGGGGACGTATGATGTCATCTTATACGAAAATGACGCAGGATAATTGTACCATCCAGGGGGTGAAGGATGATTCTGGGCTCTGGTCCTCACTGCACAACAGATTGGTGAACAATTTAGTTTATTCTACGAGAAATTGTATAATTTAACCCCTGACAGAGATTCAGTACAATCAGCTGCTCATGATACGGCGGTCCAATCCTTCCTCGACTCCTTAACGTTACCGACGTTATCTGCTTCGGACAAGATTGTCTCTAACCGCGCCATTCTCCAGCGGGGAAATTTTGAACGCCATTAAGTCGACTCCCACCGGGAAATGTCCAGGCCCTGATGGACTCCCCATTCTATATTGTAAGAAGTTTAGCGAGATTTTGGTCCCCTATCTGGAGAAATGGTGCAATGCCCTAGCTTGTGGGTCAGAGCTTCCTTTACAGGCCCTGATGGCCCACATCTCGGTCATACCGAAACCGGGGAAAGACCCTACAGCCTGCGGAAGCTATAGGCCCATATCATTGCTTAATGCAGATTTAAAGATTTGGGCAAAACTATTGGCGAATCGATTGCAGGCCCTCCTCCCCAACCTAATTCATCGTGACCAGGCGGGGTTTGTCCCAGGTCGTGAAGGCAAGTTCAATGTCCATAGAGTGCTTAGTTTATCGTACTATGCGAGACGCCGATCACTTCCGTTGGTGATGCTGGGCACGGACGCAGAGAAGGCCTTTGACCGCGTTGATTGGGCCTTCATGCGCGCGGTTCTCCTTAAGTTTGGCTTTCCACCAAGTTTCGTCTCTGCGATTTTTTCGCTATACTCGAAACCCTCGGCTGCGGTTAAAGTCAACGGGACCTTCTCGCGGTCGTTCAGGATCGCCAACGGAACAAGGCAGGGTTGCCCCCTCTCCCCGTCGTTGTTTGTCCTCTGTATAGAAACCCTATTGCAATCTGTCCGTCAAGATCTACAAACGCATGGTATTGTGGCAGGTGGTCGACATCACCTCATCGCGGCCTATGCCGACGATTTATTGTTTTTTCTATCCGATCCTCTTACAACATTTCCCCTGCTCCTCGATAAATTTGCCGTATTTGGCTCAATATCCAATTTTAAAATTAATTTCGCTAAATCGGAAGCAGTGAACGTCACCCTATCTGGGACAAAGGTGAGAGAACTACGGGATCTCTTCCCTTTCCGCTGGCCGGACTCCGGGATTACCTATTTAGGCATCAAGGTAACTGGTGAGATACGTACTATCTTCGACCTGAATTATTCCCCATTGTTGGCCACCATTAAGTCCCAACTTATCTCTTTGAAGGTGCCATGCATGGCTTGGCTGGGAAGGAAAGCCTACCTAACCTCCTACGTTTTACCGAAGCTTCTGTATCTTCTGTGGAATAACAAGAGACCCAGAATCTCACATCAAACCTTACGTAGACCACGCTCCCAGGGAGGTATTAACCTCCTGGACCCGTCGATTTATTACGAAGCAAACCAGCTGCTTCGGTGGCTGGACTACTGCAGGCTGAAGGGCAAATCAGATTCGGCTGCGATTGACCTGGAGTCCCTATCATATGCGGAGAAGGCCTCCTTCTGGATCCCGAGGACGTTGATGCCTCATCGTGTGGTGGACAATCCCATGGTCCAGAGCGCATTGTCCACATGGTGGAGGTGCAGCTCTGACCCACGTCTGGCACCCTTTCCCTCACCGCTGATGCCGACCGCTTTTTTGCCTAAGGCGGTGGGCATCCCATTGGTAGACCCAGTTATGGTTTCCTTATGGAACAGATTGGACATGCCAATTTCCTTCCGATTCCCCCAAGGCTTTGTTCCTTCTGCGGCGAACTTGGAGGAACTGATGCTGCCTAAGAAACTTAACTTCATTCAACTTGAACATTTTAGGCTGATTTGTCATCAATTCCTGCGAACGCACCCCTTGTCTCGGGATTGTACACCTTTCGAACAACAACTTTCGTTGCCTACCCCTCCAAGAAACTCCTCTCTCTCGCATGTACGCTGAAAGAGTGCTGGAACCACAGACACCGAAGACCTCATACCTGGAGGCGTGGGAACGTGAACTACATTGCTCATTTACAGATGAGGAGGTGTCCCAGATTTATGCCCGTTCACACGGCTTCTCCCGCTGTGTCCGCCTGAAGGAGAACTCACTGAAATTACTTACCCGGTGGTATAAGACTCCAGCCCTACTGTTCCAATGGGGGGTGACTCCGACCGGCGCTTGTTGGAGATGTGATGGAGACCTGGGAACGCTTTCTCACCTTTGGTGGGATTGTCCATTGATAAAAACGTTTTGGTCAGATGTTGAGGCGAGTATCAGATCCATTTGTGACCCTACATTCTTATTGACGGCCCCACTAATATTGTTGTGGTTATCGACCCCCACATATGTGCCCAAGAAATCTAAACTTAGTACGCAACTGCTGATGGCAGCTAAATTGGTAATCCCCACGTTGTGGATGGACAAGACTCCACCTAGTAAATCTTTGTGGCTAGCTAAAGTAGATGACATTTTTAGGCTTGAGGAGCTGACGGCGAGAGTGGAGAACCGCTTTGACGGTTTTTCTAAGCTTTGGGCGCCATGGGTTCACTATAAGCAGACGGTTACTTAGTTTACTGATAACTTGGTCCACGAGACATAGCTGGTTGGGTCTCTTTCCTTCCCCCCCTTCACCTCCCCCTTTCTTCTATTCTAATGTCGAGCTGTTCCCCTTCTTCTCTAGTCCGTGTGCCTAACCTCGTTCCTTCTCCTCCCCTTTTCCGTTCCCCCCCCTCCATCCTACCGGTGAACAGGTTCGCCTTACTCGCTTGCTACCTCATGATGCAGTGCGCGAGATATTTACTGAGAACAAGCGGAGTGGCTCTAAGATATAAGTAGGTATTCCCACTGTAATCTTGTACTGCTTCTCTCTGCATAAACATTTGTTCCCGGTTTATGTAATGTAATGGGATGGATCATGGACTTTGAGATATTTTTGGTTATTCTGTTATTGTTGTTACATTTCTGTCCAGTGGACATTCTCTCAAAGTTATCTGTACTCATGTTCATATTCATATAAATAAAGAATATACAAAAAAAAAAAAAAAAAGAACGTAATTCTGGCGTTTTGACTTCTCACTACGCCGTTTAGCAATCAGGTTAATCTTTTTTTTCTATTGATGGATCAGGTTATTCTGAATGCAGCAATACCAAAATGTGTATGTTAGATTTTTTTTATTTTATTTTGAATGGGGCGAAAGGGGGATGATTTGAACTTTATTTTTAAAAACTTTTTTTTTTTTTTTTTTACTCTTGGCATGCTTCAATAGTCTCCACGGGAGACTAGAAGCTGCCAAAACCCGATCGGCTCTGCTACATACAGGCAATGATCAGATCACCTGTATGTAGCAGAATTGCTGACTTCCTATGTGCACCGACCACCAGGCAGTGCTCATAGCAATCCGGCATTGACAATCAGAGGTCTCCAGGTGACCTCTGGTTGTCATACCAACCCACCGGTGACCTGCAATCACGTGATGGGGGTCATCGGTGGGCGGATTTTTGGCCCAATAGCCACAAGCGCGTGTTAAATGCCGTTGTCAGAGTGACAGCAGCATTTAACTGGTTAATAGCCGCAGGTGGATCGCGATTCCACCCTCGGCTATTCCGGCCACATGTCAGCTGTTCAAAACAGCTGACATGTGACGGGAAAGATGTGGGCTCACCGCCGGAGCCAACATCAAAGGAAGGGAAGTGACCTGCATACCTGCACAGTACTAGTACGGCGGAGGTTGCAAAAGGGTTAACCACTTTAAGACCCAGCCATTCTATTGCACCAATAGCAGTGTGGTATAGTGGATATACCTTTCTTCTACAAGTCTGTACAATTGCACCAAGACCAAATATTGATCATTTCTTGTGTTGAGCTATGCTTGAAAAAAGTGTTTTTTTTATACAATGCATTATTGTATTAATTTTATTATTGTATTTGTGCCAACTGTATTATCCTGCTGATGACCTGCATCATATGATTGTTTCTTACAATACCATACTGGCTTGCTGACCTGTTCAAGTGATTCCCAATTTCTAAATATTCTTAGTCACAAAATAAAAATCGTGTAGTTTTTGCAAGAAATCAGATTCGACAATTTTCTGCTCAACCTGGTAGCACCAGAAAACATATTTCAAGGACTTGTTATTTGTATAAGGAACAGAAAGCTGAATTATACAAAGAAGCCTACTTGGTCAAATGTAAATGGCTATATGGGGTCCTTAATTATAGATGTAAAATGAGACGATGAAGGGAAAAAAGAGAAGAGCTGGTGTAACAGCTGTCCAATAAGATAAAGCCAAACACTTGTTTAATGGGATTGAATGTTCACCTTTTTCTGAGTAACGTAAAGAAACAAGAGGTTAATGATCTGCTACTCACTTGCCAGCCACACACACACACACACACACACAAACATCCAGTCTGCTAACAATTAAGCATTTCTCTCAAAAGCTGTCCTGAACTAACAAGACTAATAAATCAACCAAATCCACATTTTATAATGTTATGAAATGCAATGCCGTTCTTGGATATATTTAACCTGGTTCAGCTTAGGAGCACTCCTCATTTTTCTTTGGAATGTATTCCAACATTCTACTGCCAGACTTAGGAAAACAACGTTTGTTTGGTTACACTCACATTGTATGTGAAGGCAGTGAAAAAAGATGACTTAAAACCACAAGTTGTACTTGAGTCTGTCACTTTGGGCAATACAAGACTGAATGGACTGCAAGGTTTCATAGTCTTGCAAAATTGGGATATACACTAAGAATCGGTGATGATTTTGATAAAGGAACTGTACCGTATTTTTCGGACTGTAAGACGCACTTATTTCTCAAAATTTTTGGGGGGAAAATGGGGGTGTGTCTTATAGTTGGAATATACTTACAAATACTGTGGCGGCAGCAGGAGTCGGGCGATTCTGCAGCGTTCCTGGTCCGACGCTGCCGGCAATGATCACACTCCCTACCCAGGCTGGTGGAGCAGGATCGACGGTGATGCTCTGTGGTGAGGGGGACTCCACTGGCATCTTGTGAAAGCCCGGAGTCCCTGCATATCCACTGCTGCGATGCAGTGGCCTCCGAGAAAATGGCCGTCCGGGACGGCGCATGCTCAGATTGAGATCTTGGCAACAATATCTCACCCCGAGATATCAATCTGAGCATGCGCCGCCCCGGCGGCAATTTTCCCGGAGGCCACTGCATCGCAGCAATGGATATGCGGGGCCTCCGTGCCTTCACAAGATGCCGGCGGAGCCCCCAGCACCACAGAGCATCACCGCCAATCCTGCAATGGGATTTCCCGGAGTCCACCGCATCACAGCAACGGATATGTGGGGCCTCCAGGCTTTCACAAGATGCTGGCGGAGCCCCGAGCACCACCGCCGAACCTGCTGCACCAGCCTGGGATGGAATTTCCCGGAGGCCACCGCACATGCCTGGCATGGGAGTCATATCGCTGGACCAATGAACACCCCCTGTGACACTGCTTCACCAGCGCTGCTGATCCCTCCCCCCCACCAAGGGTAATCTGAATTTGGACTGTAAGATGGACACGCATTTGTCACATTAATTTTTTTTCCCTATTTTCCTTCTGAAAATTTGAGGTGCGTCTAATGGTCCAGTGCATCTTATAGTCCGAAAAATACGGTAGCTGTTACATTTCAATTTTTTAAATTCATTATAAACAAAACAAACAAAAAAAAAAACAAGTTATCAGCTATCCACGGGAAAGGTGATAACTTGTTGATCATCAGGGGCCAGCTGCTCTGACCAACACTGATCGGCAGAACAAAAACTTTGATCCCAGTTAGAAAGGGGCAGCAGTATGCATGTGTGACCTGCGCTTTAATTTATTTCCTACTGGCCTGCCAAATTTTTTTTTTTTTGTCAGCCCCATAGAGAATGTATGAAGTGACAATCCAGCATTTAACTTACTGTGCCATTTTGCAACAGGGATAGAAGTTCCTTTTTGGAGAAAATAATTAACCAATCCCACCTATTAGCAAGATATCACTTATCTGCAGGTGGGAGATCGGCAGATCAATTCGCAAGACTCCAGTCCATTGGACAGGTCAGTAGTCTCTGGCAACTGGACAAGAGCTCTGTGAAGCTCACGATCAGGAAATAGCAGTGTTTTGGGTGCAGCATATATTCGCTGTGTCGAAAATGCTGCATTCTAATCATTCAGCTAAATCCGCATGTGTTCAGTGAACCTAGAGTCTCCGCTGCAGATAAACATGCTGCGGCTTGTAAAACCACACCGCAGGAGAGTTTAGCAGGGTTAAATAGAATCATAGTGGGCATGGGGCATTTCTATAAATCCCTTCCACTGTGCTTCTAATGTACAACAAAGCATTTCGTATGCAGCGCTGGTGAGCCATGTCCAAACCGCTGTTATTCATGATCATGGCCACGGGTTCCCTTACCTTCCAGCATCCCCAGCGCAGCTTTAGATTAGTTAGGGATGTTGTGGCATTATCATTGTCGATTGATGCATAAATACATTACGTCAGCCCTGACTAATCAAAAGCTGCACCAAGGATCCCGGTAGGTAAAAAATTCACAGAGCTCCCATCCAGCAGTCAGTCTTGTGACGTGGCCAATGGACCAGAGTCCCACAAACCAACCCTCCCATCTATAGTGATAACTTCATTTTTTTTCCGCTGGACAACGTCTGAATGTGTTAGTCAATATTAAAGGAGCAGTCTCAAGATTAAATAAGTAATATTGTGAAGTGACTGCAAAAACAAGCAACTTCCATGCTCATAAACAGATGGATTTTTAACTATTTTACAGCTTATTGGCAAGTACAGTGGTAACGGAAAGTATTCAGACCCCTTTAAATTTTTCACTCTGTTTCACTGCAGCCATTTGGTAACTTCAAAAAAGTTCATTTTTTTTTCTCATTAATGTATACTGCACCCCATCTTGACTGAAAAAAAAAAAAAAACAATGTAGAAATTTTTGCAAATTTATTAAAAAAAGAATAACTGAAATATCACAGTCATAAGTATTCAGACCCTTTGCTCAGACACTCATTTAAGTCACATGCTGTCCATTTCCTTGTGATCCTCCTTGAGATGGTTCTAATCCTTCATTGGAGTCCACCTATCTTTAGGAATCTGTCACCCCAATTTTACCATATCAACTAAAGATATGGCTGAATAGTGCGTCCCATAACAAAGCTATCTGTATTTTCCTTATATCCTGATACCTTAGTAAAGTTCGTATTTGGCGCTGTCAATCAGGGCGGTCAGGTCAGGAAGGCGGTGTTTTCTTTGTCCTCCCCCCCCTGCTCCTCGGCATCACTTGCGTAGGGCCGTCTGTGAATCCCACAGACAGCGTTCGGCTTCCCGCAATTGCGCATTTCAAATTCGGCCCCGCGCATGCGCAGTGTGCTTTGCCCAACAGTGGGCAAAGCATAAAATCATTACAGCGCATGCGCTACTCTTTCCTTGCCCCGGAAATGACTGCTTGCCTTGGACGACTTTCGGGGCAAGGAAAGAGTAGCGCATGCGCTGTAATGATTTTATGCTTTAAAATGCTTAATCTTTAAATGGAAGAAGTTTGGGACCACCAGAAGGCTTCCTAGACCTGACTGTCCAGCCAAACTGAACAATCGTGGAATATAATATATATCCCAACCACTGCCTTTTACTACTCAACACCTTTCACCTTTGTCGCTGACTTGTTTGGAGACCTTCTTGGTCTTCAAGGTGTTGTTTAGTTAGTGGTGCCTCTTGCTTAATGGTGTTACAGCCTTTGTGGCCTTTCAGAAAAGGTGGATATATACTGACAGACTATGTGACACTTAGATTGCACACAGATGGACTTGCTTTTACTAAGCATGTGACTTATGAAGGTAATTACTTGCAACAGAAATGTTTAGGGGCTTCATAGCATAAGGGGTGAATACATATGCACTTGCTATTTTTTAGTTATTTGTTCCCATATATTTATGTCCATATTTTTCTCACTTCAACAACTTCGACTATTTAGTGCTGATGCATCACACACAAATCAGATTACAAAAAAATGTAAACAGGTTGTGATGTAACAAAATAGGTAAAAAGCCAATGGGGTCAATACTTTCAAAAGCCACTGTATGAAATCTAAATTAAAGTACTGTGACCATCAAACATTAGTAGCTGGATGTCTGATCAGTATCCCATTAGACAATTCAAGAAATGAATATAATATAAAAAGCTAATCATTTCTATGGGAATAAGAATTTTTCTTCTACACTTCCAGTACTCCATCAGGCCACAGGTGACCACAAGGTCATGTGTTATTCATTCAACTAGGCAATCCGGTCTTTATGTGAATTTAAAAAAAATTGCTGATCCACTAAAGAAACAAGTCCTCATAACGTAACCTCAAAACAAAAGACCGCTTCAGACGCAGTGCTTGAGAACAATATGTGTGACAGCTCCATAGCTTGGTAGGGTCAAATGCTCTTGCAGGCATGTTCCAAGCCCAATAAAAAGGTTAATGCTTCAATGGCTGTCAGGAACATGCAAGTCAAAACACAATCTACGCAAAACAAAGCAGCCATATAGCAGCTCAATATAATATCCCAGCTGTCACGTTTTTTTTTCTCCTTAAAAATAGCTTGGCGCAGCTCCAGAGCGAGACAAAAGTCACTGCTGTCTGTGCGGAGTATGCGCTTACAGCAAAATAGACAATTTGTAAGCAAGTGACTAAATATATCTCAAACAACAATTAAAAATCGCCAATGATTGGAAAAATATGTAATTTTAGCTACAGTGACAAATATAGCGCCCTGCTTCTGGGCTGCAAGTATAAATATAGACATTACTGTCACATAATAGAAAGTGAAAGAAACATGGAAAGTGTTCCCGCGGGAAAAGTAAGCCGATGGAAACTCAATTTTTTTCCATTACATTACCATTTAAAATTACCGTATACTATTCCAGAATGTGAGGATCTTATAATGTATAATTTTTTAATATACATTACATTTATGTTATAAAATATGCACACATACAAACATATATACATGGTACATACAGAGTGCCAGGGACTTGCAAAGGACCAAGCAAGCATTCCCACTAGAGATCTAGGGGATCACAATGCAATTTATTTTTTTTTTCTAAAGGTTGCGTTAAAGCTTATACAAAATCACCAGTTTCAGAATTGGTAGTTTAGTAGCCCCTAAAGTTATAGTCCAGTTGAATTTATTAATGATCTGCCTCCTATAAACCGTTGTTCTGTAAGTCAGGCGTCTATGGTGGAATTTTTGCAACAAAACTGAAAACGACAGGTAATTAAGAGATAAAGACATGCTTGCGTAACAAACCACAGAGTGGTACAAAAAACAAGTAGAAACTTCTTATTTTGTAGGAAGCCTTCAAAGCTGAGATTTTTGGCTCTAACTTTCATGTCTTTGAAAGACACAGAAGATGAATAGCGAATATTTGATTATGTCCTTTATACTGTGAAGCATAGGTGATGGGTTGGGGGGGGGGGAGACCATGTCTTCTTTGAACAATACTGAGGGGCAGAATCAGTCTGCTCGACATGCCAATCAATCTAATTAGTCCTCACTTGAGCCATTTGTTTTCTGAAAAGACAGTGACCCAAAATCTTGCCTCTGTAGAAGTTAATCTGAAAAACCCAGTTGACTTACAGCAAACCTGTCAACAGGATTTTGCCAAGTAAATTTACACGCATTGTCAGATTGCGGTTACACTGATCAAAATAATACTTGGGGTGAAGAAATCCATCTTGTGGTTCTATAGGTAAAGTCTTATCTTGGTGATATATAGATTCAACATTCAACAATTCCTGTTCAGTGGAGCAAGTTCTCAAAAGAAGTAAAAAAGCGAAGTCAGACCAGAATTCTGCAAAAATTGTATTTATGTTCAGTGCTTTTATACACATTATTTCATATCCCCTTTTCTTTTACTTCACCTTATAATATTATCATGTTCCCTTCTTGTCCTCCCTTTTTTTTTTTTTTTTTTTTTTTTAGTCCTTCTCACTTTATGGTCCTATCCTCTTGCAGTGGTATGCGCTCCTTCTGGTGTCTCCACTGGACGTTGCTGGGGCGACGCGTCTATGCGGCTGGCTCCGCCTCCCTACCCTGACGCGTCGGGCAGGGAGGGGGCGCGGCTCAGCATGACGCCGGTCCCCGATGATGTCGGGCGGGAAATGCTGGCGGTAGCACTGCAGCACAGCTGCTGGCATTTATATTTATATATATATATATATATATATATATATATATATATATATATATATATATATATATATATAGTGCCTACAAGTAGTATTCAACCCCCTGCAGATTTAGCTGGTTGACACATGCGGAATTAACTTGGCATTGTGACATTTGTACTGTAGATCAGCCTGGAAGTGGGAAATGCACTGCTGCAAAAATTTTTGTTTTAATTTTTTTTTTTTTTAAAAAACGTTAAAAGTTAATTCAGAGTGTCATTTATTATTCAACCCCTCAAACCACAAGAATTCTGTTTGGTCCCCCTAAAGTATTAAGAAGTAGTTCAGGCACCAAGAATAATGAGCTTCACATGTGTGGATTAATGATCTCTTTTGCCAGCCTTTTCTGACTATTTAAGACCCTCCCCAAACTTGTGAACAGCACTCATACATGGTCAACATGGGAAAGACAAAGGAGCATTCCAAGGCCATCAGAGACAAGATCGTGGAGGGTCACAAGGCTGGCAAGGGGTACAAAACCCTTTCCAAGGAGTTGGCCCTACCTGTCTCCACTGTTGGGAGCATCATCCGTAAGTGGAAGGCTTATGGAACTACTGTTAACCTTCCACGGCCTGGACAGCCTTTGAAAGTTTCCTCCCGTGCCGAGGCCAGGCTTGTCCGAAGAGTCAAGGCTAACCCAAGGACAACAAGGAAGGAGCTCTGGGAAGATCTCATGGCAGTGGGGACATTGGTTTCAGTCAATACCATAAGTAACGTACTCCACCGCAATGGTCTCCGTTCCAGACGAGCCCATAAGGTACCTTTACTTTCAAAGCGTCATGTCAAGGCTCGTCTACAGTTTGCTCATGATCACTTGGAGGACTCTGAGACAGACTGGTTCAAGGTTCTATGGTCTGATGAGACCAAGATCGAGATCTTTGGTGCCAACCACACACGTGACGTTTGGAGACTGGATGGCACTGCATACGACCCCAAGAATACCATCCCTACAGTCAAGCATGGTGGTGGCAGCATCATGCTGTGGGGCTGTTTCTCAGCCAAGGGGCCTGGCCATCTGGTCCGCATCCATGGGAGGATGGATAGCACGGCCTACCTGGAGATTTTGGCCAAGAACCTCCGCTCCTCCATCAAGGATCTTAAGATGGGTCGTAATTTCATCTTCCAACAAGACAACGACCCAAAGCACACAGCCAAGAAAACCAAGGCCTGGTTCAAGAGGGAAAAAGTCCAGGTGTTGGAGTGGCCTAGTCAGTCTCCTGACCTTAACCCAATTGAAAACTTGTGGAAGGAGCTCAAGATTAAAGTCCACAAGAGACACCCAAAGAACCTAGATAACTTGGAGAAGATCTGCATGGAGGAGTGGGCCAAGATAACTCCACAGACCTGTGCCGGCCTGATCAGGTCTTATAAAAGACGATTATTAGCTGTAATTGCAAACAAGGGTTATTCCACGAAATATTAAACATAGGGGTTGTATAATAAATGACCCACACTTTTATGTTTAAAATTTATTAAAATTCAACTGAGCAACATAACTTTTTGTTTTGTAAGATTTATGCTTCTGTTAATAAATCCTACTCTCGTTTGCAGTTTGAAGGCTCTAACTTATTTGCATCTTATCAAACCAGCTAAATCTGCAGGGGGTTGAATACTACTTGTAGGCACTGTATATATGCACAGTGACCTCCATACCACCACCAGTGCCCCTCAAAAAAGCCGCATGCGAAACGCGCGTCAGGGCTCCCAGCCTGCACCACTTAGGTAATGTGCCCACATCTTTCATTGTCCATCATGCCTATCTTAAGCCTTCACTTTAATAGTACACTCTTCTGTAAGATTTAAGCATTCTTTCATGTGCTTCCTTTTGCAACTTAAGGTACTGCCACACTAAACAACATCGCTAACGGGATCGCTAAAAAACGTCACTATTTAGCGATCCCGTTAGCGATGTTGTTGTGTGCGGCATCTACCAGCGACGTGGCCCCTGCTGAGATCCTGCTGTGATCTCGCTTGTCGTTCTCATCGTTCCGGACCCTATTTTTATCGTCGGCGCCCCGCTGGTAAGTATATATCGCTGAGTGTAGCACCTTTTGTTAGCGATTTAGCGGTACTTTTGTACCGCTAAAGTCGTTAACAAGATCGCTAACTGCGATAGCGTCCTTAACGACATCGCTAAATTAGGCTGCTACTAGCGATATAGAAACAATCCCGCTAGCGATCGCATTAGTATGCGTCGTTATCGTGATCGCTAGCGGGATTGTTTAGTGTGGCAGTACCTTTAGCACAGATATTGATTTATACTATGCACTTTAAAGGTTAGCTTTTCATGGACTTTTATGCATTGGAATATAGGGCTCCGTTGATGCATAATTTATGCAATACTTTTTTCAAAACAGGAAGCTCATTAATTCCTGATACACTTCCATGCTTGCTGTGTACATATTTCTTTTTTTGTTATTTGACACTGTTTGATATAATTTGTTGTATTATTCATGGCGCCTTTGTGAATCTGTTGGCACTTTACCATTTTGGTGCAGCTTTTTATTTGCACAACGTCTCTTCCTGGTCTTATTCACAGTATTGTTTTATAATCAATTTTTTTTTAATTGAATTTCAATAAAGTTTAATGCTTTTAGACATAGCTTTCTCTCCATTTTTGATGTTTTTTTTGAGTAATAAAAGCTGTCTTTGCTAGGCATTTCATCCTATTTGCAAATAAAAATGGTAGGCAAGTGAATTGGTAATGAGGTTGTCCAGTCAAAACAGTTGGCCACATTCATGTTTCCTTCAATTGCAACCAGTCGTCCTGTCCCTGCAGCTGAAAAACACTCGCCATAGCATGATGCTGTCACCACCATGTTTCACTGTTGGGATTGTATTGGGCAGGTGAAGAGCAGTGTGGTTTTCTCCACACATACCGCTTAGAATTATCACCAAAAAGTTCTATCTTCGTCTCATCAGACCAGAGAGTCTTATTTCTCATAGTCTGGGAGCCCTTCATGTGTTTTTTTTAACAAACTATGCAGGCTTTCATATGTCTGACACGGAGGAGAGGCTTCTGTCGGGCCACTTTGCCATAAAGGCCCGACTAGTGAAGGGCTGTGATAGTTTACTTTGTAGAACTTTCTCCCATCTCCCTACTGCATCTGTGGAGCTCAGCCACATTGATCTTGGGGCTCTTCTCCCACAATTCCTCAGTTTGGCAAGACGGCCATGTCTAGGAATACTTCTGGTGGTCCCAAACTTCTTCCATTTAAGGATTATGGAGGCCACTGTACTCATAGGAACCTTGAGTACTGCAGAATTTCTTTTGTAACCTTGGCCAGATTGTGCCTTGCCACAATTCTGTCTCTGAGCTCCTTGGCCAGTTCCTTTGACCTCATGATTCTCATTTGGTCTGACATGCACTGTGAGTTGTGAGGTCTTATATAGACAGGTGTGTGCCTTTACAAATCAAGTCCTATCAGTTTAATTACACACAGCTGGACTCCAATGAAGGAGTAGAACCATCTCAAGGAGGATCACAAGGAAATGGACAGCATATGACTTAAATATGAGTGGCTGAGCAAAGGGTCTGAATACTTATGACCATGTAATAGTACATTAATGAGAAAAAAAATGAACTTTCTTGAATTTACCAAATGGCTGCAATGAAACAGAGTGAAAAATTTAAAGGGGTCTGAATACTTTCCATACCCACTGTAACTGGGCAATTTCCACTTTTGCATTTTTATTTTCCTGCCCTGCTTACAAGATCCCTCAACATACCATATAAGGGCTTTCTTGTAAGACAATGTAATTTTGAATGACGCTATTCACTTAAAGTGCAAATTGCCTCTTAAGAGAAAAAGAGGACTTGGACTCTATAGCGCCACCTATTGCAAGTAGCGATCCTACAAGTCACAATCAACCCTTTAACGAGTCTTGTAATGTGACTTAGGATAAAAGCCAAATCAGTATCTCAATTTGCAGACACGGTGTTTCGGACTATTGGTCCTCGTCAGTGCAAAGTATGAGATTAGATTTGGCTAGCTGAGAGGCTCTGGACGAGGTCTAAGGTTTCTCCTTGTGGAGAGTGACATACCAGCACTGGCTTGTCAAAGTAAGGAGGCTTATTCACTTAAAGTGATTTGGAAAAAAAAATTACATAAAAAAAAAACAAAAAAAACCCACAGAGCAATCCCGCTTTACACGCTGTATTAATGCCTCCCCTCCAGGTGTGACTGACATCCTCCTGGCTTGATGCTTGCTTTCTGTGCTTAGGAAGCACAAAAATGTAGCAAGACTCAAGCAAGCACAGGGAAGACGACTCACTGAGTCAGGATAACATCAATCCTACCTGAGGGTGGGGGAGCATGATTACTGCATATAAGCCAGTCGGCGTTCAGTGAAGTGCCCATTGCGTAGACTAGCATATGCAGAGTACAGCATTAAAAGTGTATTTTATATATTAGTAACAGCTATTGTCTCAGGTAGCAGAGCCACTATTAGGAAACGGATTCATGCTTTAAGTTCTCATTTAGGCCTCTTTCACACATCCGTCTTTTTGTATCAGGCATGATCCGGCGTGTTGGTAAAAAACGGATCCGGTACCGGATGCGTTTTTTTACCATTGACTTTCATTAGCGCCGGATCGTGCCTGATTTCATTGCGTTGTATCCGGATCCGGCGGAAATGTACATTCCGGCGGCCGGACAAAACGGAGCATGTAATGTTTTTTTTTTTTTGCCGGATCCGCCTGATGTGCCTGAAGCGGCGCATCAGGCGGCCGGAAACAATAGAAGTCAATGGAACCGGATCAGACTTTTGTGCAATCCGTCAAAAGTCTGATGCGGTGTCTGGAAATCTACTACTACTACTACTACTACATTTTCCAGTGTCTCCAGGCATCCGAAACCCTCTTTTTCTGGGTTCAAAAGTTCAGGTCGGATCCAGCAAAAAAAAACGGAACCGTTGCATCAGTTTTTTTTATTTCAGTGCCGGATCCGTCCCTTCAGGTGTTCGACGGATCATGCCTAATACAAAAAGACGGATGTGTGAAAGAGGCCTTAGACATCTGTTTTTTACACATCAGTTAAAATAAGACCTCTGATTTGCATATATATTTTGGATCAGATTTTCATCAGTGTTTGCCCAGTTTGTTAGTTTCTAGCATCGGGTCATGTTCACAAACAGCATTTTTGCATCGCGGTTTTTTTCTGCAGCCAAAATGTTAAAACAGAACAGGAAAATGTTAAAAATGGACTCAGACTTGGTGACTCGGATCAAAAATAGAAACGTCTCCATGATTTTTTTGCAGATTGTGCAAACAGCCCTAAATACTATAAGGCCTCATTAATGTTTTCGCATAGGAGTGCTATCCGTGGTTTTCATGGATAGCACTCGTACCTTTGATAATCTATAGGGCCATTTACATCTGATTTTTTGCGGACAGACCGGTCACTGGAAAGTCAAGAAGACATGTCCAATTTTGATTTAACTGTCGATCTGATCAAAATCTGCAATGAGTTTGTGAAAAAAAAATCGTATCTGCACTCTGATCAATCTCTGAACAAACTGATCAAAATCAGTCCATTTTTATAGTACGTGAGAAAAATGAGCATCTGAATAAGGCCTAAAGGAAACATGTTCTATGAAAAACAAAGCCAGAACATGCAGTTAAAAGAAAAAAAAAGCTAACGGCTGAATGAGGCCTAAATTGTACTGTGGGTAGTTTCTGAAGATTCAGGGACCTGACTGGTTCTTTTTAAGATTAATCTATGTGAACTATGTTTTACAGAACACAAGACCTAGCTTTACACTGAAGGGTTCAGTTATTTGACCCTGTTCCTCCAGATGCAGGTGGTCAGGTTAGTTGTGAAGTTCAGGACTGGCATTGGAGGACATCCAGTTTCAATGCTTATCAGATTTCTAACATTTTAGGGCACACTACAAGTTCGATCCCCTGGATGAAACAGGACAAATTTACTCCAAGATCAACAAATTGAACTTTTCTGAGATCATTCCAGCTTAATTTAAGAAAGGAAAACAGAGTTGAGTATCAATAAAATGCTGAGGAGGCAGAACTTTTACATTACCCTTTTGCAGACACTTTCTACAATGATGATCAGTTTACAAGATTAACAAATGAACACCAGAAAGCATTTTAAACACACATTGCTATGCAGCTAGAAAACCTTTTTTATTTTCTCCAATACGCAACCATTTTGGTCTTGGCAGGATTGTGTAAGTGGCTGTGGTTCATCTCAGTCACAGTTTTAGAAAGCTGCTACTGTAAGGTTGTATATATAAACAGAGACATCTTTCAAGGAATAGATCAATCTACTGATTGCACCGTGTCTGGGTTTAATAAGTGAACCAATTTACAGTCTAATAAAAAGGTATTTAATTAACTTGCAAGCAGCTCAGAAACTAAAAGGGGAACGGTCTATTATCACATACTAGAATGATTTCTACCTTACGGTCTAAAAAAAGAAATCCCCAGAAGTTTTATAATGACCAATGAAATAATAATAATTTTATTTCTATAGCGCCAACATATTCCTCAGCATTTTACATTATAGAGGGGACGTCTACAGACAATAGACATTACAGCATAACAATAAACACACAGATCAAAATAGATACCAAGAGGAATGAGGGCCCTGCTCGCAAGCTTACAATCTATAAGGAAAGTAAATGTATCCCTCAATCGATCTAGGTATAAAAACATAGCGCCATGAACACTGTTTAGGTTAAAGGAAACGAGATATGTTGCACGAATGGTTAATAATCTAAGATATCTAGGAAAGCCAAGATGTTGCAGTAGAAATGCGGGTTCTTGTCCAAGCGTTTCAAACTCTGAAGTCTTCATCATGACAACCACAAAAAAAAAAAAAAGACCTATACTGGTAACCAGCCGTGAATATTCCAGCTTTTCAAAATTGGTGTAGCCCTACAGTTTCTGGTAGTGGCTGCACTGATTCAACAGTGTCAGTGTGCAGGGACAGAATCCCACCACCCCCCATGTGTCATGCTGTTAGTTTATACATAAATTCCACAGACGTAAGAATGACAACAGTTAAAAAAAATATATATATACTTTTTTTTTTTTTAAATAAGATGTTTTACAATACCTATATATTATTAAAAATACACTTTCTTACTAACAGACAAGTCTGGGATGCGCATAGTGTAGATACTCATAATTTGACATATTACAATTTGTATTACTTTGTATTAACTGAAGTTTCAGAATGTTGTAAATATATAGTATTATACAATAGTGAGGTTGTCCATTGAACTACAGCATAAAATAGTTTTATCAAGGTTTATTAATTAACTTTCACTGTTAAATATATATGCAGCTTGGTTTAGCAGCTAGGCTCAAGCACAAATATTGTAAATTTTAGGACAAAAACAATAGCTTTCAGCAGATAAGTTAATATTTATGGTCAATATTCAGGAAATAGCACATGCAATATTTTACCTCCTGTGTGCAGAGTACAATAGTGATCTCTTCCTATGAAGCCTCCAGTAACCTCAAGTGGAACATAGTAGCCTTTCTTCAGGGTACTGTCATTTGGCAACATGCACTGTGATATATATTTTTACCCGGGTGTCTAGGGTTCTCCCACTTGCTTATAATGTATGCCTCCCTTTGCTCAAGTTTTGGTGTATGGATTTGTTCACTTTTGTACCATCTTGTCTATGTGTATTTTTTTTGATTAATAAAGATTACTTTGCACTTTTTGACATAGCAAGTCTTTAATATTTAGAAACATCCTTTTGAGGTCAATCCATACCATTACAAGGATATTTAAACTCTCCATGTTTCTTATTCACTATATGTCCTACTGTCACAAGACCAAATAGGATTTTGGAAAAAAAGAGAAAATACTTTTCCTACTCCTGAAAAATCCTTTTCCTATTGGATAGTTAGATTTATGGCATTTATAAAAATCAAATCCTGTAAGTAAATTATATATTTCCATGCCAATAAAGTAACTGTGTAGAATACAATATTCTACACATTTATCTGCATATACATAAATATATATATATATATATATATATATATATATATATATATAGAGAGAGAGAGAGAGAGAGAGAGAGAGAGAGGAGAGAGAGAGAGAGAGAGAGAGAGAGAGAGAGAGAGAGAGAATCATAGAATGGTAGAGTTGGAGGGGACCTCCTGGGCCATCTGGTCCAATCCCCTGCTCAAAGCAGGATTCTCTAAATCATCCCAGACAGATGTCTGTCCAGCCTCTATTTGAAGGCTTTCATTGAAGGAGTACACCATCATCGTTAGGAAAGGCCAGGTGATGCAAATTTTCCAGCTTTATGAAAATTCAGCCTCCTAACCTTGTCAAGAAACAGACAGCAGCCTGCTTGACTGCAAAAGACCTTCAGAAAAACTTAGACTCTGGAATTGTGGTACATTGCTCTACTGTTCAGAAGCACCAGCACAAGTAACACCCTCATGAAAGTGTCATCAGATGAAAACCTCTCCTGCGTCCTCACCATAACACTCAGAGTAAGGCCGGGATCACACATGCGAGTAAGTCGTCCGACACTCGCATGTGAAATCCCAGCTCTGGCGCCGGCACTCAGGAGTGGAGCGCGCGGCTGCATGTAGTTCTATGCAGCCGTTCACTCCACTCCCGAGTGCCGGCGCCAGAGCTGGGATTTCACATGCGAGTGTCGGACGACTAAGGCCTCTTTCACACTTCCGGCGGGCGCCTGATGGCGCCCCCGGCATTTTGCCGCAGCGCCGCATCAGAAAACCTGATGCACTGCGGCGGCCGCATGCGGTTTTTTTGCCGGATGGTTTCTGATGCTTGGAGACATCAGAAACCATCCGGCAAAAACAAAAAACGTTACATGCAGCGTTTTGTCCGGCCGCCGCAATGTACATTTGCGCCGCATCCGGACAAAACCGCATGCAACGCATTGACATGCGGCGCCATCCGGCGCTAATGTATGTCAATGCGAAAAAAGCCGCATGCGGCGCATCAGATTTTCTGATGCGGCGCTGCGGCTAAATGCCGGGGGCGCCGTCAGGCGCACACCGGATGTGTGAAACCAGCCTTACTCGCATGTGTGATCCCGGCCTCAGTATGAAAAAGGACATCTAAACAAGCATGATGCATTTTGGAAACCAGTCCTGTGGACCAATGTGGTTAACATAGAACTCTTTGGTCACAATAATCAAAGGTATGCGTGGAGAAAAAAGGGGCACAGACTTTCAGGAATACAAGTCCTCACCAGCTATTAAGCATGGGGGTGGATGAATCATGCTTTGGGCTGGTGTTGCACCCAATGCAGAAAAGCACATTTCACATGTAGAGTTTTTGATCCAAACATAACACCATCTGTAAAAACAAAAAGCTCAAGTTGAATAGAGGATGGCTTCTACAAATGGATAATGATCCTAAATACATCAAAATCTACAATAGACTAGCTCAAAGGACGCAAGCTGATGGATTTACAAACCACCCTCACAGTCCCCTGATCTGATCATCATTGAAAGTCTGTGGCTAGACCTCAAAATAACAGTGCATGCAAGACGACCCAGGAATCTCACAGAACTGATGGACTTATCCAAGAAAGAATGGATGAAAATACAAGAATTGAAAGACTCTTGGCTGGCTACAGCTACTAGGTACTAACTATGCAGTGCCCAAACATCTGCATCACCCAGTTTTCCTTTTTGCAATTATTAAAATGTAAAAATATTAAACTTTGTTTGCCTAAAATGCAAAGTAAATGTATCATCTTTAACTTTAGCCATATGGTGATCATTTCATCTTCAACTTGTTTAACTGTTCACATGTTCACAAAACCAGTAATTTTGATAAGGTGTTCCCAAACTTTTACATGACACTGTACATGTACACACTGACAATTTGCTAAATTCATATAGAAAAATTACAGGTAATTGGGGAAAATAGCTGAATATACTGCACAATATTAACAGACTTGACTGATTAACAACAGGAAATATTAAGGGGGCAAAAACGTTATGTAATCATCGCATGTGCGGTTAGAATTGTAAAACTGTCAAACTACAGTCTGGGTCTAAATTCTTGTGTAAAAAAAAAACAAAACAAAAAAACAATTGTCACAAGTTCTCAATATCAATTACAATTTCAAACACTACAGCCATTTTGACTGGTCTTTTTAAGAAAGCGAGAAATAGACATTTGGATTGATGCTCAATGATGTGACAATTTCACAATCATATTGCATTGCTAAAAAAAAAAAATCCTCAACAAAAATCCTTTTGAAAACATAGATGTCCAAGAATCAACGCAATCATTTACTGCCATTCAGAAACCAGCTTAACTTGAATTCTAGACCTCTAGAAAGGGTGCAACAAGTTCAGCTAAACATACTCTAAGCTAGGTGTAAAAAAGCAATGTCATATACATTTCTTAAATAGTACACAAGTTATAATAACTTGTAGCAGGATGGACAGGGTAACAAAGCCATCAGTGTAAAATCAACTGAAATGTTAGCAGGAACAAAAATTTAAAAAAAATATATAATACAGATCCTTTGATATAAAGATGCTGAAAACTGTAGATCACAGCAGCAACATCAGTGTGCTGTAAAATACACGCAGTGAAAATATAATGGAGTCTCCCTCACAAGGTGTCTCTATTTAATCCACCTCAGAGAGGCTCTCACAGACAAGTACTTTACAATACCATGATTAGGGGCGGACACAGATGATGGCCCCTGTGCAAAAACAATATTTGGGCTCTTTATAGTCCAATATTTCGTCATAATTAACCCCTGTGTGTGCTTGTGACCCGAGGGCAATGTGAGCAGCCTGTTATGTTTTGGTAGCTGAGGAGAGCAGGCAAAAAAGGCAATACAATATTGGATTGCAGTACCCTGACTAACCACCACAACTAAAGGCAGCCGTGGAGCGTTCCTACGTTGGTCCTAGACACCTCGTCACAGCCTGAGAGATTAACTACACCTAAAGATAGAAAGAGGAAAGCTATCTGCCCCGGAGCAGATCCCCAAAGAACATAGGAAGCCCCCAAACATGTAATGGTGGTTAGACAAGAGGAAATACAGACAGAAAATAGTATGAGCAAATGCTGGGGCCCAATCTGCCTAGACAGAAAAGGATAGAAAGAATACTCACTGCAATCCAAAAAAACCCTAAAAAATGCCAATGCTACTGATTGCAAAAACACCCGAGATAACACGACCTCTAAAACCTAAATCAGTTCTCTGGTGTAACAAAACTAAGCCGCAGACACTGAAAAAAATGGAAAAGGCAAATGAACAAATAATGGCTCCAGCGGAACTGAGAGGAGCCCAAGCCCCCCGGGGGGGAACCTGGCTAACCGCACAGAAATGCAGAGAAATATGCAAATGGTGAGCACAAAAAAACAGAAAATATCTTATCTGAAAGCAGACGAAGAGGCAAGACTCGGCAATCTTCCAAGTGAACCAGGAACCACAGTTGAGACAAGAACAATTGATCTCCAGCAACCATGTTGGGAGGGAACCTCCCTTATATCAGACCAGTCTGTAACTCCTGATTGCCAATCCTCAATGAATGGTTCAGTACTGTTTGTAACCACTAGAGGGAGCTTCTGCTCAGAATTCATTTCCAAAACATTCACAACAGTACCCCCCTTGAGGAGGGGTCACCGAACCCTCATTTGTGCAACCAGGTCGGTCAGGATGAGCTCGGTGATAGGCACGGATCAGTCTCCTAGCATGGATGTCCGAAGAAAACACCCAAGAATTGTCCTCCTGACCATAACCTTGTAATGTATGTAGTACAGTTCATATAGCGTCTTGTGCTTGGGTGCGATGAACATACATGAGACACAGGTTTGATATAGAAAAGTCCTGTATTACTTCATACAAGTTGGCAGAAATAGTCACACAGTTTGCAGACACAGAAACAGGAGACACAGCAGGCCAGAGTAATCCAAGCTCAGCAATCACTCTCCAATACAGATTCAGGATCTTCTTCTCTGTTACCGTAAGTCCATGCAAACGTGGGTCTTTCAAAGAGCAGGGTTCAGAGTCCACAAGTGCTTCAGAGTTCCTCAGTAGGAATAGCTGGAGTACAAGGTCCAAGGCTTACAGGAGTCAAGTCACAAGTTCACTGCAGGCTAGATTCTGAAGCACTGATTGCTCAGTTGTGGCTGCTTAAGAAGCAAAGGAGAGAATCAGGGCGGGAACATGCAAGCTGGAAACTCCATTTTGACTGAGGGCAAGATAGCTGCAGCAAGACAGAAAGTAAAATGGCTGACGAACAAACTGAGTTTCAGGAATATATACATAGAACCTTACATTACTCCCCCTTAAGGACAACCTCCGGATGACCTCAGACCAGGCTTGTGTGGGTACCTCTGATGAAACTGACGGAGCAAGCGAGGAGCATTAACGTTATTGACCGGTTCCCATGAGTTGTCCTCCACTGGGTAGCCCTGCCATTTAATCAGATATTGTAACTGATTTCTATACAACCTGGAATCTAAAATCCTTTCCACCACAAATTCTTCCTGACCATCGACTAGCACTGGGTCAGGGCAAGGAGAGGAACGTCCAGGAAACGTATTGGGTGTCGCAGCCTTTAGTAGGGATACATGAAAGACAGGGTGGATTCTCATAGTTCTGGGCAGTTGAAGACGACAAGCAACGGCACTTATAATTTTACTGATTTTATAGGGTCCAATGTACTTATGTCCCAACTTAGACGATGGAATCCTTAACTTAAGATTTCTGGTTGACAGCCAGACCAAGTCTCCTACCTTGAAAGCTGGTGCAGGTTTACGAAATTTATCTGCTGCTTTCTTGTACCTTTCTTGAGCCGATTCCAGATTTTCCTTTAGAAGATCCATATTCTTCTGTAAAGACGTGATTCTTTCAGCCACTGCTGGTAAAGGCGTTTCTATGGGAAATCGTGGTAGAATGTTAGGATGATAACCTAGATTAGAGTAAAAAGGAGACTGTTTAGTGGAGGCACTCTGAGAGTTGTTATACGAGAACTCAGCTAATGGAAGTAGATCCACCCAATCATCCTGTAGGTGGCAGATAAAGCAGCGGAGATACTGCTCCAGGGTTTGATTGGTTCGTTCGGTCTGTCCATTAGTCTGGGGATGAAAAGCAGAAGAAAGGTTTACTTTAATGTCCAATGCTGCACAGAAATTTTGCCAAAACCTAGAAGTGAATTGCACCCCTCGATCCGAAATAACCTCATCCGGTACTCCATGTAAGCGAAACACATCTTTAATCATCAAATCTGATGTCTGTTTTGCAGTGGGTAAGCCGACACAAGGGATAAAATGAGCTGCCTTTGTTAGACGGTCAACCACCACTAGAATGGTGTTCTTCCCCTGAGAGGTTGGTAACTCCACAATGAAGTCCATAGAAATGGATCCCCACGGGCGGGACGGGGTGGGAAGAGGCTGTAACAGACCAGTTGGTGAGGAGCGAGGTGTTTTGCATCTTGCACAGACCTCACATGAAGTGACATAATTCAAAACATCCTTCCTGCAAGTGGGCCACCAAAAGAAACGAGAAAGAAATTCCTGTGTCTTTAGAATTCCTCTATGCCCAGCTATCTTGGAATCGTGAATGAGTTGCAATACTCTCAATCTGACTGTTTCAGGAATATACAGGCGTTGTCCCTGAATCCACACACCATTCTTAAAAACAAGACTTACGTCCCTTGGGGGTTGTGCCAAAAAGGAATCTGCATGGTATGCTTCCTTGATGTCCTTAAGTAGGTCTTGATTATGAATTACTCCTAGGAATCTAGAGTCCGGAAGAATAGTCTTAGGAGGAGTAATTGGACGTGTCTCTGCTGAGTAAATCCTAGAGAGTGCATCAGCCTTTCCATTGCGCGATCCTGGTCTATAAGAGATGATAAAATTAAATTGGTTTAAGAAAAGATTCCAGCGAGCCTGGCGAGGAGTCAGGCACTTAGCCGACCTGATAAACTCAAGGTTACGATGGTCTGTCAGGACGACTATTTGCTGTGCAGCTCCCTGAAGAAGGTGTCTCCATTCTTTGAAGGCGGCAATAATGGCCAACAACTCTCTATTGCCCACATCGTAGTTCCTCTCAGCCGAAGACAACTGCTGGGAAAAGAAGGCACAGGGATGCAAGACATTCTTCTCACCTGTTCTCTGAGAGAGTATAGCTCCAACGGCACAGTCTGAAGCATCCACCTCTATTATGAAGGCAAGCTCGGGGTTGGGATGTACTAGGATAGGTGCAGTGGTAAATTTATCTTTTAGACGGGAAAATGCTTCCTGGGCTTGGGGAGTCCAGGAAAACCTAGACTCTTTCCGGGTAAGTTGAGTGATAGGTGACACTACCTCAGAGAAATTTCTAATGAAACGTCTATAGAAGTTGGCAAACCCGATGAAGCGCTGTACCTCCTTCACATTTCTAGGACTTGGCCAATCCTTGATGGCTTGGGTTTTGCTTCCATCCATACTAATTCCTTGTGTAGACAGTACATACCCCAGAAATTGAATTTCGGTCCTATGGAATTCACACTTTTCAAGTTTGATGTAAAGATGATTTTGTCTTAGACGTTCCAAGACCACTCTCACATATCCATGATGTTCCTCTGTGGAGTTAGAAAAAATTAGAATATCATCCAAATAAATTACCACGAATGTATCTAGGAGATCCCTGAAGATGTCATTCACCAAGTGTTGGAAAGTGGCTGGGGCGGTACTCAGACCAAAAGGCATAACTAGATATTCAAAGTGTCCATAGCGTGACCTGAATGCAGTCTTCCATTCATCCCCAGGTCTAATACGGACTAAGTTATAGGCCCCACGAAGATCTAGTTTAGAAAAAATTTTGGCATGTCGCACTCTCTCCAATAACTCAGGGATTAAAGGCAATGGATAACGGTTTCTAATAGTAACCTTATTGAGTTCCCTATAGTCTACGCATGGTCTCAGAGATCCATCTTTCTTCTTTACAAAGAAGATGGGTGCACCTGCAGGAGATGAAGAGGGGCGTATGAAGCCCTTGGCTAGATTTTCATCTATGTAATCCTTTAAAGCCTTTAGCTCGGGCCCCGCCAGGGGGTACATCTTACCAAAAGGTATCTCTGCTCCAGGCAATAATTCAATTGGACAATCATATGGACGGTGAGGAGGAAGCTGGTCAGCGTTCTTCTTGTCACATAAATCCACATAGTCCTGGTATACAGCTGGTAGTTCAGGGACTGACATGATTCCTTTAGGAACAGAGCAAGCTGAAACTTTTGGACTCATCTGTTTCTCTGGAAAGTGTAATTCCTTGGTCTCCCAGTTAATGGTAGGATTCTGAGCCTGCAGCCATGGTAGCCCTAGAATAATGGGAAAGTGGGGAGAAGAGATAAGCATAAAGGACAGTTTCTCTTGATGGTCTTTACTCATAAGAACCCTCAAAGGCTCTGTTTCCTGATCCACTGGTCCAGAGGTCAGCAGGGAGCCATGCACAGTTTCCATCTGTACTGGAGTAGCCTTCTTCACTGAACGTATTCCCTGTTTCAGAGCAAAGGAGACATCCATAAAATTTCCACTTGCCCCTGAGTCGATCATAGCAGAGCTAGACACCCAAGCTGAGTCAACCCAGAGTTTGATGGAAAGAAAGCAATGAGAATTGTTTTTCTTACAACTCAGCTGGGACACCGCTGAGGAAACTTGAAAAATGGCAGCGTTTACACAGTCAACGTCCTCAGAGGTAACGGAGTTTAAGTCAGAGAAATCAAGATCTGTTGCTGCAGATCTCTCTGGAGCCTGAGGCTCGGACCTGACAGATCCCCTCTCGCAACACTCACAATGAATGAGTGCTGCAGTAGTCTTACGAGAACGGCTGGGGCAGTTTATAATGAAGTGCCCTGACTTACCACAATAGAAACATAGATTCTCCTTAAAACGATGTTCCTTGCGTGCATCACTAACCCGTCGTTGTAAAGAGTCTACCTGCATGGGTTCAGGTTCAGGTTCCCGTGTAATCCTACTCAAAGGTTCCTTAGCTGGAGAGGAAGGTAGGAAAAGGTTAGTACGATTGCTTTCGAACCATCTCTCTTGCCTGCGTTCAGTCAGACGAGTATCAATACGGATGCAGTAGTTAATAAAGTCACCTAACGCAGTGGGAGGGTCGGCACGAGCAAGTTCATCCTTAATCAGTGGAGATAACCCCTTTCGAAAAATAGATTTTTTGGCGGAACTGTCCCAGGTGGTATCAAGGGCCCATCTCCTGAAATCCAAGGCATATTCAGCTACCGAGTGCTTACCTTGGCGCAAAGCTAACATGGCTGCTTCAGCTGTTGCACCTCGATTGGGGTCATCAAATACCTGCCCCATGGCTGAAAGAAAATCATCAAGGTGATTCAAACAATCATCCTCAGTCTCAATCAGAGGGTTTGCCCACATTAAAGCCTTGTTGGTAAGCAACATAATTATAGTAAGCACCTTAGATCGTTCAGTGGGAAATTGTGAAGCATGTGCAGAAAAAAAAAAGATTGCATTGATTAATAAATCCCCTGAATTTCTCACGTTCACCGCCAAAACGAAAAGGGGGCAACTTGGGAATCCCAGCACTCGGGGCTACGGCAGGAGCCTGGACTCGCCCCTCTAGAACCTCAATCCTGGCTTGCAAATCCTGGGTAGTCTGTCCAACCACTTGCAAATTGTAATTATTGAGGTCCTGTAGATTTGTAAAACGGGTCTTTATATTCTGCAAATCTGCAAGGATATTATCAGTCACTCCGCAAAGTTCCTTTATGCGGGCCTCCATTTTCCAGATCTTTTAAGACAGGATTACTGGAAGAAGAGGAGAGAAAAAAAAAAACAATAGTGTTCACCTGCGGCAACACTGCAGAGAGAAAAAAAAATTAAGGGAACTGCTCACCTGGAATGGTTGTGAGAAGTCACAACCACTATGATCACAGAAAGTTTCAACCAGACATCTGATATCCAGAGTTACAGCAGACAAAAAAGAGAAAAGAAAGGAAAAAAAAAAACAATAGTGTTTACCTGTGGTAACACTGCAAAAAGAAAAACCTTAAGGGAATTGCTCACCTGGAATGGTTGTGAGAAGTCACAACCACTGTCATCACAGAAAGTACAACCGGACGTCTGATATCCACAGTACAGCAGACACAGCCTTCCAGACCCAGCAGACACTAACGTTTTGGCTTCAGAATCTTGTAATGTATGTAGTACAGTTCATATAGCGTCTTGTGCTTGGGTGCGATGAACATACATGAGACACAGGTTTGATTTAGAAAAGTCCTGTATTACTTCATACAAGTTGGCAGAAATAGTCACACAGTTTGCAGACACAGAAACAGGAGACACAGCAGGCCAGAGTAATCCAAGCTCAGCAATCACTCTCCAATACAGATTCAGGATCTTCTTCTCGGTTACCGTAAGTCCATGCAAACGTGGGTCTTTCAAAGAGCAGGGTTCAGAGTCCACAAGTGCTTCAGAGTTCCTCAGTAGGAATAGCTGGAGTACAAGGTCCAAGGCTTACAGGAGTCAAGTCACAGGTTCACTGCAGGCTAGATTCTGAAGCACTGATTGCTCAGCTGTGGCTGCTTAAGAAGCAAAGGAGAGAATCAGGGCGGGAACATGCAAGCTGGAAACTCCATTTTGACTGAGGGCAAGATAGCTGCAGCAAGACAGAAAGTAAAATGGCTGACGAACAAACTGAGTTTCAGGAATATATACATAGAACCTTACAAACCTCTCCACTTAACCAAATACTGGAGTTTCCGTCTAGAAAAACGAGAATCCAATATTTTCTCAACCACATACTCCAGATTGCCCTCAACCAAAACAGGGTCGCAGCCATAGGAACCACTGGCTCGACAAACCTCTTCAATAAGGACTTGTGGAACACATTATGGATCTTAAATGTCCCTGGAAGAAGTAAACGAAAGGACACAGGATTAAAAATCTCCATGATCTTATAAGGTCCAATGAACCTAGGCTTAAACTTAGGAGATCCAACTCTCATAGGGATATTTCTTGAGGACAACCAGACCAAGTCCCCCACTTTAAACCGAGGACCATCAGTCCTATGCGGTTGGCAAACCGCTGGGCCTTCTCCTGAGAGAGGGACAACCTCTCCACTACCTGGTCCCAAATCTGCTGCATACGCTCCACAACAGAGTCAACACCCAGACAGACAGAAGCCTCCGCCTGTCCCGAAGAAAATCGAGGGTGAAACCCAAAATTGCAGAAAAATGGAGACATCAAAGTGGCAGAGTTTGCCCAATTATTAAGAGCAAACTCAGCCAAAGGCAAAAGAGAGACCCAGTCATCTTGATCAGCAGACACAAAGCATCTCAGATAAGTCTCCAATGTCTGGTTTGTTCTCTCAGTTTGTCCATTGGTCTGAGGATGAAAAGCAGAGGAGAAAGACAATTGAACACCAAGTTTAGAACAAAAAGTCCTCCAAAATCTGGAAACAAACTGGACTCCTCTGTCAAATACAATGTTCTCAGGAATGCCGTGTAACCGAACCACGTGCTGAAGGAACAAAGGCACCAATTCGAAGGAGGAAGGCAACTTAGGTAATGGCACAAGATGTATCATTTTGGAAAACCTATCACAAATCACCCAGATAACGGTCATTCTCTGAGAAACAGGGAGGTCGGAAATAAAATCCATAGAGATATGGGTCCATGGTCTCTTGGGCACAGGCAATGGCATCAACAAACCACTAGAGCGAGAGCAAGGCTTGGAGCGAGAGCAAGTCCCACAGGACTGCACAAACTCCCTGACGTCACGAGACAAAGTAGGCCACCAAAAGGACCGACTCAGCAAGTCTCTGGTACCAAAAATTCCGGGATGACCGGCCAACGCGGAACAATGAATCTCAGACATCACACTCTTTTTCCACCGGTCTGGGACAAACAATTTCCCAATAGGGCAGCGCTCGGGTTTATCCTCCTGACACCCTTCCAGAGCCAGTCTCAAATTGGGCGAGGTGGCGGAAAGAACTAAACCCTCTTTCAAAATAACAGCAGGATCAGATAACTCAGGAGAGTCCGCAAGGAAACTCCTCTAGAGGGCATCCGCCTTAACATTCTTAGTGCCAGGAAAAAGGAAGCCACAAAATTAAAACGTGTGAAAAACAAGGCCCACCTGGCCTATCTAGGATTAAGTCGCTTGGCTGATTCCAGATAAACCAGATTCTTATGGTCCGTGAGGACCACCCCTGATGTTTGGCTCCCTCCAGCCAATTGTCTCCACTCTTCAAAAGCCAACTTCATGGCCAATAACTCCCGATTACCCACGTCATAATTACGTTCAGTTGGAGAAAATTTTCAAGAGAAAAAGGCACAAGGGTTACTTTTAGAGGTCTCAGGATCTCTTTGGGACAAAACTGCACCTGCCCCAATTTCAGAGGCATCAACCTCCACCTGAAATGGCAGAGAAACATCAGGCTGCCGTAGAACAGGAGCAGAAGTGAATCTCTGCTTAAGTTCCTGAAACGCAGAGACTGCCTCAGGAGGCCAATTCACCACATCAGAACCCTTTTTGGTCAAATCAGTCAATGGTTTAACAATAACAGAGAAATTACCAATAAATTTAGGATAAAAATTGGCAAAACCCAAGAATCTCTGAAGAGCCTTTAATGAAGTAGGTTGGACCCAATCACAGATGGCCTGAACCTTGACCGAGTCCATTTCAATAACAGATGGAGACAAAATGAATCCCAGAAATGAGATCCTCTGTACGCCAAAAAGACACTTTGATCCCTTCACATACAGAGCATTCTCTCTCAAAATCTGGAACAAAGTCCGAACATGTTTCACATGAGAGTCCCAGTCATTGGAAACAAATCAAGATATCATCCAAATAAACAATCAGAAATTTATCCACAAAATCCCTGAAAATGTCATTCATGAAGGACTGGAAGACAGAAGGAGCATTAGTGAGCCCAAAGGGCATCACTAGGTACTCAAAATGCCCCCCTGGGGTATTAAACGCAGTCTTCCATTCATCCCCGTGCTTAATGCGAATAAGGTTATACGCCCCCCTGAGGTCAAGCTTGGTAAAACCAAGTAGCACTTTTCACCCTGGAAAACAGGTCAGAAATCAAGGGTAACTGATATTGATATTTCACAGTGATCTTGTTCAAGAGACGATAATCAATACACGGCCTTAATGAACCATCCTTTTTGGCCACAAAGAAAAAAACCGGCACCCAAGGGTGAAGAGGATGGTCTGATATGACCCTTCTCCAATGACTCCTTGATATAAGACCGCATAGCGTCATGTTCAGGTACAGACAAGTTAAAAAGGTGACCTTTAGGAAATTTACTACCAGGCACTAATTCAATAGCGCAGTCATAGCTCCTAAGGGGGGGCAAGGATGCAGATTTACTTTCACTAAACACATCAGAAAAATCAGTCAAAAAGTCAGGAACATTCTGAGACTGGGGAGAGGCAGAAAAAACAGGAGTGTCGGCATTAACACATTGGCAGCCCCAACTGGTTACAGACACAGATTTCCAATCCAAAACAGGATTATGAGACTGTAACCAAGGGAAACCTAGTACAATAATGTCATGCAGATTATACAGCACCAAAAATTTGCAACTCTCCTGATGATCAGGTTCAACCCTCATTATCAGCTGAGTAGAAAACTGGGGTTTATTCTCAGCCAAAGGGGTAGAATCAATCCCCAGTAGGGGAATAGACTTCCGTAGGGGAATCAAGGGAAACCCACGTTTGACAAAATCAAAATCCATCAGGTTAATAGCTGCTCCAGAATCAACAAAAGCCTGAGCAGAAAATGTGGACAGGGAGCAAATCAGGGTAACAGTCAACAAAAATTTAGTCTGAACACTACCCAAGACAACTGAGCGTGCAAAATGTCTTCCCCGCTTAGGGCAGACAGAAATAGCATGAGAGGTGTCACCACAATAGAAACATAACCCATTGCGTTTTCGAAACTCATGACACTGTGCCCCAGAAGCCACTCTATCACACTGCATGGGTTCAGAAGCTGGCTCACAAGGCAACACTATTCCACGCATACCCCTACGCTCACGCAAACGTCTGTCAATTTGAATCGCTAATGACATAGAATCATTGAGACCAGAAGGAGCAGGGAAACCCACCATAATATCTTTTACATTCTCTGACAGCCCATTCTGAAAAAGGGCTGCCAAAACATCATCATCCATTTGGTTAGGACTGCCCATTTTTGGAATTTCTGACAGTACAACTCAGCGTCCTCAAGCCCCTGATTTAATGCCATCAAGGTTCTTTCAGCTTGATCAGTGACATTAGGCTCATCGTACAATAACCCCAGAGCCAGAAAAAATGCATCAACATCACTCAAAACAGGGTCCCCAGGTGTCAGGGAAAAAGCCCAATCCTGAGGATCGCCGCACAGGAGAGAGATGACAATTTGAACCTGCTGTGCTGCGTTCCCTGAGGACTTAGGTTTTAAGGCAAAAAACAACTTAGTTATTTTTGAAATTCAGAAATTTGGCCCGATCTCCCAAAAACAAATCTGGCATGGGAATCCTAGGTTCCACAACCGGCAACCCAGCAAGATAGACAGCAATACTCCGAACCTCAGTGGCAAGCTGATCCACACGGTCAGACAGCTGTGCAAGCTCCATTGAGAGAAAAAAAAAATCCTCCTCAGCACCAAGAGAAAAAGAAGGAAAAAATGCAAGAAAAAAAAAAAAAATCTGACAACTCTGACAACTTTTTTCTTTCCACACTATTTTTCCATTCTGTGAGTACCATACAATTTTCAGTTTGGCCAGTGATACTGTTATGTTTTGGTAGCTGAGGAGAGCAGGCAAAAACGGCAATACACCAGAGAGGTTGAAATCTACTGGATTGCAGTACCCTGACTAACCACCACAACTAAAGGCAGCCGTGGAGCGTTGCTACGTTGGTCCTAGACGCCTCGTCACAGCCTGAAAAGGTTAACTACACCTAAAGATAGAAAGAGGAAAGCTATCTGCCCCGGAGCAGATCCCCAAAGAACATAGGAAGCCCCCAAACATGTAATGGCGGTTAGACAAGAGGAAATACAGACACAGACAGAAAATAGTATGAGCAAATGCTGGGGCCCAATCTGCCTAGACAGAAAAGGATAGAAAGAATACTCACTGCAATCCAAAAAAAACCCTAAAAAATGCCAATGATACTGACTGCAAAAACACCTGAGATAACATGACCTCTACTACCTAAATCAGTTCTCTGGTGTAACAAAACTAAGCCGCAGCCACTGAAAAAACTGGAAACGGCAAATGAACAAATAACAATGGCTCCAGCGGAACTGAGAGGAGCCCAAGCCCCCCGGGGGGGGGAAACGTGGCTAACCTCACAGAAATGCAGAGAAATATGCAAATGGTAAGCACAAAAACAAAAACAGAAAATATCTTATCTGAAAGCAGAAGAAGAGGCAAGACTCAGCAAGCTTCCAAGTGAACCAGGAACCACAGTTAAGACAAGAACAATTGATCACCGGCAACCATGATGGGAGGGAACCTCCCTTATATCAGACCAGTCTGTAACTCCTGATTGCCAATCCTCATTGAATGGTTCAGTACTGTTTGTAACCACCAGAGGGAGCTTCTGCTCAGAATTCATTTCCAAAACATTCACAACAGCAGCCTCTTATCTCAGCACTCCCAATATCTCCAGTATTAGATAAGAAATACCAGGTAGACAGCAGTGTGAGAAGACTTACCTCAGCACTCCCGATATCTTCAGTATTAGATAAGAAAGACTAGGTAGACAACAGTGTGAGAAGACTCTTAAGCCCGTCTCACATAGCGAGATCGCTGCCGAGTCACAAGTTTTGTGACGCAACAGCAATCTCCCCAGCGATATCGCTGTGTGTGACACTTTTCAGCGACCGGCCCCCCCTGCCGGGTATTGCTGATCGTTCTGGAATGTCCTGGACACTATTTTGATCATTGGTCTCCCGGTGGCCAGCACGCATCGCTGCATGTGACAGGCGGGAGACCAGCGATCAGCGAGCTGGAAACCAAGGTAAACATCGGGTTTCTAGGTGCCGCGCGGAGTCTAGAAACTCGATGTGTACGTTAGATACCAGCGCGCTGGTGCAGGAGAGCTGGTAACCAAGGTAAATAGCGGGTTTCTAAGCGCCGGGTGGCGCTTTGAAACCCGCTGCTTACCTTGGTTACCAGCTCCCTGCACCAGCGCGCTGGTATCAACGTATACTGCGGGTAACTAAGCGACGTACATTGATTGTTACCCGCATAGTCGCTGTCCTGATCGCTGCTAAGATCAACCTGTTTGGCAGCTCACCAGCGATCATGTAGCGACACCAGCGATCCTGACAAGTTCATATCGTTGTCGGGATCGCTGGTGAGTCGCTTGTGTGTGACGGGGCCCTTACCTCAGCACTCCTGATATCTCCAGTATTAGGTCACAAAGACAGGGTGATCAGCAGTGTGAATAGCCTCTTACCTCAGCACTCCCGATATCTCCAGTATTAGATAAGAAAGACCAGGTAGACAGCAGTGTGAGAAGACTCTAACCTCAGCACTCCTGATATCCGTAGTATTTGATCAGAAAGACACGGTGGATAGCAGCAAATGACCTTCCTACCTCACCACCCCCCCCAATACCTTACATATTACATCAAAATACATATGGTGAGCAAATATTCTCCTACTGAACATGCTCACAACACTTGACCTAACATTCTAGGATGGGTTTCTATCAGTATAACAAGACGTCAGACATTTTAAATCTATAGTATTTAGCTATCAAGACAAACCAGTTATGATTTGCCAATTAAAAAGCTTTAGGAATTTATGACTTTTTTCACGTTTCTATTCCTGGAGAACTCCTTCATGTGCCCATTAAGAATATAAATTGACCTCAGCAGTCATGTGAATGAAATATAGCATCAGATTGCCTAGGATTTATTGTTTTTTTTTTTGTCAGCTATAAATATTTTATTTCAAATCTTGAACGCCACAATGAAATTTTAGAATGCAGTCATGTGTAACATAACCAGTGCCATCCTATGTATTACAGTGTACAGATGCATCAAAGTTTTGTAACTGATGTGGAAATCAAAAATCTTCCCCAACGCATCAGATTGGTGGATGAGTAATACATTTAATCTGGTGACTAGCAAACTTTAAAACATCTTACTTTTTATTTTGAAAGCTTCAATGTTCCACTCAAAGTGCAAAGGTGAATTCTATAAAAACATATGTGTTACTTTTCCCTTACACAATGCTTTTTACTATGAAATCTTAATAACCCAGAAAATTCATGCCAAAGTTTACAAACCAAGAATACTGCTTGAATAGTCATCCTCTGTCTGTTTCCAATTATACCACACAGAACTTTAAAAGTAGTCAGTAACTGAGGGTGCTCATCTCAAATAATTTTATGGATCTTGGTGTAATTGTGTCATGCTGTGAAACATGTAAGAGCACATCATGTGCTTCTTGAAAACTTGTCAAGCTTCATAAGAAAGGGTGATCTTGTGTGAATGCAACCACATGGGAAAGCTAAGCTGTTACACTTCACTGAGGTTTAGCTATCCTATAAATCTGGAGTGATTTTATATGTTGCTCCTATAGGTACCCACTGGTGCTAAAACCTTGTATTACTTGTATTTTATATTGGTAATGTTAAACATTTGCAAGATTTTTCTAGGTTGCTACAAAAAAAAAAAAACAAAAAAAAAACCATAAGATATACATGCGTATATACACAGACACACTGCACATCATAAATGAGTACACCCCCTTTCATAGGTTAAGATTTTAATCGATATTTCACTGAACACAAGAACATTTTTTTCCAAAATTTTGATGAGATTCAAAGAACATTTTTAACTCGTAACATGAAAGTTAAGTTAATAACTTTCATTACAAAATATTCCGTTTTACCCACACTAGCTGATGCAAATACACCTACATCAAAAACAACTACATTTATTATTTTGCATGACCTCCATGATTTTTAAAAACAGCACCAAGTCTTCTAGTCAAGGAATAAAATTGGCAACATATTGCAACATCTATATTTTTCATTCAAGAACGACCTCTTTTAGAGCCTGAATGCTGGATGGAGAGTGATGCTCAACTTGGCTCTTCAAAATTTCCCATAGATATTTGGTGGGATTCAAATTAGAAGACATACAATGGGGAAATAAGTATTTGATACACTGACGAATTTGCAAGTTTTCCCACCTACAAAGAATGGGGAGGTCTGTAATTTTTACAGTAGGTACACTTCAACTGTGAAAGACAGAATCTAAAGAAAATCTCACTGTAGGATTTCCCAGAGGCGCATTGTACAGTCATGGCCAAAAGTTTTGAGAATGACACAAATATTAATTTTTACAAAGTCTACTGCTTCACTTTTTCTAATGGCAATTTGCATATACTCCAGAATGTTATAAAGAGTGATCAGCTTAACAGCAATTACTTGCAAAGTCAATATTTGGCTAGAAAATGAACTTTATCCCCCAAAACACATTTCAACATCATTGCAGCCCTGCCTTAAAAGGAACAGCTAACCTCTTTTCAGTGATTGCTCCATTAACACAGGTGTGGGTGTTGATGAGGACATGGCTGGAGATCAATCTGTCATGATTAAGTAAGAATGACACCACTGGACACTTTAAAAGGAGGCTGGTGCTTGGCATCATTGTTTCTCTTCTGTTAACCATGGTTATCTCTAAAGAAACACGTGCAGTCATCATTGCAATGCACAAAAATGGCCTAACAGGGAAGAGTATCGCAGCTAGAAAGATTGCACCTCAGTCAACAATCTATCGCATCATCAAGAACTTCAAGGAGAGAGGTTCCATTGTTGCCAAAAAGGCTCAGGGCACCCAAGAAAGACCAGTAAGCGCCAGGACCGTCTCTTAAAAGTGTTTCAGCTGCGGGATCGGGCTACCAGCAGTGCAGAGCTTGCTCAGGAATGGCAGCAGGCAGGTGTGAGTGCATCTGCATGCACTGTGAGGCGGAGACTCTTGGAGCAAGGCCTGGTCTCAAGGAGGGCAGACTGATATTCTGCAAAAGATACAGGCAGTGGACTGCTGAGGACTGGGGTAAAGTTATTTTCTCTGATGAATCCCCTTTTCGATTGTTTGGGACATCAGGAAAACGCCTCATTCGGAGAAGACAAGGTGAGCGCTACTACCAGTCTTGTCTCATGCCAACTGTTAAACATCCTGAAACCATTCATGTGTGGGGTTGCTTCTCAGCCAAGGGAATCGGCTCTCTCACAGTCTTGCCTAAAAACACAGCCATGAATAAAGAATGGTACCAGAATGTCCTCCAAGAGCAACTTTTCCCAACCCTCCAAGAGCAGTTTGGCGATCAACAATGCCTTTTCCAGCATGATGGAGTACCTTGCCATAAAGCAAAGGTGATAACTAAATGGCTCAAGGAACAAAACATAGAGATTTTGGGTCCATGGCCTGGAAACTCCCCAGATCTTAATCCCATTGAGAACTTGTGGTCAATCATCAAGAGATGGGTGGACAAACAAAACCTAAAAATTCTGACAAAATGAAAGCATTGATTGTGCAAGAATGGACTGCTATCAGTCAGGATTTGGTCCAGAAGTTGATTGAGAGCATGCTAGGGAGAATTGCAGAGGTCCTGAAGAAGAAGGGTCAACACTGCAAATATTGACTTGCTGCATTAACTCATTCTAACTGTCAATATAAGCTTTTGTTACTCATATGTTTGCAATTATTATATTTCTGTCTGTGATAAAAAATATCTGTCAAACACACATAAAAACCAGAGGGCAGCAGATCATGTGAAAATATAATATTTGTGTCATTCTCAAAACTTTTGGCCATGACTGTACAGCGAATAAGCCTCCTTAACTTGACAAGCCAGAGCTGGTATGTCACTCTCATCAAGGAGAAACCTTACCCCTTAGACCTCAGTCCAGAGCCTCTCACCTAGCCAAATTAGTTCTCATACTTTGCACTGACGAGGTGTCACGCTGTCTAATGATATGTATACAATGTCAGTAAACTATTAATACAGGAACAACACTCTATACAACAACTAGTATAGCAACATCAGCATGTAAGTATAGAATAGATTTACCTGACACGATATCTGCTGAACTCAGGGTTAATCTTGAGGACTTGATGAGCTGAAACAGGAAAGAGGTGGACCGGGATCTAACCTGACCCTAAACTGGGGTCCTAACTAATCCCTCACCTTGGAGGTACTGATAATGGTTCAGAGGTCCAAGTCTCCAACCTAACCCTGTCTCCTATCAGACCCTGAACCCTGTAATCAGTCCTAAGAAGGATCCTGACTACCACCAAAGGGATATGGGCTGATCTTAGCTAAATACACAGATTAGACATATAAGACAGACAGGATAACACTCGCTTGCATACACACTCAAACACCAAAGGAACATAAATGGTATGGGAAATAAACTCTAACCAAGTTGAGCTTAGAACAACTAAGGAGCTCACAACAAAAGTCTATACAGATTCATTCCTATCTGTGGTCTGCATGAAGGTTTCACTGGCAACTCCCCAAGCAGACAACCAGAAATTTAAAGGAGACCAATCAACAAATAATCAATTGCAGCTGGGAGAAACTGCACCCAGTCCCAGCACCGAGCACAGACAGAATTAACTCCCTAGCTGCCAAACACAAAGAAACAGCAGCTCAGCTGTGAGAAGTCAAAATGTGCAACCGCGACGATCTTCGTGGCAATGCACACATGACAGTACCCCCCCTTCTACGAGGGGCCTCCGGACCCTCAGGGCCAGGCCTGCCCGGGTGAGTTCTGTGGAAGGTCCGAACCAAACGATCTGCGTTAACATCAGACGCAGGGACCCACGTCCTCTCCTCTGGACCATACCCCTTCCAATGCACCAAGTACTGAAGGGACCGGCGATTCAGACGTGAGTCAATGATCTTTGATACTTGAAATTCCAAGTTACCATTGACCAACACAGGAGGAGGAGGTAGAGGTGACGGTATGACTGGTGCCACATACCTTTTAAGTAATGACTTGTGGAACACATTATGAATTTTAAACGTAGGAGGGAGGTCCAGACGAAATGCCACAGGATTAATTATGGAACTGATCCTGTACGGCCCGATGAATCTGGGACCCAGTTTCCAGGAGGGCACTTTAAGTTTTATATTCCTGGTAGACAACCATACCAGATCGTTCACATTCAGATCTGGACCAGAAACTCTCCTCCTATCAGCCATACGTTTGTAACGGTTCCCCATCGCACTCAGATTATTCAATACACCTCTCCACACAGAAGCAAGTGACGACGAGAAACGCTCCTCCTCAAGAACCCCAGAAGGGCCCCCCCCATTGAAAGTACAAAACTGGGGATGAAAACCATATGCCCCAAAAAACGGGGACTTACCAGTGGACTCGCTCCGCCTGTTGTTAAGAGCGAACTCTGCCAGAGGCAAGAAAGAAGACCAGTCCTCTTGGTTCTCTGAGACAAAACACCGGAGATATGTCTCTAAGCTCTGATTCAGACGCTTAGCGGATTCCAAATACAACAGGTTCTTGTGATCAGTAATAACGGTAACCGGGTGGACTGCCCCCTCCAAAAAGTGACGCCATTCTTCAAAAGCTAACTTAATGGCCAAAAGTTCCCTATTGCCGATATCATAATTCCTTTCGGCGGACGACAATTTCTTAGAAAAGAAAGCGCACGGATGCCATTTACCAGGGGACGGACCCTGGGACAATATAGCACCCACCCCTACGTCAGACGCATCCACCTCCACAATGAACGGCTGAGATGCATCTGGTTGGATGAGAACGGGTGCCGAAGCAAAACATTTCTTCAAAGAGGAAAAGGCTTGGCAAGCTTTGTCCGACCATTTAGAAAAATCCGTCCCTTTTCTTGTCATGTCAGTGAGAGGTTTGACGACAGATGAGAAATTACAAATAAATTTCCGGTAGTAGTTAGCAAACCCCAAAAAAACGCTGCAGAGCCTTAAGATCCCCTGGCTGATCCCATTCAAGCACTGCTCTCACCTTTTCAGGGTCCATACGGAAACCGGAGGCTGACACCAAAAAACCCAAAAACTGAAGTTCCTGTACGGCAAATACACACTTCTCCAGTTTGGCGTATAATTTATTGTCTCGCAAGATCTGCAACACCTGTCTCACATGCTCCTGATGAGACACAAGATCTGGCGAGTAAATTAAAATGTCGTCCAAATATACAACCACAAACAGCCCCACAAGGTGACGAAAAATGTCATTAACAAAATGTTGGAATACTGCTGGTGCAGTAGTCAGACCAAAAGGCATGACTAGGTTCTCATAATGTCCCTCCGGCGTGTTAAACGCCGTTTTCCACTCATCCCCCTCTTTTATCCTAATCAGATTATACGCCCCCCTGAGATCCAATTTAGAAAACCATTTGGCGCCAACAATTTGATTGAAGAGATCAGGAATAAGAGGGAGTGGATACGGATCTCGAACAGTAATCCGATTAAGTTCGCGGAAATCCAAGCAAGGGCGTAGGCCTCCATCTTTCTTCTTCACAAAGAAGAACCCCGCGGCTACTGGGGAAGATGAAGGTCTAATATGCCCTTTGGCCAGACTTTTAGAAATATAATCTTTCATAGCCTGCCTCTCAGGACCAGAAAGATTATACAACCTAGCTTTAGGCAACTTAGCATCAGGAAGGAGATTAATAGAGCAGTCATACACGCGATGAGGAGGCAACTCCTGACACCCCTCCTCAGAGAAAACATCCCCAAAATCCTCCAAAAAAGGAGGCAATGTACTAGGCACGACCGCACAGATGACTGTGTTCATGCAGTTGCTTTTGCAAAACTCACCCCATTGGCTTATCTCTCTGGACTGCCAATTAATCACAGGGTTATGTTTAACCAACCAAGGAAGTCCCAACACAATGGGAGTAGGTAGACCCTCCAACACATAACAAGATAATTGTTCCCTATGTATTGCCCCTACCCGAAGGTCAATGTTATGAACCTCATGAACAAAGCTACCTTGGCCGAGAGGCCTGGCGTCAATAGAGAATATAGGGATCGGTTTGACCAATACACTCAGATGCATACCTTGAGCCTGAGCAAACTGAGCGTCAACCAGATTAGCCCCGGAACCACTATCAAGAAGAACAGACAATCTCTCCACTCTCGTACCAACTACCACCTCCACTGGTACAAGGAACTGAGAAGAACTGGCGGATGAAATACATACTCCCAGGTTGTCGTCCACCACACAACCTGGGATTAACAGTTTTCCGGCGACTTTTGGCTCAACAAGGCACGGGATGGACATTCTCCAACAAAATGTCCCTCTTTCCCGCAGAAAAAACATCTTCTAGTCCTGCGGCGTACCGCCAATCCCCTCCTACGAAATGATGTCCCTCCCAACTGCATAGGCTCATCCGAACAGACAAGGGGAACCTCAACATAAGGGACTTTAGTGGTAGGTGGAGAAACAACAGGGAGTGGGGTTACCTCACCCCTCTCCCGAAGCCGTCTATCAGTACGGATAGCTAAGGCCATAGCAGCCTCCAGAGAAGGAGGAGACTCATACTGAGCCAAAACGTCTTTTAATTTATCAGAAAGCCCATGACAAAACTGGCTCCTAAGAGCTGGGTCATTCCACTGAGTATCTGTGGCCCATCTACGAAACTCAGAAGCAAATTCCTCTGCCGGACGATCTCCCTGCTGCATCTTACGTAATTTTGTCTCAGCAAGAGAGACCCGATCTGGGTCATCATATACCAATCCCAGGGCAGTAAAAAATTGATCTACAGACAGTAGAGCCGGGGATCCCGGAGGAAGGGAAAATGCCCAGGATTGAGGGTCCCCTTGCAGAAGTGAGATAACAATTCCCACTCTCTGCTCCTCACTCCCTGATGATCGAGGCCGAAGCCGAAAATACAATTTACATGCCTCCCGGAAGGTGAAAAATTTGTCTCGCCCACCAGTGAACCTGTCCGGGAGAGCAACCTTAGGTTCAACTCTGGTTTGCTCCAGGGGAACAAAACTTTGGACTTAATGTCCGTCAGCTCCATGGATAATCCCTGCAACTGCAGAGCCAGCTGGGCTACTGGATCCATGGTAACTGGAGATAATTTTTATGGCCAGTGAAAATGTCACGCTGTCTAATGATATGTATACAATGTCAGTAAACTATTAATACAGGAACAACACTCTATACAACAACTAGTATAGCAACATCAGCATGTAAGTATAGAATAGATTTACCTGACACGATATCTGCTGAACTCAGGGTTAATCTTGAGGACTTGATGAGCTGAAACAGGAAAGAGGTGGACCGGGATCTAACCTGACCCTAAACTGGGGTCCTAACTAATCCCTCACCTTGGAGGTACTGATAATGGTTCAGAGGTCCAAGTCTCCAACCTAACCCTGTCTCCTATCAGACCCTGAACCCTGTAATCAGTCCTAAGAAGGATCCTGACTACCACCAAAGGGATATGGGCTGATCTTAGCTAAATACACAGATTAGACATATAAGACAGACAGGATAACACTCGCTTGCATACACACTCAAACACAAAAGGAACATAAATGGTATGGGAAATAAACTCTAACCAAGTTGAGCTTAGAACAACTAAGGAGCTCACAACAAAAGTCTATACAGATTCATTCCTATCTGTGGTCTGCATGAAGGTTTCACTGGCAACTCCCCAAGCAGACAACCAGAAATTTAAAGGAGACCAATCAACAAATAATCAATTGCAGCTGGGAGAAACTGCACCCAGTCCCAGCACCGAGCACAGACAGAATTAACTCCCTAGCTGCCAAACACAAAGAAACAGCAGCTCAGCTGTGAGAAGTCAAAATGTGCAACCGCGACGATCTTCGTGGCAATGCACACATGACACGAGGGCCAATAACCCGAAACACCGTGTCTGCAAATTGAGATACTGATTTGGCTTTTGTCCCAAGTCATATTGCAAGACTCGTTAAAGGGTTGATTGTGACTTGTAGGATCGCTACTACCAACAGGTGGCGCTATAGAGTTCAAGTCCTCTTTTTCTCTGAAGAGGCAAATTGCATATTAAATAATTAACGTGCATTTTATTGCATAAGTATTTGATCATCCAACCAACAAGAATTCTGGCTCTCACTGACCTGTTAATTTTTCTTTAAGAAGCCCTCCTACTCTGCACTCACCTGTATTAACTGCACCTGTTTTAAACTCTACCTAAAAACAGACACCTGCCAACACAATCACACTCCAACCTCTCCACCATTGTCAAGACCCAAGAGTTATCTAAGGACACCAGGGACAAAATTGTAGACCTGCACCAGGCTGGGATGGGCTACAGGTAATAGGCAAGCAGCTTGGTGGGAAGGCAAGAACTGTTAGCACAATTATTAGGAAATGGAGGAAACCCACGATGACTGTCAATCTTCCTCAGTCTGGGGCTCTATACAAGATTTTGCCTCATGGGGTAAGGATAATTCTGAGAATGGTCAGGAATCAGCCCAGAACTACACGGGAGGACCTGGTCAATGACCGGAAGAGAGCCGGAACCACAATCTCAAACATTACCGTTCGTAACACATTACGTAGTAATGGATTAAAATCCTGCAGGGCACGCGAGGTCCCCCTGCTAACATCAGCACATGTCCAGGCCATTTGAAGTTTGCCAATGACCATCTGGATGATCCAAGAGGAGGCATGGGAGAAGGTCAAGTGGTCAGTTGAGAACAAAATAGAACTTTTTGGCATCAACTCCACAAGCTGCGTTTGGAGGAAGGAGGATGAGCACAACCCCAAGAACACAGTCCCAACCGTTAAGCATGGTGGGGTGAAACATCATACTTTGGGGGTGTTTTTATGCATATTGGACAGGACAACTGCATTGTACTGAAGGGAGGATGAATGTGGTCATGCATCATGAGATTTTGGCTAATAACTTCTTTCCCTCAGTAAGAGCATTGAAGATGAATCGTGGAGGGATCTTCCAGCATGACAATGACCAAAAACACTGCCAGGGTAACTAAGGAGTGGCTCCGAAAGAAGGATTGAAAAGGTCCTGGAGTGGCCTAGGCAGTCTCCAGATCTGAACCCAAAAGAAAATCTTTGGAGGGAGCTGAAACTCAATGTTGCCCATTGACAGCTACAAAACCCAAAAGATCTGTATTAGATCTGTATGGAGGAATGGGCCAAAATCCCTGCTGCAGTGTGTGAAAACTTGGTCAAGAACTACAGGAAATGTCTGACCTGTGTAATTGCAAACAAAGATTTCTGTACCAAATATAAAGTTCTGTATTTCTATTGTATCAAATACTTATTTCATGCCATAAAATGCACATTACGTAATTATGTTTTTGTTTTTTTAAGATTCTGTCTCTCACCAGTGAAGTGCACCTACGATAAAAATTACAGACCTCTCCATTCATTGTAGGTGGGAAAACTTGCAAAATAGGCAGTGTATGAAATATTTATTTTCCTACACTGTACTTGGCCACTGAATCACTTTCACCCAGTTCTTCAGAAATGCACCAGTGGGCTTAGATATGCATTTTGGATCATTAAAGAAGACTGGTGTGCACTCAGTTGAGTAGTACGAGGTGCAGGTGAAGTGGGATGTGCAATCCCAGAAATCTGTATACGTAGACCATGATTCACCACACACACCACACACACACACACACACACACACACACACACACACACACACACACACACACACCAATGGATATGCAAATATTTAGTTTAAGTGAAAAAATGTAGACCAATGTAAGTTTATGCGACACAAACACGGATTTTGGTAAGAACTTACCTGTAAAATCCTTTTCAGCGAAGGAAGGAAGAGAGACACAGTAATTCATTACTGATGGGTAGGCGGAGCCCCAGATCAGGATGACACCTCAGATCAAAAGCGTGATGACTGGCTGGCTCCTCCAGCTCGGGCTCCTCCTACTCAGCTCCTTCAGTCGTACCAAAGCTTTAGGGAAGAACCAAGATCACCAGCGGAGCAACATAACCCCTTCTGAAGGAACTTCAGATTAAACACAAGAATACAGGTTATGCATGCAAAGTAAGCCAAAAACCACAGAGTTCCAGGGACTACTCACTGAACCTGACTACTGTGATGAGCTGGCGATGCTGGAACAGAGCCTTAGCGCGCTGACCACAGCCCAGATATCGCAATCAGATAAGGGTCGCGCTGCATCTGAAAACATCAACACACTTCTGCCTTGGGAGGGTGCTGTGTCTCTCTTCCTTCCTTCGCTGAAAAGGATTTTACAGGTAAGTTCTTACCAAAATCCGTGTTTCAGCTGCAGATGGAAGGAAGAGAGCCACAGTAATTTATTACTGATGGGACGTCCCAAAGCAGTTCAAAAATAAGGGTGGGAAAAAACCAACAAAAGGCAGAAACCCAACAACCTTAACAAAGAAAAGCGCAACTAGCGCTAAACACAAGTTCATCTAGAACTTTAAACTACAGCTGCCTGCAGGACCCTACGTCCGAGGGCTGCATCAGCGGAAGCACTGACGTCCACTTTATAAAACTTTGTAAACGTGTGGACAGAGCGCCAAGTTGCCGCCCGGCAGAGCTGCACTGCCGAGGCACCTTGATGGAAAGCCCACGATGAAGCCACAGCTCTCGTGGAATGGGCTCGAATCTTGATCGGACAAGATTCACCCCCAAGACGGTAAGCTTCCAAAATAGCTGACCGGATCCAACGAGCTATAGAATCCTTGGAAGCTCGTTGACCACGCCGACGACCTGCTGGAACCACAAACAGGGAGTCCGTTTTACGAAAACCTTGAGTAATAGATGGATAAAACTTCAAGGCCCGCACTAAATCCAATGTGTGTAAAGCTCGCTCTTTCGCGTTCTTCGGATCCGGACAGAGTGAAGGCAACACAATATCCTGGTTAACATGAAATTGTGAAACCACTTTAGGTAGGAAATCACCCCGTGTGCGAAGCACCACACAATCCGGAAAAAACTCCAGAAAAGGAGGCGAGCAAGAAAGAGCTGCCAACTCAGAAACTCTCCTCAAAGAGGTGACCGCTACTAGGAAGGCCACCTTCCAAGAAAGTAAAGAAAGGCTAGCAGAATCCATAGGCTCAAAAGGTTTATGCTGAAGAGCCTCCAAAACAAGGTTGAGCCGCCAAGGAGACACAGGCGCCTTCCGCTGCGGAAACTTACGAGCTATACCGCGGAAAAAGAAAAGCACGTCCCTACGCGAGGCAATAACTCTCCGGAATAATAAGGACAGAGCAGAAACCTGACCTTTCAGGGTGCTAACTGCCAAACCCTTGTCTAACCCATGCTGCAGAAAAGCCAGCAAATTGGGAATGGAAAATTTCCTCGGGTTCCGTGAAGACCCGAACACCACGAAAAGGTTTCCCAAGTTTTGTGGTAAATCCTAGTAGTAGCCGGACTTCTGGCAGCTCGAAGAGTAGCAATGACCTCGGCTGAAAAACCTCTACGGGTCAATATTTCGGTCTCAAGAGCCACGCCGTCAAACGCAGAGACTTCAAGTCCGGATGACAAACGGGCCCCTGAGTTAAAAGGTCCGGTCGAAGAGGAAGTGGAAATGGAGGTGCCGCCAACAGCGACATTAGCGTTGAAAACCACGTCCTCCTTGGCCAATCTGGTGCTATTAACATAGCCGGGATTCTCTCCAGTCTGATCCGACGCAGTACCAGAGGAAGCAAAGATATCGGTGGAAACACATAAATCAGCTCGAATTGGTCCCACGGAGCCACCAGAGCATCCACCTCCACAGCCTTCCGGTCCTTGAACCTGGACATGAACATCGGTAGTTTGGCATTGGACCTGGATGCCATCAAATCCACTTGGGGAGTTCCCCAACGGGAGCACAGCATTGCAAAAATCTCCGGATGAAGACTCCATTCTCCGGGATCCATCTTCTTGCGACTGAGAAAGTCCACCGTAACATTCTGAACCCCTGGAATGTGGATTGCAGAAATGGCTGGAACCCTGGCCTCGGCCCAGATCAGGATCCGAGACACTTCCACCGTGAGCCTGGGACTCCTTGTCCCGCCTTGGTGATTGATATACGCAACCGCTGTCGCGTTGTCTGTCTGCACTCGGACTGGCAGACCGCTCAAAGGGACCGTCCAGTGTTAGAGGCAAAGGAAAATCGCCCTCAATTTCCGGATATTGATCGGTAGAACAGCCTCTTCCGATGACCATACTCCCTGAATCCAGGAATCGTTCCAAACACCCCCCCAGCCCGTCAGGCTGGCATCGGTGGTTATGACCGACCATTTCGGAGGGAGGAAAGATTTCCCCAGGGATAAAGCTCCTGGACGTAACTACCATCCTAGAGACTCTCGCACCCTGCGAGAGATGATGACACTGCAATCCAGCGATTGCGACTGATTCCAATGACCCAGGATGAACCTTTGGAGAGCTCTGGAATGAAACTGGGCAAACGGAATTGCCTCCATGGAGGCCACCATTAAACCCAGAAGACGCATACACTTCCGAAGGGACATTGTTGTCGAAGACTTCATGATCTGTACATGTCGAAGAAGACATGACTGTTTGTCTGAAGGTAGGGAGACTACTGCCCGTACCGTGTCGAAATGCATTCCCAAAAAGAGGATTGCTTGCGACGGTTCCAGAAACGACTTCTCCCAATTGACCAGCCAACCGAAGTCCTTCAGTAACTGAAGAGACAGATTGCGAGCTGTCACTGCTTCCTCCTCCGAGGATGCCACGATCAAAAGATCGTCCAGGTAAGGAAGAATCGTAATTGCTTGTCTTCGAAGAATTGCCATGAGAGGCGCCAGAATCTTTGTAAATACTCTGGCGCCGAGGCTAAGCCGAATGGCAGAGCCACGAACTGGTAATGGTCCCGACCTATGGCAAAACGAAGAAAACGTTGATGAGTCCTTCCGACGGGAACATGTAAATAAGCGTCGCGGATGTCGATTGATACCAAAAAATCGTTCTGCGACAGGGCTGCTACAATGGAGCGAAGTGACTCCATGCGGAATTTCCGGGTGTGGACATGCCGATTCAATCTTTTGAGATCCAGAATCGGACGAAATTTGTCCTCCTTTTTGGGAACCACAAACAGATTGGAATAAAATCCTTTTCCCCGGTCTTCTGGCGGAACCGGTATTACCACACCCTTCTGAAGAAGAAATTCGACCTCTCGCTGCAGAGCGACCAAAAGCTCGGGTTCTGACGGAATGCGAGACTGGCAAAAGGTGTCTGGGGGTCGAGAAGAGAACTCTATGAAATAACCTGCTGACACGACCCGCGTTACCCATGAATCTGGAACGCGAGAAATCCAAGTCTCCTTGAATTGGAGCAGGCGACCCCCCACTCGAGAATCCTCGAGTGGACTCCTGGCGTCAGTCCGTCTTGGCGGGCTTCTTGTCAGTTTCCCGCTTGTCTTGACGGAAATTCTGCTTCCAGGGGGTGCGAGATTTCTGGGAGGACTTTTTTGCCGAGAAAGAGGAACGACCCGATCCCCAAGAGGACTGAGCGAATCGACCTCGGCCCCGAAAGGACCGCCGACCACTATATGTCCTGCCAGACACAGAAGCCATAGCTCTGCGTTGTGGTAACGTTGCTTCTTTTGCCTTTGCCTTGGTAATCAGCTCTGTGAGGTCAGACCCAAAAAGATGACCACCTTTATAAGCTAAGGCCAGCAAACCTTGTTTGGAGACCGCATCCCCGGCCCACTGTCTGAGCCACAGTGCTTTTCTGACTGTGATCGCCGAAGCCTGCGCCCTGGACAGAAGTGACGCAGTATCCAGACCTGCATCATAGATATATCGGACTGCAGTGTCCAACCATTCGAAAATCTCCTCCATCTCAGATGACGGAGATCCATTTTTCCACGCCTTGTGCAAAAGGTCCAACCAGCTTATAGAAGCTTTAGAAGCACACATGGATCCTAGTACCGCTCTGAATCCATGACCCGCGGCCTCATAATTTGATTTCGCCGCCATTTCCGTTTTTCTGTCCAGCGGATCCTGCAAACTCGCCTTCCCTTTAACAGGAAGCAGTGAGGATTTACTAAGCTGGGATAAGGAAAAATCCACTTCAGGAGAGGGAGTCCAATTATCTCTCGACTCTGTGGAACACGGATAAAGTGCGTCAAAGAAACGTGTTCCGTGAAAACGTTTATCCGGACACAGACGTTCCTTTTCTACTGCACTGTTAAGATCATCTAGATCTGGCAAAGCTGATCGTGACGTACGATACTCTGGTACATTCGTGCTGATTTACCAGGTAAACTAGTTACCACCTCCGGTAACTGCAAAACCTCTCTCATGGCTTCAATAAATGCCTCTGTACGTCTCACAAGGGACGAAAGTCCCCGCCGTTCCTCCTTATCCGAATCGGACATTTCCCCTTCTGAACTTAAAGGAGAACCCTCTCCACAATCCAAATCAGAGACATCTGATTCGCTACGGGGGAAGGATGGTAACGGCCTGTGTCGCTTCCTGTCCTGAGAGGATCTAGCTGACACAAATTGACCCAAAAGGTCAGACAAGCCATTAATAGAACTGGCGATAGCATCTAATTTTGCATCACTGAGACCTCCAACCGCAGCGCTAGACGCTGTGGATGACTGCGTACCAGACTGCCGAAGCGGAACTGGAATATGGTCCGCACCTTCTGAACCCTGTTCCGACATGCCTCACACTGTATATGGCAGGTCAAATGTCAGAAACCTGAAAAAACGCGGTTTTTTTTTTTTTTTTTTTAAAGTGAATGCAAACCAGCACGCTGAAGGGTTAAGTCTTAAATATAGAGCTACCCCAGCTGTATGCCGAGTAAACCCTCAAGAGGGGTTAATGTCGCAGGCTGTAAGAAAAAACAAGGTCTCTATATGAGACCCAGCTGCAGAATAGCGCTATGTATCTGCGCTGTGGGGTGAGGAAAAAACGCACTCACCCAGCTGGTTCGGTGTCTGAGACGGGAAGAGCGGAGTCTGAGGAGCCCGGGAGCCTTTTTAATGGCCGCCGCGCTGAGGGAGCCGGAAGAGAAGCGCAATCGTGCGCTTCCTGCATGAAAGACCGTGAAGCCACGCCCCCCCTAAAAAAAATGAGCGCCAAAACTCCTCACTCCTGCTCCCCCCCTGTCCTGTAGGCATCTGCCTGCGGACAACGGTTGTACAGAAACACCACATTCACATGTCATGGCGCTGCCACCGCAGCGCTTATAGTACATTAACACACATGTAATAGTGCTGTCACAGCAGTCGCTAAAGCACTCACACATTTTATATAAAATATATTGTGGAGTACTCACCAGCTGAGCGCCACAGGGACCCCTCAGGATTTGTGGCGCTTGTGCCCATGCTCCCCCCCAGGGCGGGGAACGCAGTGACCCCAGTGTGCGGTTTGCGTCCCTGCCAGGGAAGCTAACCTCGTCCCCCAGGGCCGGCAAGATTCTGCAGGGACTATTTATGTAAAATACAGATCCGCCAAGGGAGAGGTGGGGTCCAGCAGCGCTGAGACCCCTGAGACCTTTCAGACTCATGTCCAAGTCTCTTGTCGATAAAAATAATAAAATCTTCTGAGGAGCTGCTTCCAGCAGCGACCATCCTCTGAGACCTCAAATCTTAGACTGAAGGAGCTGAGTAGGAGGAGCCCGAGCTGGAGGAGCCAGCCAGTCATCACGCTTTTGATCTGAGGTGTCATCCTGATCTGGGGCTCCGCCTACCCATCAGTAATGAATTACTGTGGCTCTCTTCCTTCCATCTGCAGCTGAAAATGATATTTAACATTTCAGCACTTCCTGGGCCTTATTCATAATGTCGCTTAGCGCACAACGCACAAACAAATGCACAAGAACATCCATTCAAAATCAGCATTAACAGACATTATGAGTAATCCCCAGGAAGGGTTGAAATGTTAAATATTCTCTGTCGCATAAACCTGCACCTTTTTAGGTCTGTGCATAGGTCTTAATTTTTGCATGTGAAATAAATATTTGCATATCCAAAGGAGTGTGCGGTGTCTCACTGCCTACTGGTATGGATTTTTGTCATGTTGGAAAAGTGCACATCTACCAAGAGTGATGGTACCATCTTCTCTTTAAAAATAGAGCAGTACATCTGTGAATTTAGGATACAGTCAATGAAATCCAGCTCCCCGACATCAGCAACATTCAAGCAGCCACCATCATATTTCACTGTAGGAACCATACTTTTATGTGTACTCTTAGGCCTCTTTCACACATCCGTCTTTTTGTATCAGGCATGATCCGTCGAACACCTGAAGGGACGGATCCGGCACTGAAATAAAAAAACTGATGCAACGGATCCGTTTTTTTGCTGGATCCGACCTGAACTTTTGAACCCAGAAAAATAGGGTTTCTGATGCCCGGAGACACTGGAAAATGTAGTAGTAGTAGTAGTAGTAGTACTAGTAGTAGACCTTGATTTCCAAAATCCAGATCAGACTTTTGCCGGATTGCACAAAAGTCTGATCCGGTTCCATTGACTTCTATTGTTTACGGCCGCCTGATGCGCCGCTTCAAGCACATCAGGCGGCTCCAGCAAACAAAAAAAAAACGTTACATGCTCCGTTTTGTCCGGCCGCCAGAATGTACATTTCCACCGGATCCGGACAAAAACGGATACAACGCAATGACATCAGGCACGATCCGGCGCTAATGAAAGTCAATGGTAAAAAAACGCATCCGGTACCGGATCTGTTTTCTTACCAACACGCCGGATCATGCCTGATACAAAAAGACGGATGTGTGAAAGAGGCCTTAAGCTTTGAGAGGTCATACGGTTTTGAAGCCATCAGTTCCAAATACATTCATTTTGGTTTCATCGCTCCAGAGTAGAGTCCCAGAAATCTTCATATTTTTCAGCACGAGCCCTGGCAAAAATTGCAAGCAGGCTTTTGTGGATGGGTTTTTAAGAGAGGCTTCCTTTGGGTCATGGTAAAAAACACTCACCGCAGTTAGGCTTTCTACTTCTTTAGCTAACTTCACTGAACTTGCATATCAATATTCTTCAATCCTTCTGATCAGAAGATGCCTGTTTAGGTGTTAACTTCCAAGGTAAACCTGGGCATCTGTGAGATGGTTGCAGTTCCATCTTTGTTACATTTTTGTATAACTTTTGCTACAATATTGTGACTGACAAGTAAAGCTTTGCAGATCTTCATGAAGCCTTCACCTTTATTGTGTAAAGAAATGCTTCTCTTTTACAGGTCTTGTGACCGTTCTATTCTATGTAGTGGCATTGCTGACAGCATGATAAAGGAAGGGGTTTTCTTTGTTATGTAAAGATCTTTAATGGTTAACTGTGTGCTGGACACCTGACTAATGAATAAATATGCCTAATTGTGGTTGAATTCTAAAATTAGAATTTTGTAGTCTAAACTTTTGCTTTGCTTTTAAAGACTTTCATTGGGGTGTACTCATTTTTTGCAACATGGTCTTGAACTTGGGGCATGCTATTTAAAAACATACATACATATAACACACACTATATTATGCATTAGCTTCAGTCCTGTGTTAAATAGTGTTGCAAATTAATAATGCTTTCAAAAAAATGTTTAGGTTTCATTTTCAATTAACAAAATGCCAAGTGAATGAACAGACGAGAAATCCAAGTCTAATTAATACTTGGTGTGACCACCCTTTGTATGCTAGAGTCTACAAAATTAATGCGGTTTTGAAGTCAGTTTTTAAATGAACTCAGCCGGAAGGTTGTTCCATATATCTTAGAAAACTAACCAAAGATATTTGGTGGATGCAGGCTTACATACATGTTTAGGTTTCTTGATGTAATTCAGGACAAACTCAATATTGAGATCAGGGATCTGTGGGGGTCATATCACTTCCAGGACTCGTTCTTTACGCTTAAGATAGTTCTTAATGACACTGTGTTTTGGGTCATTGTCCATTGGGCTGAGTATGGTACACTAATGCATACAGGTAACAGCGTAGCACAGTGGAGGATCCATGCAAGTTTGGGGATGCATTTCGGTATATGAAGTTGGGAATTTGATCAGGATTAATGGTGTACTCAATGTTGAGAAATGTAGGCAGATACATAACCCTGCAATACCATCAGGGAAGTGTCTGGCTACAAGAGCATAATCTCAAACATACAGAGACTTGCACAAACCTACATCTACAGAATATCTTCCCTGCATCGTTCATTAAAAAAAACAAACACAAAGAAAAGATACTGTTGACTGTACCTAGACGACTTGTTGCAGTTTTTGAAGCAAAAAGGTTGGTTAGGTTACATGAAATATTGATATGAATTAGATTTTTCTTTTGTTCACTCGCTTTGCATTTTGTTAAATGGTCAAAAAAACTAAAGCTAAAAACCCAAAAACACCACGTCAATTTTAAGTACAAAATGTACTTTGAGTTAGATGTGATCAGATTTAAAAAAAAAATAAAATTTTAAACACTAGCAATTCCCATAGCAAAAATTACTGCTATTTAGTAAATAATAAATTACTAGCCTTACTAGTAAATATTTAAAAAATAAATCCATCTTTGCTTTATAAAGAAAAAAAAATAGATTTGGATTTCGAAACAGGAAATCTGTTGGGTTTTCCACGAAAAACTGTACAACCGCAGAAGCACAAGAGGATTTCACTGCCTCTGAATTTGCCAAGACCTAGATTTTGTTAAACAAAAACCTGGGTCTTAGGAATAAGAACTCCACCGATTTTAGAATATCTATAGCTATCTATATCTATATAAATTTGACAAAAAGTGCTACACTAGGATAAAGTAGTAGAACACTATTTGCTTAAATCCCAAGTGTTTTTTTTTTCTAGTCGTTACTGACCTGTTAAACGTATGCAGCCTTTAGTTTGAGCGCGTCCCACCATACATTGTGCTAGCAACAATATTAACACTCGCTTAAAGACACAGTCATTTTTAATCTCTGCTTGTTGACAGAAAAGATAATATGTAGCATTTATTCTGAGGTTAGGGGGCACTCGCTGTTAAAATGGTATCATACATTCCTTAATTCATATTAATCTCTCTGGGGCAGAAAAAGGACAGTTAAACAAGTAAAACATCAAGCTCACTACACTCTCTCATTTTATAGACTGATTACTTAGCAAAAATCTCTTTTATCCCATTCCTTCAACATTCTTTCAATCAGAATAGAGGATTAACTGTTTCAGCTCGTTACAACATGTAGTCAGTATTCAGCTACACTGATCTCCTATCCAACGTGGGCCCCTCTGAAAAACCTTGGTGGTCATTCACGTAGCATATCATTTAGATCATCAAATACAAATTTTACACCCAACATATTAATTAAAACATAAGATGACATTGCAACCCCAATTTCCTGAAAATCTACTCAGCCCTCCTATATGCCTAATATTTGTACAGTATAGTGCAGGATTTTCTACCCTTAATATCACGTGACTTGGCAGCTTCACTTCCCTATATTATCGCTTTGCAACAGTCAAAGCCTGAAAGACATCTCCAACAGGTGCAAGAGGAGGCAAAAATGGTTAAACTAGCAACCTGCAATTGTCATGTATTATGCTTAGCAAAATATTTTAGGTCCAAGCGCTAAAGAGTACTGTAACTAAGAATTTCACAAAGTAAACACGGATTAAATTCAATACCAAGAGTCAGCTCTGTTTCATGGACCAGCCTAATGCTCGGAAATAGCAGGTCGCCATTCATTTAACCATAAAGAGCCACTCAGGTCCGCAATTTGTGTAACGGGACTTTTTTTTATAAGGCTTTAATTGTGATCCTGGCATGAAGAGTGGCAACAATATCTTGCTCTTTCCATGAATCCAACTTCGTAATGTACATGCATGATGGTTATTGAATGGTAACATTACAGTGGTCACTGTCCCGTGACCGTACGCACCACAGCTGGGTTAGTGGAAACAGCTAAGTCTCACTCTTTCGCTGTGAGAGCGGCCATGGAAGGCTGTGAGACAAGATTCCTAACCCAGACCCATAGAAGAAACATTCTTGTAAGACAGATAGTACTAGTCTTTACTTCCATGAAAACCTTAATGGCTTTATGACCTACATCCATAGTGTATCTGTATCTGAGCAGATTTCCAAGCCAACACGTCTATCAATTGTACTTGTCCGTGACACTCTGCTGCCATCTATCTGCCAAGCAGAGACTCATCACCTAGAAGCCATTAATGATCAGCTGACAATGCAGAACAAGTGGGATACTACAGTAATATACAACTGTTTCTGGATGCAGCCAACAGTCATTATACTGACCCACTCTAGGTCACTAGATATGTAAGATTATAGCGGTGACCTGATAAAAAAAAAAAAAGTGTACAAACAGGTTTAACTACATAATGACTGAATACAAGACTGAAGCCAATTTAGTATCATAAAGTATAGATTTTCTCTTAAATATGATCTCTGGGAATTGAATCACATTACAAAGTGTTATCACAAATACATTCCCATAAATACCCTTACTTCATTTTGACAAAATGCGCTTTATTTAAAATCGCAGTACTACATTAAAAATGGCCAGCATCTTGCTTCACTTGCAGACACCTGTCCTAGAAGGTGAATACCAGTGACTGAGCATGTGCAGCATTGCTTCACTTGCAGACACCTGTCCTAGAAGGTGAATACCAGTGACTGAGCTTGGGCAGCATTGCTTCACTTGCAGACACCTGTCCTAGAAGGTGAATACCAGTGACTGAGCATGTGCAGCATTGCTTCACTTGTAGACACCCATCCTAAAAGGTGAATACCAGTGACTGAGCATGTGCAGCATTGCTTCACTTGTAGACACCCATCCTAGAAGGTGAATACCAGTGACTGAGCTTGGGCAGCATTGCTTCACTTGCAGACACCCATCCTAGAAGGTGAATACCAGTGACTGAGCTTGGGCAGCATTGCTTCACTTGTAGACACCCATCCTAGAAGGTAAATACCAGTGACTGAGCATGTGCAGCATTGCTTCGCTTGCAGACACCCATCCTAGAAGGTGAATACCAGTGCCTGTGAGCATGTGCAGCATTGCTTCACTTGCAGACATCCATCCTGGAAGGTGAATACCAGTGCCTGTGTGCATGTGTAGCATTGCTTCACTTGCAGACACCCATCCTAGAAGGTGAATACCAGTGACTGTGAGCATGTGCAGCATTGCTTCGCTTGCAGACACCCATCCTAGAAGGTGAATACCAGTGCCTGTGAGCATGTGCAGCATTGCTTCACTTGCAGACATCCATCCTGGAAGGTGAATACCAGTGCCTGTGTGCATGTGTAGCATTGCTTCACTTGCAGACACCCATCCTAGAAGGTGAATACCAGTGACTGTGAGCATGTGCAGCATTGCTTCACTTGCAGACACCCATCCTAGAAGGTGAATACCAGTGCATGTGAGCATGTGCAGCAGGAAGTTCCGCTGCTGTGACCTGGAGATAGACAGTGCATGTTATGGATGATATCTAGGGCACAGCATTGGAGCTTCCTACTGCCCATGCTCACAGGAACCAACATTGTAAGGCAGGCTTCCATCAGTAGAAGTGTGAAGACCGTCTTAATATGGCGATTACTGTTATGATTTGGTAGCTGAGGAGAGCAGGCAAAAAGGAAATACACCAGAGCAGTTGGAAACTATGAGATTGCAGTACCCTGACTAACCTCCACAACTAGAGGCAGCCGTGGAGCGTTCCTACGTTGGTCCTAGACGCCTCGTCACAGCCTGAGAAACTAACTACACCTAAAGATAGAAAAAGGAAAGCTATCTGCCCCGGAGCAGATCCCCAAAGAACATAGAAAGCCCCAAACATGTAATGGCGGTTAGACAAGATGAAATACTGACACAGACAGAAAATAGTATGAGCAAACATTGGGGCCCAAACTTACTAAATAGAAAAGGATAGGAAGGGCACTTACTGCAATCCCAAAAAACCCTGAAAAGCACCAACTCTACTAATTTCAAAAACACCTGAGATCACACGACCTCTACCACCTAAATTAGTTCTCTGGTGTAACCAAAAACAAAACAGCAGCCACTGAAAAAACTGGAAAAAGCAAATGTACAAACATCAGTGGCTGAACTGAACTGAGAGGGCAAAAGCCCCCAGAGGGGACCCTAAAGGCCCCCACAGAAGTGCAGGACAAAATGCAAAAATCAAGCACAAAAACAAAAAGAAGAAAATGTCTTATCTGTTAGCAGGAGATTCAGACACGACACAGCAGGCTACCAAGGAAACAGGAATCAAGGATTGAGACCAGAACAATAGATCACCGGCAACCCTGATGGGAAGGCGACTCCCTTATATAAGACCAGTCAGTAACACCTGATTCCCAATCCTCACAATCTTCACTGGACAGTCCAGTACCGTTTGTAACCACCAGAGGGAGCTTCTGCTCAGAACTCATTTCCAGCCTATTCACAACAGATTACCTCTTTAGGCAAAACGGGCATGATTTGTTAATTAAAAAGGTATTAAGGCATTTATTTGTAATTACATTTTCTGTATTTTTTTTTTCAATTCCCGGAAAACCTATGAGGCTAAACTCCTACGATGAGCATTTGGAGAGTTTTTGAGGTTGCAGATTTTCTGTAGAATTTATGTACCTATATGATAAATTATGTTATTTGCATAATTTTTTATTTTGCATTTTACATGTGGTTTTAGACGCTCTCTTATGGGTAGGTCACATTTTAAATAACAGTAGAAAAAAAACTGAGGGGGAGCAAAAAAGCACAAGACAATTTGGTGATACTCTTTTGGATGCAAGGGAAAATAAAAGGACGGTGCTCATCTGAGCAGGTTGTGTGCAAGCACAACGCCTAGGAACACCTGAGGATACCAGCTCGTGGCTGGGAATGATCTCCTCCAGGACATTTGACCAGTTTGGACAGCAACACAATATCAGGCTGCGTCGCTGTAATGAATAAACCTTAGGACCAAGATGAATTGCACGGTTTTTACTTCCAGAACGAATGTGAACTCAGGACTAATGTCTTTTTCAAGTGAAAAAAAAATAAACGCAATTGTTTTTTTTTCACCTGTAAAAAAACGCTAGTCCAGCTTTGAAACGCGTTGTGGAGATGAAAACCGTTTATTTTTAAGGGCCAAGATGGTGTTCCTGACCAAACTGGTTCTGTTTTTAAATAAAGCGGCTTTATTTTTGATACTTACTAGTATTTGGCTTTGACAAATCTTTACAGGTACAGTCACATCTGGATTACATGCATTTTCAGTGAGTTTCCACAGCGGAAACACTCAAAAACTCATGTATTTTTAATCTCTGGATTTTCTACATCTAATGCAATTCTAGGGGGAAAGTCCGCACATAAAACTCAGTGTACCCGCCAGAGAAATTGTATGTTTCAAATTTCAATGACCACAAGCCAGTTTAAGCAGTGCAAAAAAGGGACAATGGACACGAAATTTCTATAAATCCGATCCACTTAGCTGGACGTGTAAGATGCTACGTTATATACACAGTGAAAATACGCACTGTCAAAGGTTCACCAAAAGCTCATTGTGGGAACTAAAATGGATACAACGAAAATTGTTGTTGTTTTGAATCTACTTTCATTTTACTGAAATATATAGTCATTGTTTGGTTAATATTTGCCCACTTTAAATGATAAAAAATAAGATATGAAAGCATCAGGGTGATGCAGGGAGCTGGAACAGTCAGCGTCCACTATACAGTAAGAATATTGCAATCACTGCTCCACACATTGACAGCCTGCTCTGCAGTGTGTGTGGAGCAAGCTGTCAATGTGCCAGTGGCCGATTACAGCACGCTCACTGTATAGTAAGTGGTGATTTTTACAGCTCTCTACACCTTCCCAATGAATGGAAGCAAGCAGCTGCAGGGAGACTATAACTTCATTTTCTCCCTGTAGCTGCACTTCCAGCATTAGGATTCAAAAAGCTATTTAGCTGTAGATTTCCAACATGTCATCCTGTAAAACATGAATGAAGGGAACCAGTCACCTAGAAAAATAATATTTACTAGTGATGAGAGAATGTGCTCAGATTACGTGTTATCCGAGTATCTCGGGCGAGCTCGAATAATATGTCAGACTCCCTGTGGCTGCAAGTTTTGCGGCTGTTAGGCAATCCCTGCTGTTGTTGTGGCTGTCTAACAAGCAATCCCCCTAATCTGACAGTAATTGCTATTTTCTTACAATTTACCAGCTATGGAAAGAATAGGACAAATGGACAATATTTTTCTGATTGCACTGGAACTACAACTATGGATAGATCTTTTAGCAGACTGGGCAGTTTTAGCCCTTATATCAGCAGGATGGAAAAGTACAGAACTGCAATATAGGTATTTCAAACTAATTGTACAATGTTTTATATATGACAGAAGGAAACGACATGCATTTAAATACTCCCAAACCGCCATACAAGAATACCGTCGGAACGCAGCCTTGAAATAAACCAAATCATTGCTGCATCACAAGGTTCTAGTCTCCCAGCACAGAGCGGCACAGAATGTATATTTATATACTGGTCACGTGATGTCTAGTCATCCTCAGATAAATGCTCTTTAATTATTATAACAATATTTGCTTTCTTACTCACTGTAATAAAGACAAACCATACACTAATTAGAAGACGGATGGTACGGGCACAATAGGCATTGCTTTGTGTGGTCTGATAATCGCTCAAAAACCACAAACTCCACCTAAACCTTCAGAGAGAATTATTTCACACATACAATTTAATATCCATTATGCAGTAGTCTTTGTGGATTGCGACAAACGTAATATTACACCGTATTAATTTCTCCCCAGATTCAAGCAGGCTTGTAATAACTGACTTTTTTAATGTCATATTATAATTCTTTTGTCCAGACATACAACAAACTTAAGGCAGGTTAAAAATCTTGTGACAATATGAAGTTTCTTAAAAAGCAAATAATTAGGGCCAATGTTATTTTGTGTCCTGTTTGAGTACATAAAGTTGTCCATCCCTGCACTCCAAGATTTCTGCTAAAAAGGTTCATATGTTCAAGCAGTCTTGTTACCCATTACACTTGGTCTCACTTATATTTTAACAAAAACGGACATGAGGCAAGATCACCCCCCAAACCACATGTATGGGCATAAAGGTCTTTGAAATGTAAACGCACCAACACATTTATTCTTTTATCTTGACGCTTTCTTGAATAATTAGAAATTCAATTCAAAGGCAAATGATGTGTTAAAAATGGTCACAACTGGAGCAGTTAAGGAGCCTCTGCCTCCCAAGGTTGTTACCCCACTCAGCACCAACCCCTAGCTTGTATGACAGCTCTGTGTGACATCAGGCAAGGAATCAGACAGTGAGCTATGAATCAAGGTAAAGAGACTGGTGCTGGGCAGGGGAACAAGCTTTGCAGGCAGAAACTCTCCAAGTGCTCCATCACGCCCAGGGCATTTAACGACTCATTTACTTATTAAAATGCTAATTACTCCAGAATATAGATGTAGCTGCATAAATGGCTTTAGATTTCAATCTTCTAACAGATGTGTGCCCATATATGCAGCTTGGAGTTGAAAGTGGGAGGTAGGTAATTGATCTTACACTATTTGCTTTGACTGCAAAAAAAAATAAAACAAAAACCTGTAAAACTTTTTTCTACAAAAATCAACGGGGAAAATTAAGGCACCATTTTAAGATTTATGACTTATTCAATGGCAACATATTAACAGTCTGGGACTGCCTTTTTTATTTAAGAAAAGAGTGGGCATCAGACATCGGACTGGTGACCTTTCTAAATAACACCTATTAATAAAATGGATAACACGGGTCCATGATGTCCCAATCAAAGGACATAACATTGTTTGAATTTCTGGATTTTGGGTTCCCAGCATGCAAAAGAGAGATCCCACAATTCTCCACAACAATGCGAGTCAGTCTCATCACCTTTACCTGTGACTGCTGGCTTGAAGGACATTTGTTAACTATAAAAAGGAGAGATACCTTCAGATACAGTCAGATATTCAGCCAAGACACCTCCAGACAGATAAGAGATCCAGAGAGCCAAAGAACCAGAGACTCGACAGGACAGCAGCCAAAACATCATGGCTCAATCACAAGGACACAGATTTGTCATTCTACAGGATGCCAGCTTAGAGGACCATCACAAACCCATAGATACATTTGGGGTAGTCAGGATTTGGACCCACGGGTCACCTGAGCCCCATGGATACATTTGTAGGGGCCAGGAATGGGACCCCCCGGTCACCTGGCTCCATGGAGATGTTCGAGAAGCCAGGTTGTGACCCTCTGGTCAAATGGCCTTTGTACCTCAATGGACTGTCATCTTCCTAAGCTTGTCGTTACCTCCTCTATGTGCGTGCCACAGGTGGGGTAGTCAGCCCTAGAAGCTCTGAGGTCACAGCTGCTCTTATCCCAACAAGTCAGCGGAAGGGTGAAACTCTAATGTGCACCATCTTGGGTATTTTGCTGGGGCTGTTCTATATGTGTTATCTGCCTGTTTTGTGGTTCAATAAAGCATTGCCACACTGATCTACCCTCACCCTGTGTTGTCTGAATAGCATTATGCCCATAGTAAAAGGAAAGCGGGCGTTCGGTGAAATGATCCCTGGTCAATGCTGTTTTGGCTAGCAGACTAGGGCCACCATTTGGTAACAGCTTAGCAAACTACACAGCAGGGCTGGGATAGTGCAGAGCACAGGGCCTTTCCCTTTTACAGTTGAAGACTACTGCAGAGGGATGTGGGATTGTGCTTCGCATTCTAGTATTCCACAACCTAAAAGTTTGGACCCGAGTTTTCCTAGAAAGTTGGGTCCTTTAGCGGAACAATAGCAACAACTTTGTTGAGAGGTTCTTTAAAAAAAAAAAAAAAAAAAATCACCAAAAGAGGTCCAGCTTGAGACTGCTCTTTTCTTAAAGAGGGAATCTGTACTCTAAGGGCCCCATCTCACATAGCGAGATCGCTGCTGAGTCACAAGTTTTGTGACGCAACAGCGATCTCGCTATGTCTGACACGTACCAGCGATCAGGCCCCTGCTGTGAATCGCTGGTTGTGTCAGAAATGCCTGGACTTTTTTTTATTGATCGCTGGTCTCCCGCTGGCCAGCACGCATCGCTGCGTGTGGCAGGCAGGAGACCAGCGATCAGCTGGTAACCAAGGTACACATCGGGTTTCCAGGTGCGGGGCTGTGCCTGGAAACCCGATGTGTACGTTGGATACCAGAGCGCTGCTGCAGGGGAGCTGGTAACCAAGGTACACATCAAGTTTCCAGGCACCGCACAGCGCCTGGAAACCCGATGTGTACCTTGGTTACCAGCTCCCTGCATCAGCGGGCTGGTATCCAACGTACACTGCGGGTTACTAAGCGACGTTACCCGCAGTGTCGCTGTCCTGATCGCTGCTGAGATCTGCCTGTTTGGCAGCTCAGCAGCGATCATGTAGCGACACACCAGCGATCCTGACAAGTTCATATCGTTGTCGGGATCGCTGGTGCGTCGCTATATGAGACGGGGCCCTAACAGAACAAACAGGTAGCCCACCAACAAAACATGTGAATGTTTCCATTACACTATGGGTCCTCATGTTGTACATTTTAAAAACTTACCAAATACACATAAGAAAATCAGATGTGTAAACGAAGCCCAAGTTTCAAGTCACCAAACCTCTCAGCCAATGACCTTCTCTCCACAATCCTGATCACAAAAATAGAGGTAATATTACACTACATTTTCCTCTCATCCATTGAATAATCTCTTATTTCCTGCCAAACAAATATAAAATATTTCACGTGGATTTGTCCAATGTACGCTTGTGGTTAGCAAATAGTTAGCCTTTTGGAAAATGTACTCATCACCTCCTTACTCAGACAGACATTGAGGACTTCCTCTTGTAATTGACTAAAACAAAGCAAGCTCATTGCCAAATCCCAGGCCTCCACCCAACTTGTGTTCCAAAACCTTACAAGGCAATTCTCTCCACTACTTTCATCACTTTATACATTGGATGCTCTCAATGTATTCCCTACATTGCTATTCTACACTTCCTTGAACAGTCCTGTTTTGCAATGTACAGAAAATGAAGCACTATAAATCGGTATTAACAATAAGTGATTCAATTAGTAAAAAAAAATACAACCAAATTGATGCTACAAAACACCCCCAAAAAATAAGTCAAACGTAACTTTTAGTTAGCGCCACTGCTTTGAATGAGCTACTGTTGAAGACTTTCCATCCAGACATGAATGAATACAGGTCACTACACTCCTCGTCCACACCTTCAGGAATGGTTAAACTTGATCAGAGCATAATTTGTTCCTCCAATCATGGACATCATGAAGTCATGGTCCGGAGACACACTATTTTAAGAAAGTAGAAGTCAGCTTGGCTTCTCGCACATTGCATCAACCATGTTGCATCAAACCCGTCTGTGTGTAGCATACCCTGAATCACAGTGCTTACTATTTATGATTCAGTGTGAGTTCTTCAGTCCGTCCCTCCCAGACCTGGTGTATTCATTCCAAGAACCAATTTCATCTTCATTGGTTTCCTTCAGGAAACCAGACCTACTTCCTATTATTTTATTTTCCTTGCCTTTTGCACAGCCCACATAAAAATGACTGGAAGTGAGAGTGATAGAAAACGTTATTCTGCACAAATAAAAGCCAAAACAAACACAAAAGAAAAAAAAAAATCCTGCACTGGTCATCTGTGTACATGGTCCAAAAATATCAGAGTTTCTAAACTGTAACATTATTTCACGCCATTTCTAAAGAAAACTATTTATACTACAAGCTCATATTTGTTTGGGGGAGGTCAAGTGCACCCCCAACGTGCATCAATATCAGAGCTCCAGCTGGGATGTGAGTCATCAGCAGTCACAGGCTGGCAAACCCTGACAGTACTCTCAGAAATTCATTGTATACGCTGCCATTCCGGTCTTTACGAAAGTGAAAATAAGTCCTTGCTTTAGATTCACAGTAAAACATACAATTCGCAGAGATTTCATGGAAAATTGACTTCACAAACATAACTTGTTGAAACAGACAAGCCTCTAATTCTCCAAGAAACGGAGTAAAATATTCTCAAGTTTTGCCAAAAGTCATGATCTCTTTCACTTCATTTCACAGACGCTGTAAGAAGCCAGCGCTCAGAGTTCAGCCTGTCACACAAGTCAAGGGAAAGAAGTGCTGTGGAGCCAATGTAATGAGTCAGTAAGAATGGTTCCCCCTGGACAGCCTGTCAGTAAATGTTGCAAAATTCCTAATTGGGATGGGCACAAAAGGGATTCATGTGGAAATACCATAATGTCTGCACTGTGGTTTCCAAAATGACCGCACACATTTTGCCACCTCTTGTCCCATAGTTCCCAGAAATTACAGGATTCCAAAACTGCAGTGAAAAAAAAAATGAAAAAAAAAACATGCTTGCAAGGTCAATATCCTACACACCCTACACTTTTTTTTTTTAAATCTTATTTTCTTACAGTGCAAAAATACAATAAGTTGAAAGGTCGCCGACGTTCTAACACACCTTACACAAATCAATAGTACAGGCAAATAAACGTTGAAACATTTTGTCAAGTAATATGCCGCTTTCTCCACTTAAGAGACTTTTCCTCTAAGCCGCATCTCAAATTCATCAACCGTTATAAAAAACTGCTTAAAGTCCTCTTCTTAAGACAAAATGAGAAACTATTAGCTCACTGACGGATCAGATTACAGCTACCTATTGAAGTATATAGGACAGAGCATCAATCACTGAGGCAGAGGGACGGTGCACAGTGGTGGAAACCGGTGCACTGCTCAGCCCTCCATTCTGCTCCTGAACAGGTCATGCACGGAGACAGGAGAGCAGGAACGCCTCATGTATAAGTGTACTGCGTATAGGAGACATCATGGCAGATAGTCTAGCTAGCTCAGAAAACGGAAAAGGAGATAGAGCGCCTGCAAAATAGAAAATTCCTGCAGTATACAAGTCACACAACAGCAAGGCAATAATACACACACACGTCATCCCATTCTGAAAAGTCAGGTACGCGTTATCACAAATAGCGTTTTCCCACTAAAGTGGGAAATAATTAGGAACAATTTTTAGTACAGATCAGGTCTTGCACACATTTTAGTAGCACAACTGTACTTGCATTCTTCATTATGCCTATGTGGGTAGTATGGCGTGCCTGCCACTACAGTAGGCAATTCTTTCAGTTAGATCAGAGGCCAGGCATACAAATACATATAAAAAAAAAAATCAGACATTTCCAATACAATCTAAGTTTATAGCTTACTGTAAATAGCAGAAATATATAAAAAAAGAAAACATTACAGTCAAGACCACAGGAAATTATAGCCACAATGTCTACTCATCCAGTAATTCATAATTACATAGCTATTGGGCCCATAAAAGTCCCAACATTCCAATCCCACATAGTAGTGCCCACCAAACCCTGCACAAAGCAGACGGCTTCTACCTGGCAATGTCATACAGCTCTGGGAGCACATTTATTAAATGACAAGAAAACTGTGTATATGTGTCATTGTTCCTGCCGTTAGCTACCTTACTTAATCATATATATTTTTACACTTTCATGCTATTATACTAAAAGATAATACGCATTATACTAATATTTTCCAGTCCCCATCTACTGTGTAGCTTAATGTGGGGTTTAGTTTTTACTTTAAACATCCTAGTTCACAGCATTAATTTATTTGGATGAATGGGTATAGTACAAGCTGCAGTTTAAGGCCTCTTTCACACTTCAGTCGTGTGACGTCCGCCAAAGAGTGAAAATGGCGGATCCGCCAGAAAAGTGCAAAAACGGATGCAAGCGGATCACTTTTCTGACGTATCCGTCATGAACTTTTCAACCTGGAAAAAACCCGGAAAATGCAGGGACACATGTCCGGACCGAGGAGAGAGAGAGAGACCGGACAGTTTTGTCAGCGACGGATCCGCTGGCGGATCCTGTCAGAGAGATGACAGCGGATCCGCCGCCCGTAGGCAGCCATTATACAAAATGGCGGATACGCCATAGTCCGCCATTTTGGCAGACCAAAAAAACGTTGCATTGGACGTTTTTCTGAAACGACGGACGCCAAATTTTTGGCGGATCCGTCAAAAAATGGACCTAACGGACGACCATCCGTCAAAATCCGTCACTAATACAAGTCAATGGGAAAAAAGCGGATCCGCCAAAAAAAAAAAAAAAAAAAGGCGGATCCGTTTTTTTTCACATTTTGACGGATATTGACTGACGTCGCACGACTGAAGTGTGAAAGAGGCCTAATATGTAATAAATCAACCCATGGTCGCCAAATTGATAGATCTTTTCACATGATAGAATTGCTCCATACCAGCATAGATTTTCTATTCAAAAGCATCTAGGGCCATTTTTTTAACAACTATTTACAAGCAGGTAATTTTTTAACCACATATGATATATTTTAACACCTTCAGGTTTTTTTTTTTTTACTTTATAGAAGATCGATACACCCAAAATGCAGTGTGTGCCTTCTGGAAAGATACTTGAAATGAACTCTCCACCCTCCTTTCAAGATCACACCTCACCACTTGCACACTTGACCCGCTCCCGTCCCACCTCATCCCTAACCTCGCCACAGTCTTCATCCCTACCCTAACACACCTCTTCAACCTCTCACTTACAAATGGTGTGTTCCCCACATCCTTCAAACATGCCTCAATCACACCCATCCTCAAAAAGTCCTCCCTTGACCCATCCTCTGCGTCTAGCTATCGCCCGATATCTCTTCTCCCTTATGCCTCAAAACTGCTGGAACAGCATGTCCATCTTGAACTGTCCTCCCACCTCTCCTCTTGCTCGCTCTTTGACCGCTTGCAATCAGGATTCCGACTGCATCACTCAATGAAACTGCCCTAACTAAAGTCACCAACGACCTACTAACCGCCAAGAGCAAGAGACACTACTCTGTTCTCCTTCTCCTGGACCTGTCTTCTGCCTTCGACACTGTGGACCACTCCCTCCTGCTCCAGATTCTCTCATCTCTGGCCATCACAGGCTTGGCCCTAACCTGGATCTCATCATATCTAACAGATCGCACATTCAGTGTCTCCCTCTTCCACACCACCTCCTCACCTCGCCCCCTCTCTGTCGGTGTTCCTCAAGGCTCAGTTCTAGGACCCCTACTCTTCTCCATCTACACCTTCGGCCTGGGACTGCTCATAGAATCCCATGGTTTGCAGTATCATCTCTATGCCGATGACACGCAGATCTACCTATCTGGACCTGACCTCACCTCCTTACTGACAAAAATCCCACACTGTCTGTCCGCTATTTCAGCTTTCTTTTCTGCGCGCTGTCTAAAACTGAACATGGACAAAACAGAATTCATCATCTTCCCCCATCTCACTCTACCCCTCCACCAGACCTATCCCTCAATGTCAACGGCTGCTCACTTTCCCCGGTCCCGCATGCTCGGTGCCTTGGGGTGATCCTCGACTCTGCCCTTTCTATCAAGCCACATATCCAAACCCTAGCCTCCTCCTGCAGTCTCAAACTCAAAATATTTCCCGGATCCGTGAATTCCTTGACCACGACACAACAAAAACTAGTGCATGCCCTCATCTCCCGCCTTGACTACTGCAACCTCCTGCTCTCTGGCCTCCCCTCTAGCACTCTGGCACCACTCCAATCCATCCTATATTCTGCTGCCCGACTAATCCACCTGTCTCCCCGTTATTCCCCAGCCTCTCCCCTATGCCAAGCCCTTCATTGGCTTCCTATCGTCCAGAGGCACCAGTTCAAAACCCTAACTATGACATACAAAGCCATTCACAACCTGTCTCCCGCTATTTACCCTCGCGCAACCTTTGATCCTCTCAACATCTCCTTCTCTACTCTCCCCTTATCTCTACTTCCCACAACCGCATACAAGACTTCTCCCGTGCCTCCCCCATACTCTGGAATTCTCTACCCCAACACATCAGACTCTCGCCTACCATGGAAATCTTCAAAAAGAACCTGAAGACCTACCTCTTCCGACAAGCCTACAACCAGCAGTGATCCTCAGGCTACTGAACAGCCGCACGACCAGTTCTACCCTCTCCTAGTGTATCCTCACCCATCCCTGTAGACTGTGAGCCTTCGCGGGCAGGGTCCTCTCTCTTTCTGTACTTATGTGCGTCCTGTATTGCTCATATTTATTGTGCTTGCCTATATTCGCCCCCTCTCACATGAAAAGCGTCAAGGAATAAATGGCGCTAAAAAAATGAATAATAATAATAACTTGTCTTGCTGCCCTCATCAAGATAAAACCACTTTTGGTGCACATCTCTGCCAAATATGTCCAGAAAAAGTCCTGATTCAAAGGTGATCCATCTTTTTTAAAAGGTGGTTCTTCATCAGTATATTGTAGGTGGGGAAGACTATCCCTCTCCTCCCAATCATGCACAGCACTTGCCATTATTCAATGGTTTAAATGCCCGAGTTAAGTACACTTCAGACCATCAGTCAGACTACATAAAGACATGAGACCTGCCCAACATCCTGCAATTCATCTAGGCTTCTCTGCTGCTAGAGGTGGATTACACTTGCAACAGGCAGTTGACAGAAGGAAGGGAGAAATCTAGTGACAGGCTCTTTCACAGACAGGACATCAGGTTTTCATTAAATTGAAAATCTGCAAATCACATCATCTAAAGCTCATGTTTCACAGTTAAATTAAATGAAATATTAAAATTGATACAAATTATACCTGGACTCAAAATCTTAACAGATTTGGAGACATTCCTGAAAAGGCTGACATTCATTTTCTTTAATAGTGAGCACACTGTTAGCTGCAGCCGGCAGCCTTCTGAAGCAGCTGGAACATCACGTATGCCGCTATTAAAGAAAATGAATATTCACTACTCTCCACTCCCATTGTCCCAGGCACAGGGAGTAGTGAATATAACGGAAGCTGACCTCACAGTGAGTGGGGGTGCAAGGCAGTGACATCCTGTGCTGCTTATATGCGGAATTCAGCTTCTGGCATCAGAACAGGACGCCGTGCTTCGAGGGAGCAGACGGTAAGTAGATTCATTTATTTTTTGTGTGTGCAGGGGGATGAGGGGGCCATGTATACCAGAATGGGGAAGAGAAGGGGCCATATATACCAAAATGGGGATGAGGGGGGCCATCTATACCTGGATTTGGAGGGGTGGGGGTCACATATACCTGGAATGGGGGGGGGCGATATATATACCAGGATGGGGGATAGTAATACAGAACTGGGGGACATTACCTCTATATCAGTGTTGCAGCACATCCCCCTAAAACAGTGTGGCATGACCATATTTTTTGCTTCAATTTTTCCTTTCTGTTTTTCTCCTCTAAAACCCAGGTGCGTCTTATAGTCCGAAAAATACAGTAATAGATTTCCTTCTTCCCAAGCCTTTGACCAATGATTCAATAAATACTAGTACTAGTTTATGATCTTCAAAATGTGCAACTGACCAAGCAACACAAACTATTGTACAATATAAGCCATACATGACACACTTAAATGCATATATTCTAAAACATTCTCCTGTCTATGCCATCTAGTGACAAGAAAACACAAGCAGACCATCTGTCACAGACCACAATTTGAATCAAGGAGGTCTTTGTGAACCATGAACCGGATAAGAACAGAACATTTTACAAATTTTGAAGGCCTATACTAAAAGCAGGGGGAGGGCAATGAGACAAGATTACGGATGGAGGCCGATGTGGTGACTGCTTTTTTTAGGTTTCATCATAATGTATTTTTTTTCTACTAATGATTTTTTTGTGCATAACATTACACCAAATCTCTATATATCTAGATCACAGAACTGGATTGTAATTAACTTTATGGATATATACTGTTTGTGCCTATAATGTACATACCTGTTATTACTCATTGGTAGTATTCTGCCATCTGGTGGTTACCCTTTGTATTGGAATCTTATTTTCATTATTTTGTGTCTCATAGGCCTCCCATTGCTATAATTGTTCCTTGTTTTTACTATTCACTTTTTTGCTTAATTGTGAATCTTAAGAGAATATTTATTATGTATATATTACACACATTAGTCTGTTTTTTATAATTAAATTGGAGTAACATTTATATAATGATATACTAGGCTTTTTCTGCATGGTCTTCTCTATACTGGAAATACTTTCTAATCAAAGGCTTCTTTCTGTACTTGTACTCTCCATGGGTCTTCAGAAGGATTCTGTATTACCCTAATAGGAATAGTATACCAAAACTGTATAAGGGTTTACTATCAAGACAAAGTAATTACTACCCAATGCAATGATCAATAGCACAATTAGACCAACTAGAATTGTTGCTAAAGGAATTCTTGGTGATTCAATAGGACACCCATAATTATCAAAACTTTATAGTTATTGTGCCAACCTGGAAACCACAAAAGATGAAAGGGGCATAATGTGTTCTTATGTGTGGCTAATTGTCAAATTCTAATGCGCCTTCCCGCATTTTTATAGAATTAAAATGACTGTGCAGCACGACAGACGTGTTCATACAAAGTAACTTACAAATGATTTAATACAACATAATAGGCAATGCCAAGTATGACCAGACATAATGTACACATGGACACCTGATGAATTACACTATATCACTTAAAAAAAAACAAAAAAAAAAAAACAAAAAACAGAAAATGGTATCTTACCTTTACATGGCTCTGTGCACCCAAGTTGTAGATTTCAGTGGGTTTTACTTCATTAATTATTTTTACTAGACATGTGCTATCAGTCAGATCTCCATAGTGCAACTTCATATCTAAAGTATGAAATAAGCAATGAATTAGGAATTTGATAAATTTTGAAGATATGTTCCACCAAAATGCATCCACTTGAATTTACATTTAACCCTTTGCACTGCAAATGATTAAATCCACATAATAAATTGACATGCTGCAGATTTCAAATCCGCAGTGGAATTTATTCTAGTTTCACACTAGCGTTTGACCGACCTGCGTCGGTCTGCGCACGGCCGCCGCTAAGCTCCGTCCCCGGCTGTGCCTCCTCCCGATAGCTCCACCTATGGGCGCATGACGCTGCATGCGACCTGTGCACCTTATCTTTAGCATTGGGTTCGCAGGCCTTACGCAGGTCGTGCGCACGTATGCGTTTGCTGGCGCCTGCGTCCTTTTGACGGTGCGCCGAGCGCACCAAAATGCAACACGGTGCGTTGGGTGCAGGTCGGCGCACCATCAAAAGGATGCAGGCGCCAGCAAACACATACCTGCGCACGAACTGTACGGCCTGCAAACCCAATGATAAAGATAGGGTGCACAGGTCGCATGTAGCGTCATGCGCCCATAGGCGGAGCTATCGGGAGGAGCGGCTGGGGCGGAGCTTAGCGGCGGCTATGCGCAGACCGACGCAGGTCGGTCAAACGCTAGTCTGAAACTAGCCTTACGTTGCTAGTTTTTTCCAAGCAGCATGATTACTAGATTTCATGAAATCTCATCTAGAAAGTGGCAACTATAATACGCCAGGGAATTTTCTCATGAAAAATGTGAATACCCAATTGAAACATAACCGTACTAAGAATTTTTTATTTTGTGTTAAAAATCTTATCAACTGCATACTGCCAAATCCCACTCACATGCGATGGGCACACTGTCACAGACCCCTGTATGCCCTTAATGAGTGTGTGGCCACATGACGGCATGTACTGTGGGTATGGAAAGTATTCAGATCCCTTTAAATTTTTCACTTTGTTTCATTGCAGCCATTTGGTAAATGCAAAAAAGTTCATTTTTTTCTCATTAATGAACACTTTGCACCCCAGCTTAACTGAAAAAAACAGAAATGTAGAAATTTTTTGCAAATTTATTAAAACAAAAACTGAAATATCACATGGTCATAAGTATTCAGACCCTTTGCTCAGTGTTGAGTAGAAGCACCCTTTTGAGCTAGTACAGCCATAAGTCTTCTTGGGATTGATGAAACAAGTTTTTCACGCCTGGATTTGGGGATCCTCTTCCATTCTTCCTTGCAGACCCTCTCCAGTTCCGTCAGGTTGGATGGTGAACGTTGGTGGACAGCCATTTTCAGGTCTCTCCAGAGATGCTCAATTGGGTTTAGGCCATGGCTCATAGTCTGGGAGTCCTTCATATGTTTTTCTTAGCAAACTTTAAGCGGGCTTTCATATGTCTGGCACTGAGGAGGGGCTTCAGTCGGACAGCACTGCCATAAAAGACCCAACTGGTGGAGGGCTGCAGCGATAGTTGACTTTGTGTAACTTTCTCCCACTTCCCTACAGCATATGTGGCACTCAGACACCGTGATCTTGGGGTTCTTCTTTACCTCTCTCACCAAGGCTCTTCTCCCACGATTGCTCAGTTTGGCTGGACGGCCAAGTCTAGGAAGACTTCTGGTGGAATAAATTCTTTTGTAATCTTGGCCAGATATGTGCCTTGCCACAATTCTGTCTCTGAGCTCCTCGGCCAGTTCCTTTGACCTCATGATCCTCATTTGGTCTGACATGCACTGTGAGATCTTATATAGACAGGTGTGTGCCTTTACAAATCAAGTCCTATCAGTTTAATTAAACACAGCTGGACTCCAATGAAAGAGTAGAACCATCTCAAGGAGGATCACAAGGAAATGGACAGCATGTGACTTACATAGGAGTGTCTGAGCAAAGGGTCTGAATACTTATGACCATGTGATATTTTAGTTTTTCTTTAATTAGCAAAAATTTCTACATTTGTTTTTTTCCAGTCAAGATGAGGTGCAGAGTGTACATTAATGAGAAAAAAAAGAACCTTTTTGAATGTACCCTATGGCTGCAATGAAACAGTGAAAGACTTAAAAAGGGCCTGAATACTTTCCGTACCCACTGTAAGTAATTTACATAGTCGTGGTCATGTGCCAACTAGTCTCCTGCACTTCTCTCAATTCTCTTCTGTAGAGTAGAGTAAAGTCAGATGAGACTTTTTGACACATGAACAAAGTATACAAATCACATCCATGAGGTCATTTTACCACCACCTCGCTAGGGACATACATGGGAATTCCGACATTGTGAACAATTTAGCAGTGTGTAGTCCCAGAAGAAAAGCTTTCAGTCACTCAAAAGATCCCTTTAATATTAACCATTAGTGTCGGGCAAATTTATTCGATAGGAATAGAACTGTACTCAACTTTTCAAAAATGTGTATTCGGTTATACCCTCTGCCGAAATTCAACAAAAGAGTGGCTGGTTAGCCATCATTTTACTGAACCATAGAGAAAAGCAAAAAGCAAAAAAACTAATACTCACCTCATCGGCCCCTTCTCTTGCTACACATACAATCCTCAGCATCTTGTTTTACCATCGCAGCGCACCAAAACCCCAGGCCTCTTCACACTAGGACGAAACATCTCTATGCAAGAGTGTAAGGTCGCAGTGATGGCACAAGTATAAAGCCTTTTGAAGCATACTCTAGGCCAATGATGTCACTGCACACATACATCTTAAAAATCATGATGTGCGACACGACCTTAGGAGGCACATATGTAGTGACATTCTTGGCCTAGTCTCAGCCAGAAATCCTGGGCTAACGTGAAAACACTCAGGATTTCAGCAGGTGGTGGTAGTAAGAAGAGGCAATAAAGACAGTAGTAAGCAACAAAGGTCAGAAGTGAAGAGATTCTTTTTTTGTTTTATAATTTACACTATAATGCTCTGAGCTCTCTCCATAACCTAGGTCTTAATAAGAGATTCATATTGCAGAGAATACATTAGCTGCAAATTGAATTTCCTGGTAAAATCTGGGTGATTTGGCAAATTCCTATCTCATCAGCTCTGTTCATCTCTACAGCATAATTTCTGTGTCTCCCATGATACCTTAACATTGGCTGTCTACAGTGCTCCAGTATTGAGTAGTATATAATACATGTCAATATGAAAAATTAGGTGGACAGCACTATAGTCCCTTTGGGGGTGAAGCTTTGTTCATATTTTTTTTTAATGGTGTTCCCACCAATGGTTGCTATGATGTAATTCAGATATCATTATCACCATCATTATTATTATTTATATATCACCATTAATTCCATGGTGCTGTACATGAGATGGGGTTACATCAAAATGCAAATCACTTACAGCAAACAAAACTAACAATGATAGACTGGTACAGAGGGAAGAGGACCCTGCCCTTGTGGGCTTACCACAAGATGGTGGGGAAGGAGACAGCAGGTTGGTGAGTTGTAGGAGCTCCGATGGTGTCGAAGTGGCCGCATGGTCATTACAGGTTGTAAGCTTTTTGAAGACATCCTAGCAATGTGCTGTGTGTGCCCAGGGAATTCTTGCCTCTATAACTAAATACATTTGGCCAACTGGCTAATTTTTTATATTTACATATTAGACAATTCAATACTGGAGTGCTATATAGGCAGCAGAGCTGAGCGGATTTTAAAATATTTTAATTCACTAAATCGTTTGGATTTTACAGGAAAATATAAATATTACTGTATGTAAATTTGTAAATAAAAAAAATGTATATTTTGTTTGGGTTGGTGGACCAGATTTATTTTGTCCAACGGGTCAATGAGTTGTTAAGGAGCGATTACTGCACTGCCATACACCTTATAATAGAGGAAAATGCAAATCGTCATATATAGAGAACAGGTTTAGCACAGGACTCGTGGGAACTACAGTTATTACACAGTAAACCATGGCAGCACCAAAACAGATATACTATACAGAGGTAAGCAAGACAAAAGAAAAATCAATACTTCTAGCTTTGGCGGCATCATGTAGTGAGCAGTCAGACACATAGGTACTTTTCTGTGTCTTTCATAAGCTTGGTAAACCCCTTTTAACAATGAAATACTAATGTATGAACAAGTTTACTGACACCACACAACCAATTAAGCATATGAAACACAGTATGGTGTCATATCTCCGCATATCACAGCACCATGTATGAAGCTGCAATAAGGCATACATGGCAATTTACCTTACCTCTATAAGTCTCCGATTTTACATGGCTCCATTTTGTGCTGAAACACTCCTCCCATCATATTATACAGCATTGCGTACTTACAATTGCTCATTTTGCCTTTCTACCCAGGTAATTCTTCTCTTTTCCATTAGGTCTATACATCCCGTGATTATAAACAGACTAGTTGAACACACTTCTAAGCTCTATGTAGAAACATGAAGTCTCCTATCCCTGAGTGAGTCATCATTAAAACTACAACTCTAATTCACTGCAAATTCCTTGTCAGGGGTGAAAAGTGGAGTCGCTGGGTCAGGAGGTGAAGAGCAGGTGGACCTGGGCTGCAAGGAACTTTGTAGTGTGGCAGAATTGTAGTTCTATTAAGAACTCATGCAGTGAAAAGAGACTTCCTGTTTCTACATACAGCTAAGAAGGATTCAGCTTGTCAGTTTTTAAAAGGAACCTGTCAGTGATTTTGGCCAATATAAGATGCGGCCACCGCCTTTCAGGGCTTATCTATAGCATTCTATAAAGCTGTAGATGAGCCCCCGATCTGACCAGCAAGAGAAGATAAATAACTGATTATACTCACCCGGGGGCGGTCCAGTCCGATTGGTGTCGCAGATTCGGATCGGCGCCTCCCATCTTCTTGCGATGCCGCCTTCCTGCTTGCTTCATGGCTCCCCGGCATTGCGCTCCTGCACAGGCGTACTTATCTGCCCTGTTGAGGGAAGACTAAAGTACTGCAGTGCGCAGGCGCTGGGCATCTCTGACCTTTCCTGGCGCCTGCGCACTGCAGTACTTTTTCTTCCCTTGCAGGTCGGATCGGGGGCTTATCTACAGCATTATAGAACGCTGTAGATAAGCACTGAAAGACATCTTATATCGGCCAAACATGGTGACAGGTTTGCTTTTATCACGCAAAGTGATATACCTAATTTAAAAGATGAATTTGCTGGGTAGATGGGCAAAATGAGCGACTGTTAATTCACAGAACTATATAATATAGGATGATTGCAATATATTAAGAAAATTAAAGCTTTGATGGGAGTACGTCTTTAGGAGGGTTTGCACAGAAGTGAATGAGAATCTAGACAATATGTTACCGCAACTATGCAAATCACATTTTTGCTGTCAGGTAACGGCACACTAGCACTGGCAATAAAGAAAAAAAATTGCGAGTGTGTGCATTGCACACAGACACTACTCAGTATTTTGAAAGCAGAAAGTTAGCCGCAGCACTCTATGAGGACTCCCAGGAAACAGGTCATCATACCCACACAGATGCAGTGTCCCAATCTCCCAGGAGCTCACTTAGAATAGAAGGACAGCATTGACTTAAGCGAAGTAAAAAAAATCTTTTTATTCACCCAAAATACAGTGCAACATTTTGACAATCCCAGTCTTTATCAACCATACACTATACTGCAATCAGAAGAGTTAAATAGCATTATTAATTAGTGACACCAATAGGAACAAGTATCACCTTGGGGTGATTGGGGATGAGGGGATCATGCATACCAGAATTGGGGGTGAGGGGGTACCATTCATTCTACGATAGGGATGAGGAAGGGACCATGCATACCAAGATTGGGGGGTGTGAGGACCATGCATTCCAGGATTGGGGGAGGGGACCATGCAAACCAGGATTTGGGGTTGAGGGGACAATGCATACCAGGATTGGGGGGTGAGGGCACCATGCATTCCAGGATTGGGGGGAGGGGACCATGCAGACCATGATTGGGGGTGAGGGGACCACACATACCATGATATGGATGAGCAGGTACCATGCATACCAGGATAGGGATGAGGGGATACCAGAATTGGGGGGTGAGGGGACCATGCATACCAGGATGAGGAATTGGGTGCCATGCATGCCAGGATTGGGTGGTGTGAGGGGACCATGCATACCAGGATAGGAGGGGGGCAGCACATACCAGGATGGGAGACCATATACTAATAAAAATGCTTGCCACCAGGCGTAGAACGGGTTCATCGCTAGTTTATTATAATATTTATATTTTGCTGTGTTTTCAGATTCAGTAGGTTTTTATTGATTTTTGTTGTTCCTATTTTTAGGCCATCATCTATGGGACATCAGAGTGAGAGGTTGACTAGAATTTCTGGTGGGCGGTTCTGTGGAAAGGTCAATTCGTCCCTTTTGTCTCCCCTCCGTGGGCTTTGCCTGTACCTTCCTTTTTTGATTATACTTAAATAATGTATGTTTCCCTTTTTTCCCCCCACTCGTTTATGTTTTTTTTCTTTTGACATTTCATTATGCAGCAGTTTTTCTTTACCTTTAACATGCAGGACCCATAGTTATGTGACCTCTATTCACAGTCAGGTGACTTAATCACCATGGTACCAATAGAAAAATATTTAGAGTTGAGAGTCCTCAGTGGTTGATACCTTTTAATGGCTAACTGAAAAGATGGTAACAAATTGCAAGCTTTCGAGACTACTCAGGTCTCTTCATCAGTCTTCGCCTAATGAAGAGACCTGAGTAGTCTCGAAAGCTTGCAATTTGTTACCATCTTTTCAGTTAGCCATTAAAAGGTATCAACCACTGAGGACTCTCTACTGGCTAACACGGTACAAAGACCTACATCTTTACTATATCAACATGGTACCAATAAAGCTCTTTTCCTGATTGGACAATATAAGTGTAGAGAGTCATGTGACAGCCTGATGCAATAAGATGCGATCTAGGACTGGACGATATCAGGATGCATAACGTTACCTCATATCTGGGGACAGTCTGGATTGGTGTGACTTGTTGCCATAGCTACAAGGAGGTGGACTCTGTAGGTATTCTGAGATTTTGTATTCATTTTATGACATTTGAAACATGTGATCCATATGTTTGTTAGATGCTATAATGTATACCAATGTATTTGTACTATACAGTTGTGCTCAAAAGTTTACATACCCTAGCAGAATTTTTGCTTTCTTGGCTTTTTTCAGAGAATATGAATGATAACACCAAAACTTTTTCTCCACTCATGGTTAGTGGTTGGGTGAAGCCATTTATTGTCAAACTACTGTTTTTTTCTCTTTTTAAATCATAATGACAACCCAAAACCTCCAAATGACCCTGATCAAAAGATCACATACCCCATTTCTTAATACTGTGTATTGCCCCCCTCTAACATTAATGACAGCTTGAAGTCTTTTGTGGCAGTTGTGGATGAGGTTCTTTATTTTCTCAGATGGTAAAGCTACCCATTTTTGTTGGCAAAAAGCCTCCAGTTCCTGTAAATTCCTTGGCTGTCTAGCATGAACTGCACGCTCGAGATCTCCCCAGAGTGGCTCAATGATATTGAAGTCAGGAGACTGAGATGGCCACTCCAGTACCTTCACTTTGTTCTGCTGTAGCCAATGACAGGGTGACTAGCCCTTGTGTTTTGGATTGTTGTCATATTGGAACCTCCAATTACATCCCATGCGCAGCTTCCGGGCTTATTATTGCAAATTTGCCTCCAGTATTTGCGGATAACGTGCTGCATTCATCTATACTTCAATTTGACCAAGTTTTCTGTGCCTTTGTAGCTCACACATCCCAAAACATCAACAATCCACATCTAAGCTTTGCAGTGGTGTTCCTTTCATCATAGGCCTTGTTGACCTCTCTCCAAATTTAACGTTTATGGTTGTGGCCAAAAAGTTCAATTTTGGTCTCATCACTCCAAACTACCTTGTTCCAGAAGTTTTGAGGCTTGTCTCTGTGCTGTTTTGTGTATTGTAGGCGAGATACTTTGTGGTATTTGCACAGTAATGGCTTTCTTCTGATGACTCGACCATGCAGCCCATTTTTCTTTAAGTGCCTCCTTATTTTGCATCTTGAAACAGTCACACCGCTAGTTTTCAGAGAGTTCAGTACTTCAGCTGATGTTATGTGTTGGTTTTTCTTTGCATCCCGAACAATTTTCCTGACAGTTGTGGACAAAATTTTTGTTGGTCTACCTGATCGTGGTTTTGTTTTTACAGAGCCCCTGATTTTCCATATGTTAATCACAGTTTGAATGCTGCTGACTGGCATTATCAATTCCTTGGATATCTTTTTGTATCCCTTTCCTGTTTTATACAGTTCAACTACCTTTTCCAGTAGATCCATTGACAATTCTTTTGGTTTCCCCATGACAATCCAGAAACGTCAGTGGCTGGATGGAAGATGCAAGAATCTGTCTGGATCCCAGAAACACACTCAGCCTTCATGCACACACACTGATTACAAGCAAACAGGTCAGCAGCCATTCAAACCCACTTGTGTTAACTTTTGAGCAGGCCAAAATCACCAGGGTATGTGAACTTTTGATAAGGTCACTTGGAAACTTTGTTTTCTTTTTTAAATCATAATGACAACCCACAGTAGTTTGACAATAAATGGCTTCACCCAACCACTAACCATGAGTGGAGAAAAAGGTTTGGTGTTATTCATATTCTCTGAAAAAAGGCCAAGAAAGCAAAAATTCTGCCAGGGTATGTAAACTTTTGAGCACAACTGCATATCATGTGCATGGAGTTTTTAGATGTTACGTGCTGACTTGTGGGCAGAGTTAGTAAGGGGTAGATGATACTATTGGTGTCACTAATTAGTAATGCTATAAACTCTACTGTTTGCACTATGGTGGTATGCTTGATAAAGACTGGGATTGTTGAAATGTTGCACTGTATTTAGCAGAATAAAAAGATTTTTTACTTGGCTCAGGTTAGGATGCTGTCCTATTCTACTGATGACTATTCACTAACTTGTCTAGCGCCTGGAAAACCCCTTTAATAATATCAAGTACAGGAGAATAAACTCTAATGAAAATTAAAATTTATATTTTAAAAGCACATATATAGTTAAGTTAACACATTCTACCTATTGCATAGTTTAAATGTCTATGTAAGGAAAAATGGAGAAATATTTTTTGGATATTCTCGGTCTTACAGGAGACCTGAATAAAACAGTAAAATGAATACAGAAATTGCCTTACTTCCTTCTATATGAGCTTGTGGATTCTTGTACAGATGCTCAATCCTCCCAGTGTTGAAAGAGCTTGATCGACGTACAATGCCATGCACCTGTGAATGACAAACCACAAAACATGGATCATCCCTTGTGACTGACAGGTCCACATCGTCAGTCGTCTTGGAATGTGTGATAAATCACTCCTGCGATTCAGTGCTGAAAATGTCAGTTTGTAATGACACCGAAAGGAGAAAAAAAACCTATAAACTAACTATGCATTGTAAGATTACAAAAAACAAATTAGGTGCCCAAGCTGTCAACATAAAAGGAGAGATGGCTCTAGCGGTAAGCGTTTTCTAGTATTCAGCCATGATATCGCACAAATATATGAGTTGGAGGAGGTTTTGTTTGTTTGCTTTTCTCCTTTAGTGTAGTGAGGAAGAAACCTAAGGTACTGTCACACTAAGCGAGATCGCTAACGAGATCGCTAAAGAGTCACCGATTTTATGACGCAGTAGCGATCTTGTTAGAAACGCAGCTGTGTGTGACATGTAGCAGCGATGTGGCCCCTGCTGAGATGTCGTTGATCGCTTATGAACGTTCTGAGCCATTTTTTGGTCGTTGGTGTCCCGCTGGTGAGCCTGAATCGCTGAGCGTGACACCCTTTATGAACGACTTTACCAGCGTCGCAGGTGGGACTAGGTTTTCCCAACGACCGCAGAGGTCGTTATACAGATCGCTGATCTCTAATGAGATCTTTGTGTTTGGACGCTAACTAGTGACCACATATCGATCGCACTAGCGATCTCGCCAGGTTGTGTCGTTGTCGTGATCGCTAGTGCGATCGCTAAGTGTGACAGTGCCTCTAGTCTAACTATGATCCCCATTGATCTGTACATGTAAATAGTATACAGTAATATAAATAATAGACTGAACACTAGGGAAGAACAAACAAAGGAAAAATTCATCTGTCAGCTATTTTTTCCTTTCAAAAGCCCCGATTAAGTGTTCTCATGTCCTCATGACTGGGTTTTGTGTTAGACATTCGGCAATCATGTCCTGAGCAGATCATGGACTGACACCGCATCATCCTTCAGCAATGTGATGAAAGACTTCAGGAAAAACCCACTCTGCCAGTTGGTTGGCACCGCCGTGAATCGTGCTCACAGTAGATATTCAGAGACCCTCTGTGAGTGTGGTAGCTGTCGCATTCTTTCCCTCCCGTTTTGTTCTCTCCCTTTTGAAGGAATGTTCACGGAGAAAAGAAAAACTTGTCAACTGGTTAATCTGTGACAACAAGTATTAATGTAAGGAGTGATGAAAGCTGGGGTTGTCTGCAGCTAATACAGGTGTAATATAAACATTATGACAAGCCAAAATATGTGCAAAAGGGATAATCTGGGGAAGAATGTGAGAGAAGACAATCTTTACGTCTCCACACAGACAGTTAACTCTGTCAAGACAACTCAAAGAAATTATGGACAAATGAGTATTTAAGGGATATAAAGCTCAAAGCATGGTGGCCTAGAAGTGACAAGTACTACATGGGGGAGGGAAGGTTGTTTTATTAACTGAAACTTAGCTTTTTGCTTGGTTTTTATATGCACCATCCTAAAATCAACACTATGTATTATATGAACCAGTACCCTATTAAATAGTGTCATAATAAGACTATTTCCATGTTGCAGTCGCATTGCGTTTTTTTTGCCACATTTTTAGAGGATCGTCAATGTTTTTGCTACAATTTAGAAACCTTGTAGGAAAAAAAACCCACACAAGGCAGCTGCAACATGTGAAGTAAACCATAATATACAGTAATTATCTCATATATATCAGACTTTTGGCAAAGCAGCATTTCAGGGAAAACATGATGAGGTTAGAGAAGGCATAACTACAGAGTCTAGATCACAGTATCTCCAGTCATACACGGGTAACATGTTGCTAAGGAAAGTCAGTTACTCTATTTTGTTAAATTAGCAGCAACTAAGTTGAGCGCCCAACCAGTGGTTCAGGAAAAAAACAGCATTAAAACACTACAATAATTGTAACAAGGGTCGTCTTTTTACAGCTAAAGTGCAATATTTTTACGCCTTTTATGTAAAAGACCAAGTTGATACAGACTGAAATCTTAGATTACACATTGTGCACTCAACTGAGATTAATAAGGGACCCAAAGGTGATCATGTTTTTTATTGTTATTAATGGTTATCCTTTTCCTGTATTACAGACTTCAAGCCAACACATCTCTAGAATAAATCTGATGAATGTCTTCCTGTACAGATGCCAACCACATTGTAATGCACTGCTCAAAAAATAAAGGGAATACTTAAAACACAATGTAACTCCAAATCAATCACACTTCTGTGAAATCAACCTGTCCAGTTATAAAGCAACACTGATTGTGAATCAATTTATCCTGCTGTTGTGCAAATGGAACAGACAACAGGAAGAAATGATAGGCAATTATCAAGACAGCCCTTATAAAAGAGTGGTTCTGCAGGGGTGACCCACAGACCATTTCTCTATTCTCATCCTGTTTGGTCACTTTTGCATTATGTCATTGCTCTGACCCATAGAGGTGCAGTAGCAACCCACAGAAGTTCCTTTGGTAGTGCAGTTCATCCAGGATGGCACATCAATGCGAGGTGTGGCAAGAAGGGTAGCTGTGTCTGTCAGCACAGTGTCCAAGCAACCAGCAGCAAGACCGCTCTCTCCTCCTTTGTGCAAGGAGTAACAGGAAAAGTAGTGCCAGAGCCCTACAAAATGACCTTCAGCAGGCCACTAACTTCCATGTGTCTGCTCAAACTGTCAGAAACAGACACCATCAGGGTGGTATGAAGGCCTGACGTCCACAAGTGGGTGTTGTACTTACAGCCCAACACCATGCAGTGTGATTAGAATTTGCAGAGAACACCAAGATTGGCAGATTCGAGACTGTCGCCCTGTACGCTTCACGAATGAGAGCCTGTTCACACTGAGCACGTGACAGACGTGAGTCTGAAGACGCCGTGGAGAACGTTCTGCTGCCTCCAACATTCTCCAGCTTGACCAGTTTGGCAGTGGGACAGTAATGGTGTGGGGAGGCATTTCTTTGGAGGGCCGCACAGTTCCCCATGTGCTAGTCAAAGGTACCTTGACTGACATTAGGTATCGGGATGAGACCCTCAGACACATTGTGAGATCATATGCAGGTGCATTGGGTTCCTTCTGATGCATGATAACGCTCGGCTTCATATAGATGATGTATGTCAGCAGTTCCTGCATGATGAAGGCATTGATGCCATGGACTGGCCTGCCCGTTCCCCAGACCTGAATCCAATCAAGCACATCATGTCTTTTTCCATCCACCAACTTTGCCACTTTGCACCACAGACTGTCCAGGAGTTGACAGATTCTTTAATCCAGGTCTGAGGGGAGATCCCTCAGGAGAACATCTGTTGCCTCATCAGGACCATGCCCACACTTTATAGGGAGGTCATTCAGGTACATGAAGGCCACACACACACTACTGACCATCATGTCTTGAGGCATTTCCACTGAAGTTTGATCAGCCTGTAAATTTGATTTTCCACTTTGATTTTGAGAAACATTCCAAATCCAGACGTCCATGGGATATTAATTTTAATTTACATTCATAATTTTTATGTTTTATTGCTCTCATCACATTCCACTATGTAATGAATAAAGATATGCAACTGGAATATTTCATTCAGTGATATCTAGGATGTGGTATTTTAGTGTTCCATTTTATTTAACTGTGTATTTTGTGATGGCTTTTAAAATTGTAACTTACTTCGTATGAAACGTTACCACAAAAATAAAAAAAACAAACACTTACGGTAATTTTAAAAAGTTTCCCACTTTCCACCAGAATAATCAAGGAATCCCAGTGGGGAACATCAAACATGTAACTATGGCTGCGAGTACATACTCTTGCTCTGGTGCTGCTGGTGCTATTCCAACTGTGTCAGCACTGGCTCTCCCGGTGATTACTTGACATTGTTATGTCAAGGGAACCCTGCAGCCAAAATCAGTGCTGGCATCACTCTGCCTGCCTTTAAGCAAAGCACATACGTCTGGAAGAAATGAGGAGTGCTGGGAGAATCAGTGCCAACACTCTGTACCCTTCTTTCTTTACATAATTGTCATCCTTCTCTCACCAAAAGGGGTGTTGAGTCTGGCTGTGACCCTTTAAATTCATCCAAGATACTTCAAGTCCATGACCCAAGAGATGGAACCAAGATTGTAGATCTGTCCGAATGTTGTTGGATCACCTCCACAGGATCAAGTTTTATTTATCCATCTTATTTTTGTACTGTTTTGTCTATTGTGCATGTCCTATTTATTCCACCATGGTTGCATTTTTGTAAGCATTGTACTTTTGTATATTAAATCGTGAAATTAATAGGGCTGTTCCTTGCTGCTCTAATCATATATACAACTTTGCAGAGGGAAAGTATAGCCTAGCTGTGTTATTCTGAGGAAGCCAGAGAATTAGAAGTGGAGAAACTCTGTAAAGTTGCAGCCGAGTCACAAGTGCAGTGAGTGGACGATTCTAAGTAACATTTTTTCAAATCCAGCCTGACTGAAGGTACAGTTTTTCTCAACTTCCCTTTCAAACAGAAAAGTTACGGTACTTATAATAAGCAGGAACCATGTCTAAGATAAGAAAATACTAAAAAAGGTACTATAGTAACTCCTTCAAACAAGAATCAGAGTGTGGAACAAGGAACTTTTGACAACTAAGAATATCTCATTGGTGTGGGGGGAGGCATCAATTTCCCTTTCTAAAACAATAAAGCAAATATCTAAATTGCCACAGTAATTGCATCTATAAACATGCTGCAATTCTAGATAGAGCTCTAGAAGGTCATGAATGTGTCCAGAGCTGATAAATGTTTATCGGTGAATAAAGTGACAAGATGGGGAACAGAAGAAAAAAAAAAAAAAAGTCAAACCAAGTAAACCAGGAATAAAAACACAAACTTCACAAGGCAAGATGTAAATTTGTCTATGTGAAGGAAGATAAATAACTTGCTGAAAAATGAACTTTTCTCGCTAACATTTTATTGGAGTTGAAATATGACCTGTATTTTGACACTCTGGTACCCAATTTTAGTAAGAACACCTAATTTATCTTTTCAGAACAGATTAGTGTCCCTCTCCCTTCAATCTAGATGGGAATATTTAATTGTCCAAGAGACAAATCCATCAGCTTGCACAACTTATTTCCATTTCAACCTCAAATGAACAGTCATCGTTGCCAAAAGTAGCGATTTTGTACTTTCCCAGCCACTAAGACTCCTAATATCTGATCCTAAACAGAAGCTTGAATACTGGTGTGCAACAGAGCTGGCCGCCCTTTATAACCCTATATTTGCTAGAGAAAGCAAGGGTTACAGTTCAGTCACTTATTTATTGGTTTCTACATTTAAAGTGAAATTCTGCCCTTCACACAATTACACCGATAAAACAAAAAGCTGAGCAACTTT
>JARQOD010000006.1:244477781-244527053 GCA_033576555.1 Oophaga sylvatica | reverse complement strand
ACCCACTAAACCGGACATGCAGCGCGTCTTTTTAGACCGCAGCATCATGTCTATTTACCTTGCATCGCCGCTCCATCGCCTTAAGGTAAATAACAGACCTATGTATACTGTGCGGCGATTCCGGATGCGTTCAATAAACACATCCGGATTCATCGCGCGTACAGAAAGGGGCGGGGCTTTAGGCAGAGCGGGGTTTCTGCTCCGTCCAAAGCGCAGACAATCCGGTACGTGGAAACGTACCCTTAGAGTAATTTCATTATGAGAGCCAACCAACCACTGAGCTCATTTCCATATAGTCACTGCATTAGAATTATAATAAAAATGTATGTGAAAAGGCTCATTTAAAAAAAAAAAAAAAAGATCATGCTCTGCATAAAAAAATAAAGAAAAAAAAGCCTTTATTGCTTAGCGAAACTTACACATTAAAATAACTTCATTGAGAATATTAAGTGCTGCATTACATCAGAAATTATTCCGTATTTTTTCTTAAACACCAGCTTTGGCCTCAGTCGGATGCTGCTTATCTGACTTTACGGGATATGTATGTAGTGGTTATACCCCAAGGAGACAAGGGAATCCACTAGCAGACCCTCGCTGATAAATACTACAATACTGGCATGATTACAGCCCATGTTCCACATTTCTTTTTGGAAGCTTTGATTTGTTATCTGGACTTGGAATGGAAAATACAGAGAAATGACAGCAACAGAGGAAGTTCTGTAGGCTGCTGCTTGCTAGCGATTTCATCAGCCTGTACTAACTCTTAGTCACTTACCTCGTAGCCCTTTTCCAGTAGAAATTCAGCCAAATAAGAGCCATCCTAGGAAGAGAAAAAAAAAAAAAAAAGATTAAAAGTATGTGAGAAACGTGCACAGCCACTGTATAGGAACTGATATTATGTAACACATTGATATAGAAATCATACTGCAGAAAGGTGCACACATTCACTGCCAACTAAAATGTTTAGCCACATGCTAAACTGCAGACATTCAGAAGCAAGATTCTCCAGGGATGGCGGGTTTAACAGCTCAAAATAAACCTAAATCGGGTTTTACAGATCAGAGCTGTCCAGGGTAAAAAGTACAAAAATGTAATAGCGTTAAATAACCAAGAAGGTATAAATAAAATACATATGCCTTTATTGATATAAAAAAAAAATGAAGTTAGAAAGTTACCATTATCTGATATTTATCATGTATTTAACCCTTCTGCGCCAGAGCCAGTTCTCGCCTTCGTTACCAGGCCATTTTTTCAAATTTTTACCAGTGTCATTTTATAAGGCAAAAACTAGAACGCTTTAACGTATCCCAGTGATTCTGAGACTGTTTTCTCGTGACATTTTGTACTTCAAGATCATAGTAAATTTGTTTGAGATGCTAAAAAAAAAGAGCGAGGACAGCATCTCCAAAAGTCATACAATGATCTAATGCCTCTTGGCAAAAATATATATATAACTGAGCATGAGGTTCTTAGTTTAACATTCTGATCAGACTGTATGAAGCCCACTGCCACATCACAGAAAACCTCGTAGTGGGTCCAACAGCCTTGACGGAGCATAGCCACGTGCCGACCACCAGCAATGCACCGGCAGGGCAGACGGCCTTGTGCCCCCACAGCACTCATGCTACAAGACGGAGTACCCATGACTCCAGATCGCGCCGCCCCACCAGCACAAAACCACAGCAAAAATGGCCGCCACAGAGCACTCACACCAAATGAAAGGAGCACTGAAACTCACCTTCCTCCATCTCTTCAGTGAGAGCAGAAATGGGCTAGACCCCTTACTTTGCAGTCTGCCCTGCCGCTGCACTGCCGCTTTGGCGGTGATCGGCTCCGTGGGGGCAATGGGGACACCTTTCATTTGGTGTTGGTGCTGTGTGGTGGCCATTGTTGCTGTGGTTTTGTGCTGGTGGAGCGGCGCGGTCTGGAGACACTGGGCCACCTGCTCTGCTGGTGCATTGCCGCAGTGGCTGTGGTTGGCGCACGGCTCAGCTCCGTTAGGGCGGTAGGACCCACTATGAGGTTTGCTGTGACGTGGCAGTGGGTTTCATACAGTCTGATCAGAATGTTAAACTAAGAACATCATGTTCAGTTACATATATTTTTGCCTAGCGGCATTAGATCATTGTACGAATTTCGGAGGGGCTGTTTTCTCTTTTTTCTGCAAATTTATTCAATGTATCTTATGTTTATTTCTGAAAATATCAGAAATTTGGCAAAAAAGTTTGCAGTTTTCACATTTTCTATTTATATGCCCTTAAACCAGAGAGTTATGTCACACAAAATAGTTAATAAATAACATTTCTCAGGCATCAATTCTTTTTTTGTTAGGAAGTTAAAAGAGTTAGAAGTTGTGATCTGCAATTTCTCATTCTCCAACCAAATTTACAAAATCAATTTTTTTTTTTTATTTAGGGACCATCTCACATTTGAAGCGAGTTTGACGGGCCTATATGACAAAAAAAAATTCTCAAAAGTAACACGATTCTAAAAATTGAACCCCTCAAACTACTCAAAACCACATTCAATAAGTTTATTAACCCTTCAGTTGCTGCACGAACTAAAGCAAAATGAAAAAATGAAAGCTTTACTTTTTCCCATAAAAATCTTACTTCATCCTTAAATTTTTCATTTTAACAAGGGTAACAGCAAAAAATGCACCATAGACCCCTCAGTGAATTTATCTACAGTAGATGTGTGGTGAACACCTTGAACCCCCAAGTGCATCATAGAAGTTTATAAAATTTAGCTGGGAAAACAAAACAAAATAAAAAAATTCTTGCAGAAATGTTTTTTAGCCCAAATTTTGCATTTTGACAAAAGGGTAACAGGAGAAATTCCACAGTACAATTTGTTGTGCAATTTCTCCAGAGTACGCAGATACCCGATATGTGGGGGAATACTACTTTTAAGGTACAGTGCAAAGCTCAGAAGGGAAGAAGAGCGATATTGAAGTTAAGATTTTGCTTGACTGGATTGAGGGTGCCATGTCACACTGGCAGAGCCCTGAGGTGCCAGAAAAGCAGAAACCCCCATAAGAGACACCATTTTACAAACTACACTCTTAATGAATTCACCAGGAGTGCACTGACCATGTTGAAACCACAGGTCACAATGTTATACCATTGGGCAGTGAAGAAAAATAATTACATTTTTGCAACGAAAATTTTGTAAAATCTGAGGCTAAAATATTTTCACACTGGGAAATGAATAAAAATGACACCAAAAATTGTCCACAAACTTCTGCTGAATGTAGAAATATCCTATGTCTGTACAGTATTGTTTAGCCACACGGCAAGACTAGGGAGGGACAGACACTAGAATAGTTTGCGGATGCCATATACAGAGCCCCTAAGTGTTAGAAGAGCAGAACCCCCCCAAGGGACCCCTTTTTGGAAATTATACCTTTTTTGGGAATGTATCTACAGGTGTATTAACGATTTTGATTCCATGGGTGTTCTCCAGAAACAAGCCATATTAAATGTTGCGGAGTGAAAACTGCAAATTGTCATTGTGGTGACCAGTACATTATGCCCAGCTCATGCTCCTGGAGACATGCATCTGTAAATTAGGCGGGTTCTCATAGCTACAGAAATGCCAAACATGTGGACACTAAATATGGTTTAGGCACACTGTGGGGCTCAGAAGAGAAGAGGCATTTGGATTTTCAAGCGCAGAATTTGCTGAATTTCTTTGGGGGGGAGGCAAGGAGCCATTTTGCTTTTATATCTAGACTACCATATAGAACACACTGAGTTTGTTCTATCGAGTTGTGCATAATTACATTTTTCAAGATACATGGGTGTTTGTGTAAGGGTATGTTTCCACGGTCAGTAAACACTGCGGGTTGGACGCTGTTTACAACTACAGCATCCAACCCGCAGCGGCCAGATGTTACAGCATAGTGAATGGGATTTCATGAAATCCCATCTCCACTATGCGTGCATAGACGCCTCCGGCTTCCCTGTGTATATGCACATGCGGCACGTCTTTCCAGATCACAGCATGTCTATTTCTCTTGTGGACACACTCCGTCTCCGCAAGATAAATATCACCATCCAATGTGTAGGACGCAGTGATTCCGCATGGCTCAATGAACCTGAAGAGACAATTTGCATATTTCCCAGAGGAGCATCGCGGCTTTAAGTCTCCTCATCTTGGCATGCTTAGCATGCCAATCTCCGCAAGGAGAAACGATACTTCTTGGATATCGGTCAGACACCTCTCATACAGCCAAACCAGACCTCACACTTTGTACTGACGAGGGGCAGTACCCCAAAACACAGAATCTGCAAACTGAGATTCTAGTTTAGCTTTTATCCCAAGTCATGTGACGAGGTTCGTTAAAGGGTCGACACTGACTTTTAGGATTGCTACTTATAATAGGTGGCACTATAGTTCTACTCCTCTTCCTCTCTGAAGAGACAATTTTGATACAATAGTAAAACAGAACTTAATATTTAGTACAGAAACCTTTGTTTGCAATTACAGAGGTCAGACGTTTCCTGTAGTTCTTGTTTGCACAAACTGCGGCAAGGATTCTGGCCCACTTCTCCACACAGGTCTTTCAGATTTCAGAGCTGTCGCTGGGCAACATTAAGTTTCAGCTTCCTCTAAAGATTTTCTATTGGGTTCAGGTCTGAAGACTGCCTAGGCCACTCCAGGACCTTGAAATGCTGCTTATAGAACGACTCCTTAGTTGCCCTGGCTGTGTGTTTCGGGTAATTGTCACACAGGAAGATCCAGCCACGACCCATCTTCAGGTTATGTGCACACGTTCAGGAATCTTTGCAGAAATTTCCTGAGAAAAACCAGACTTTTTTCCAGGAAATCTGGATGCGTTTTTATCGCGGTTTTTGCACGTTTTTTCCGCGATTTTTTCCTGAACATTCTAGGTCAATAATATAGCGGGAAATACGCAAATTTACTGCGAAATTAATGAACATGCTGCGCTTTTTACCGCGATGCGTTTTTTGTGCGGAAAAAAAAACGCACCATGTGCACAAAAATTGCAGAATGCATTCTAATAGGATGCTTACTGCATGCGTTTAAGCGTTTTTGCCACGGAAAATCGTGGAAAAAACCGCGAAAAATCCTGAACGTGTGCACATAGCCTCAATGTGCTTACTGAGTAAAGGAGGCTGTTGGCCAAAATCTCCTTTTAAATATGAAAAACAATCTCAAGCACAGACTTCACAATTAATACTATTGTTATATTACAATGGTTGTCCCCACAAAGACAACCAAGGGCAGTGCCCTGAATGGAGCTCCTAAGCTATATGTCCAACACCAGAAAATGGAGCAAAAACACCAAACACAATGAATATATAAAAAAACAGCAATTTTTATTAAGCATGGGAAAGTAAAAAGTTAAAAGATGTACCGTATATTCCAAAATTATGTAGCAATTTATCAAAAACTCACAACAGTCAAGATAGAATAGAGTATGCGGCTAGATGTACAAAGGCCCTGCATTTTGGAACCAAATTAAGAGGGGCAACATTGTCAATACCCAGATAATATGTATCTATATGGTGAAAAACGGGTTAAAATATATATATAGTGATATCCCCTAACTAATATACCTACAGGTCCACTATGTCACACAATATTAATGAAGATTGCAAGTGCAATATCACACAGTCAGGGTCCGGACCCATGATTGGAAGTGGAGAAGCAGGCAAACAACAGTATTGTTACCATAATCAAAGGGTTAACTCACCCATATTGGTGTCAAGGAATGCAGGGACGCGCCCCTACGCGCGTTTCGCAGTCGTTTCCTTTTTACTATCCCATGCTTAATAAAAATTGCTGTTTTTTTATATAATTCATTGTGTTTGGTGTTTTGCTCCATTTTCTGGTGTTGGACTCCTTTTAAATATGTTGCAGTAGTCTTGTCCCCTTTGCAGAAAAGCACCCCAAAAGTATGAGGTTTTCCCCACCGTGAAGCATGGTTTGGATAGTGTTCTTGGTGTTTGGAGGAAGGACGAGTACAACCAAAAGTTCCATTTTGATATCATCTAAACACATGGCCTTCTCCCATGCCTCCTCTGGATCATCCAGAAGGTTACTGGCGAACTTCAAATTGGCCTCGACATGTGCTGATGTGAGTAGAGGTACCTTGGGTGCCCTGCAGATATTTATCCATGATAGCGTTGCCACGATTTTACCGCAACAGAAAGGGGCCAGAATACTGAGGTGTCTGATTTTTCGTACTCCTGCATTGATTAGAAGCATGTCACCTTCATATTAAATAGTGAAGGTTTCTGATAACAGTGCAGAGGTTAATCTGTCTTGAGAGCTCCTGGAAGCTTTTCTGCTTTGATAGTCTCAGATGTTCAGTTTTGGCCACTCCCTCTGCTATATATACTCGCCTCCGGCAAATAGGGATTGCCAGTGTTAGGCCGGAATCACATTAGCGTATGGCATCCCATGTGGTATGCTAATGACACTCTGCACAACCTCTCCGTGGTGGAGATGTTAAAACCAGTACAATACAGGTTATGGAGTGCAGAGTAAATAACAGGTCTGGGAGAGCCAGAATTCTTTGTAATTTTTTTTGTAGATTCTCAAGTATTTGATCACTTAGGCCTCTTTCACACATCCGTTGTGCGCCTGACGGCGCCCTCCGGCATTTTTTTGTCCAACCGCATCCGGCGAAATGTAATGCCGGATGCGTTTTTTTTTTCATTGACTTTCATTAGCGCCGGATGGTGCCTGATGTCAGTGCGTTGTATCCGTTTTTGTCCGGATCCGGCGGAAATGTACATTCCGGCGGCCGGACACAACGCAGCATGTAACTTTTTTTTTTTGCCGGAGCTGCCTGAAGCGGCGCATCAGGCGGCCGTAAACAATAGAATTCAATGGAACCGGATCAGACTTTTGTGCAAAAGTCTGATCCGGATTCTGGAAATCGAGTACTACTACTACTACATTTTCCAGTGTCTCCGGGCATCAGAAACCCTCTTTTTGTGGGTTCAAAAGTTCAGGTCGGATGCAGCAAAAAACCGGATCCGTTGCATCAGTTTTTTGGTTTCAGCGCCGGATCCGTCCCTTCAGGCATAGGACGGATCATGCCTGATACAAAAAGACGGATGTGTGAAAGAGGCCTTAACAGACCTCTCCATCCTTTGTAGGTGGGAAAACTTGCAAAACTGGCAGTGTATCAAACACTTATTTTCCCAACTGTATATATACAGCAAGTCGTTATGACATAGCAATGCATGTTTATTCTTTTCATAGCTTTTTAGCACTTTCTGACAGGTCCTTAAGTGGACCCACCTGAAAAAAGTCGCGTGCAAATACCATTATAGTGTTACCATATACGGTAAATAAGGATTACAGATTAACACTACTACCTTAGGCCTCATTCACACACCAGTTTTTCACTAATATAATTCGTATCTTTGACAGTTTATGTGCATGTCAGATATTTTCCTTGGAACGAGTGGTTCATGCAAAATAGCAGAGACATATCTGATATTAATCAGAGCGTCAGCTCAAAAATCAGTAATGCAAGTCTATGGATCTGTGAGAAAAATCTGACAGCATTCAGATGCCAACCATAAGCCATGAGTACATTTTTCACTGATAGAAAGTGGAGAAACTTTTTTTTCACTAATGTAAAAAGAAAAGATGAAACTATCCAGACAGATGAAAATCACTGATGACACCATGTCCGTTTTTTAAGTAAAAAAAAACAACAAAAACACCCTGTTATCTGAATTAGGCCTTGATTTTACACAAATACCAACTCAACATTCCTTTTTCACATTATAAAAATAGTCACACAAGGTGTTTTTTTTTTTAAGTAAATTAGCACTAAAAGTGACAAGTATTTTTTCATTTATTGTTAGTTTTCCTGGGAAACAAATATTATAAAGTAGAAGTGTTAAAGCCATAGGGTAAAAGGGGAGAGGAAGAGCTGTGTGGATTTAATAAGCTGATGTGAAACAGACCTGACCAGGATTGAACCCTGTCAATAAGGTCTTGTTCTTCTCACCCAAGCTATTTCTCAGACTTTCCAGCCACACTGGAACATTCTGAACCAGCAGTGGCACTCGCTTCCTCACTACTTCCTTTCCAGGTCTATTGAGCGATAGGCCCAGGATTTGTAATGAGATGGAAACAGGCAGCAAGTGCTACTAGTGTCTGGCAGACACACAGCACAGCTGATTTACTGTCTGGCAATGCAACACACACCAGCAGACTGATGTGGAACTTTGCCGGCACCCATAGGCCACAATTTTCTACTGGGTGTCAGTTTTCAAAAAGGGAACAGCAATGCAGCCATTGTGGATGCCTATAATTGAAGCATTGACTACAGTCTCCTGCCTGTGCCAAAAGCCAGTAATGAAATCAGGCAAGGAGGAACATTCCAGTAGTGCGAGATGTGATAAAGTACACAGGTTTGTTTGTCCAGAGCTAAAGTTCTCTTTTCCGCAAAAGCTATCAACTTTGATGATGTTTGACCATATATATTAGGCCAAGGTGGGTGTGCATGTATTCACTAATTTAACATAAACACTTTCAACTTGCTGACCTAAGGAAGACTTAGAAGGGAAAGAAAAAAGAAAAAAACACCTTTTCCCCAGATGCGACTTAAGAGAAAAAAAGATTTACACGTGAAAATTTTGTATTGCAATTTTTTCTTCTACTGCTCCATACACAAATGCAATTTTTAGCGTTTGTGTAATCTGAACTCTTCCATCTATTGCACCACATAATGCAACTGATTAGTTTTACCAAGTGCATTATTGATAAATTGTCCCCCTAATTTTGAAATGTTACATTTTCCTTATACTCTGGTTGAGATTTATCATTGCAATTGTGTAAAAGTCCCCTAATTCAGCACAACTTTTGCCAACATTTTTCTCGTGTATAAAAGCTCTCCATAAATACTGGAAATTTGGGTCGGCCATCCATCTAGACAGGTGTTTAGGAGAGAAGGATCAGCCAGTTGGAATTTCAACACCTGATCCCTTTGGTTTGGGAAGATCATTCACTACCAGAGGTGTTAGACAATGGCTTTCATATGCCTCCCCATTGAAAAACACATGAATGCTCTGCTGAGCCTAAGGCTATGTGCCCACGTTGCGTATTTTAAGCGTTTCCGCAGCGGTCTTGCTGCTGCGAAAACACTTAAAAAACACTTACAAAACGCATCCCATTCATTGTAAATACATCCCGCAATTGCTGTGCCCATGCTGCGTATTTTTCCGCTGCGGAATCGCATTGTGGAAAAAATACGCAGCATGATCATTATTTTTGCAGAATCGCAGCGATTCCGCCGCCATAGACTGGCATTGGAAAAAAACGCAACAAAAACACATCAAAACCGAGTCAAAATCCGCATGCGTTTTTCCGGGCAAGGGGGGTGCGGAATTGCTAAGGAAAAATCTGCTTCTATTCTGCAACGTGGGCACGTAGCCTAGTGGTCATGTGTATGGGAAAGTTGGGAGAGATAGCCCTTGTGTGTATTTGCCCAGCTTTATTGGGCTAAATGAAAAGACATTTGAAATAAATTGTAGCCAATGGAAACAAACCCTGTATCATCCATCATCAGTGTCTGATCGAGTACAAACCAACACAACAGAGATGGTTTGGGACATGCTGCCTACTTTTCCCTTGTTCTACAGTCCAACAAGTGCATGTATTGTATAGCACTCCGCTCAGATCATGGGTTCTCTAAGATTGCCAGACATTCCTGGCAGTTTATCTCCCAAAAAAGCAAAATGATCGGCCCTTGGAAATCCAACACGTCAGATTGTTGGGGAAAGTCAGGAAGCCACCATGTACGTTAGACTGTAGGCTGATCCTGCAGATATTGACACATTAGGCCAACTCAAGTCTAAAATTTAACAAAGGCTGGAATTGAGATAGAAAGGGGTGAAATGCTGAAACGGGAAGATTTACTGATCATGTGTAATAGTAGTTGATATAAATATAGATTGGACAGTTTTAACATGTACCAATTTTATCATAGTGACCCGTATAACAGAGTTTGTGCATTTTCTAGTTGAAGAGTACACATTGATCAGGTGGCATAGAATGCCTTTACACTGGCACAGCTATGGGAAGTAAAATGGCTCCACAGTATGCAAATCTTTTCATGGCCAAGCTTGAAAGCGAATTTTTGTCCTCATGCCCCATCAGGCCTCGGGCCTACTACCGCTACATTGATGACATTTTAATCATCTGGACGGAGTCTGAACAACAGCTAAAGACGTTCCATGAACAGTTCAATCAATTTCATCCCACCATCAACTTAACACTTAACTACTCCAGCACTGAAATTAACTTTTTGGACACCACCATTAAGCTAAAGAACAATGAAATAGAGACATCCCTGTATCAGAAGCCAATCGACCGTCCAACATATCTTAAATGGGACAGTTTCCATCCAAAACACATAAAAAACTCTATTGTCTACAGCCAAGCCATCAGATACAACCGTATATGTTCCAACCCCATGGATAGAGATGAACACCTTGGTCGCCTCAGAAAGACTTTTTTGAACCAGGGCTACCATCCAAGAACAATTGAAAACCAAATTACAAGAGCCACCAGAATATCAAGGAATCACCTGCTACATTACAAAGCTAAAGAAGAAAATAACCGGGTGCCTCTAGTGGTCACCTACAATCCAAGTCTGGAGATGCTAAGGGGAGCTGCACGGAAACTACAACCTTTACTACAAAAAGATGCCCGATTACAATCCATATTTCCAGACCCCCCACTACTATGCTTTAGGCAGCCCCCAAATCTAAGAAGCATCATTGTCAGAAGCTCCCTGTCCTCCCCAACAGCTGCAGGTACCTTTCCTTGCAAACAAAAGAAATGCAAAACCTGTACATCTATAAGGACCACGGACAGGATAAAGATCCCCAACTCCCATCAGGACTACAAGATACCAGGTACTTTCAGCTGCATCACATCTAATGTGGTGTACCTAATTATATGTACTAAATGTCCAACTGGGGGTCTGTATGTGGGGGAGACCGGGCAAAAACTGAGAACAAGGATGAATTCTCATCGCCACACAATAAGAGAAAGGAGAATGGATTTACCTGTGGCAAAACACTTTTGTATGCCCGGTCATAGCATGACGGATATGGAATTACTGGTATTAAAATCTAACTTCAAATCTGAGAAGGATAGAAAAGTCTGGGAATATAAACTTATGATGACCTTTGACACTCTTAGTGCTGGGATGAATATATCCCAGAGTTTTATGTCTTTGTACAACAATTAAGGAATCTGCTTCCCTGACCTTTTAGGGTCATCACAACACAATACCAGACCCCAATCAGAGGGTAATAAAACTTTCACTCCTTATCTATGAACTAGTCATATTTATGGGCAGCACGGTGGCTCAGTGGATAGCACTACAGCCTTGCAGCGCTGGGGTCCTGGGTTCGAATCCCACCTAGGACAACATCTGCAAGGAGTTTGTATGTTCTCCCCGTGTTTGCGTGGGTTTCCTCCGGGTACTCCGGTTTCCTCCCACACTCCAAAAACATACTGATAGGGAATCTAGAATGTGAGCCCCATTGGGGACAGCGACGTTAATGTGTGCAAAACTGTAAAGCGCTGCGGAATATGTTAGCGCTATATAAAAATAAAGATTATTATTATTTATGTTCATCTCTCGGCCATAATGACAGTTCTGCTTCACGTCACATGTCTTACCTATTGCATTATTCCTGTGTACTCTTGTGTATAAATATGTGATTCTTCAGTTTTTGTTTTAGTCTTTGCCTGATGAAGAGACCTGCGTAGTCTCGAAAGCTTGCAATTTGTTACCATCTTTTCAGTTAGCCATTAAAAGGTATCAACCACTGAGGACTCTCAAGTCTAAATATTTTTTTACACTGGCAGTCATTTAGTGGCCGGTTTAGACAGACTGATTGCACTTTATTGAACAAAAAATATTTAACAATTTTTCAGGGCACATAGAATACCATAGTCCTCAGCAGCACGTTCACACAGTATGATATGCTGCTGAAAACAATTTTTAAACAAGCTTAAACATTATCCCTTTAAATATAGTTCTATTAAAAATTCTATAAAAACTATCGGAAATAAAAAACTAACTCACCCGGCGATGAGCATTTTGATCATTCATTAGATTGTCAGCTTGGACAGGCCAATTTTTTGGAAAGAAGCGCTCCTAGGCCAGTGTAAAGGCAATTCTGCTCTAAACTTTGTAACGTATACAAAATTCATGGAGATCAGTTCACTTATCCGTATTCACTATTCTAGACACTTTTTAAAAGTGTGTCATGAGGTGCTGAAAAAAAAAAACACACACCTCTCCAAGAAGGCCTTAATAAATGTGACAAAGCACTGCAAACAATTCTGGGTTTTTTTTATTTTTTTTTATTTTTTAACATCTTCCCTCAAGTTTAGGGGTATTTTTTGCATTCCTCTAGTTAACTGAATAATTCCACTTGTCTTACTGAAGAGCCTGTGTCTTCACTATTATTCTATGGCCAGGTTTCCATTTGTGGAAATGTTGCCTTGCTCATGTTTTCCACTGCAAAATATGCAGAAGAAATCTGTTCTGTTTATTGCTTTTTCTGTTGCATCTTTTGTGCAGATTTGAAGTGGGACGGACGGACTAAAACTTCTAGATTGAAGAGCTGAAGGTCTCCAAATATTACATACACACACACACACACACACTAATGACTTGTACTATAAAATAAAAACCGAATCACAGGTCAAATACATAAAATGATCCTGTTAGAAAGACATTCATTACAGGGAATACGTCAGCAGGTTGTGGCTACCCCATCTGACAGAAGCATGACGATCACCAGTAAGTGACAAACTGCTGGAATTAGCGTCTTTTGCGCTACACTCTGCTGCCATCAGAGTAACCTGGTGAAAGATTCCATTAAAAGGGTGTGATATATTATGCAGCATGTAGTTAGTCAGTTCTTGAAAATGGGCCAGCATAAGGATGTGAGCAACTTTTACCAGAGCCAAACTAATAACTGGCTCAGAGATTTGGAAGCTCCAATGGCATGTCAAGAGGGGCATTCCCAAGATACAGTAGTTACCAGCTACCAAGTGATGCGAACAAGACCAACTGGTTAAATCAGTGACGAGGTTTGGGAGGACAAAGGTATTTTGTTGCACACCCATCCATGCAAATGCTTTGATGTCAGAGTCCCTAGGACTTTAGAGGCGGCCTTGTGAAACAGGCCATAATCGTTTTGGGCGCATAAAGGGGTCCGGACTAAATATTAGGCAGGTGGTCCCAATCTGTGGCTGCTCCGCATAAATCATAATATATACGTATTTAATATGTATTAGTAAACTAATAGAATTAAATGTTAAAGATTGTATTCACAAAAAAAAAAAGAAAAGTTTCTTGGCATAATAAAAGGCACATTTAAGAGCACTGGTGGGAATGGTTTGTGCTCAGAAGCGAGAACAAGCAGCACAGTATCACGATTTGAAAAAGGTTCAGAACACATTTTATTGACTGGCTGTAAAAAGAAAACAAATGCAGCCTTATTCTTAAGCTCTGCATACTCTCTCGGAGCATGCAACGTAGCAGTAATACAGATATATAATATTTCAAATACTGGCATCACCAAAGTTCATATAAGTTTGCTCAATCCATATTGCTTTAATTCAGAGGACATAAACCCTGGAGTCAGTTCAGGAAGGCCAAGGGAGAGAGAGCGAAAAAAAAATCTTTTGCAAGTCCTTTCACAAAGAAGTCTTAAGTGTCGAGGCACATTACATTACATAAAAAAAGTGAAAAGTCCTCACTTTCCTTATTTGTTGCTCCAAAATCACCAGGACACAGATACATTTAGCTAACTTTATAAGCTGTGGAGAGATTTAACACCAAGTTCTAAGAAATCATATTATTTGAATTCACAGGTTTCCAGCAGATCTCGGCTTTCTCAAATAGCCGCTCAGAAATTGCTCCACATCCCGGAAACGTCAGGAAATACTCCGGAAACCTCCCAGTCTCATTTACTCCATCCCTTTTTCAGCCTACAGCTTCAAAAGTAGTTTTGATCAGGTTAATAACAGAGTGTTAGAGTAAAAAAAAAAAGTGTACTGTAGTGTTCTTGTTTTAAGTTTTATGCCATGCCAAAAAAGAATGACTTCATTACGTTCCCTTCAGAAAGCTGTCATTGAAGTGATTCTGCACAGCAAGAATATCATTGAATAAAGTACGTTTATTGCTAAATTGTATATATTGGGCAATTTGTTTCAGTGAATACCCATAAAACAAAAAGGAGTGGAAAACAGCTTTTTAATTGTGTTGTAAATCTTCTGCATACAGCGTAGCCAGCTCATGCGATCCATCAATATGCACTGCCGACTGCGGTGTATTGGCCTGTAGGGATATGTTGCAGATGGCTACAGCAAAGAACTTAGCATTATTGTCTTCTACCCTACAAGTCACAAGATTACATGAACTGTTACATCACTTTGTGCCATATATTATAATGACCATGTTACAACTAGAAACAGCACAGTAAAGCTCAACCTATTTAAAAGCAGCATCGCTAAGGGACTTCTGGGAGTAATCCAGTTAAAGACCTTTAAAATGCCGTATACCAATAAACTGGCGGGTTGTTTTATATACTCCACGGAACGGGAACAATGCATATTCATGCTCACAATGGCATGCTGAACTATAATAAAAAAAGGTGAGCACAACGCAGGTAACATTAAGAAAATCATCGTTTAAACAGAGCTGTGGAGTCGGTATAAAATGGACCGACTCCAAAAACATAATAAATTGGGTGCACTATTTAAAAGCAGTATGTGCTGAATAAATTTTCATAACAATTTGGGAAAATTATGAAATGTCCTATAAATGTGTTCTGTTCCCGATCTAAGGATTTTAGTTGAGATGAATCTGTGCTACACTTTATGTACATGCTCAGTAGTAAAGCTTCTCCTCTACAGATCAGAGCAAAAAAGGCACTGATAAGGAATGCCTGCACTTATCTCAAGAACTGCTAGAGTGAACAGGAAAACAGGGTTAGGCAAGTGATTCTTAAAGCATATCTTTCAATAAACTTGTGCATAAATCAACAGTCCAGTGTATGTTTTCTCTGTAGGATTCATGTTTTAGTTTGCTTTCCTCAGAACTCATTTGTAGATATTAGTTGATCTCATGCTCTTCATGTAATTAGCTCTGCTAGCAGATTCAGTTTCTTTCTTGAGTATGATTCAGCACAAATTTGCTCCCTCCCTATAGACGGTGAAGCATCATGATGTGTAACATTTACTGGGCTGTACCCTGAGAAACACCGGAGATTGAAAGTTCAGAGAAAAGCCATCTAATAACATATATTACAAACTTTTTATTTCATCTGTACTATTGATTTATGCAGTTTGTTTTATTTCTATACCAAATATATATATCTATATATCTATCTATATATAGATATATAGATAGATATATAGATATATATAGAGATCTATATATAGATATATATATCTATATATATAAAATTTTCCTGTGGGCTATTTTCCTGGGAACCCACACAGGATAGGATTAGATACACGGCACAGCCGACAGTAACAGGATAGGATTAGATATACAGCTCAGCAGACCGTAACACACAGGATAGGATTAGGTACACAGCTCAGGAGACAGTATCCCACATTTTAGGGTTTAGATATACAGCTCACCAAACCGTATCACACAGGACAGAGTTAGATACTCCGCTCAGCAGACGGTATCACACAGGATAGAATTAGATACACAGCTTAGCAGACGGTATCACACAGGATAGGATTAGATACACAGCTCAGCAAGAGGATGTGCCAAAGGAGAGGACATTTTCATTCCAAGAATTCCACTCATTCCATCTGATTTGCCTTTTGATTTTAAACGCCTCCAGTTTCCACTTCAACTTGCATTTGCAATGTCTATTAACAAGGCTCAGGGACAGTCCTTGAAAGTAGTAGGGAATCGATTTGCAATCTCCATGCTTTTCTTATGGTCAACTTTACGTGGCCTGTTCACGAGTTGGAACTGCCAAAAATCTGTTCATCTTTGCACCGAAAGGAAAAATCAAAAATGTTGTTTATCAAAAGGCTCTTGAATGAGTTAAAAAAAATACTATCAATACTTAGGTAATCGTTTAGTTAATTTGTGTTGCAAATTTGTACTGTTGAATATATGATGTGAAATGCTTTTATGTGCAATATAATCATTAAAATTTGTTATAACTAACCACAGTTAGTTACTATGCCTGGGCAAAACCGGGCTCTTGAGCTAGTTACACAATTCCCTACACTTGCAGGAATTACAATATACCTTTTTTTTTTTTATAGGCCAAAATTATTTTGAGAGCAAATTTATAGGATTACAAAATGTCTAAGAAGCTTCCTATAAAGTCAGCTGTATTTCAGCATTTCACATTAACTTAAGATAAAAAAATGTTTTGTGTGTCAGTGTATGACAGATGAAAACAAATGCAGCGAGCTCAAAATCAGTGCATGCTCTGGCAGTGATAAAAATGCTCCTACAAGAGCTTCCAATCTAAGAAAGACATGTACAAAGCTTACACCCAGACGTTTTCAAAGCTGTGACTGAGAAAGACAACAGCAACACCAAGAAACCAGCGCCCAGAACTTCATGCCATGCAAAGAAGGAGGAAAGAGCGTCTCAAACATCAGTTACAGTAATTTTGTCATTAACAAAATACAGCTCTGGCAAAAACTAAGACCACTGCAAAATTTTCAGCTTGTCTGATTTTTCTCTTTATAGGTATATTTGAGTAAAATGTAAAATTGCTCTTTTATTCTATAAACTACTGACATGTCTCCGAATTTCCAAGCAATAAATTTTGTATTTGTTTTGAGAAAATGAGAAATGGTCAAAATAACAAAAAAATGCAGTGCTCGCAGACCTCAAATAATGCTAAGAAAACAAGTTCATAATCATTTAGAAACAATACTAATGTTTTAACTCAGGAATATATATTCTGCCATTATATTTTGTTGAGGTACTCTGACATACCAATATTAGTTATACCACACTGTCTATAATGATTACGATGTACCATGGCATTGTTTTCAACATTACCTATTGTTCCCAGATATAGTTTGATCTTTGTATATACTTTGTTTTTTCTTTTCTGCTTTCTTATATAGTACATTGATGAAGGTCGATGTGACCGAAATGTCTACTGTATGTACTGCACCTTACTAAATATTTTCACTGCATCCACGTTGTGTGTGCCAAGTTTACATATAACTTCTTTGTTTTATGGCTTGTGACTATCCATCTTCCTCTTGATTACATTCCAGTGGTTTTCAATGGGGTTCAGGTCTGGAGATTGGGCTGGCCATGACAGGGATTTAATGTGGTGGTCCTTCATCCACACATTGATTGACCTGTGTTGCATGATGCATTGTCCTGCTGGAAAAACCAGTCCTCAGAGTTCGGGAACATTGCCTGAGCAGAAGGAATCAACTGTTTTTTCCCAAGATTAACCTCGTATGCAGCTTGATTCATAAGTCCTTCGCAAAGATTAACCTGCCCAATTCCAGCCTTGCTGAAGCATCCCCAGATCATCAACGATCCTCCACCAAATTTCACAGTGGGTGCAAGACACTGTGGCTTGTACACATCTCCAGGTCTCATATAACCATTAGACAACTAGGTGTTGGGCAAAGCTGAAAATTAGACTCATTAGAGATTACCTTACTCCAGTCTTCTATGGTCCAATCCTTATGGTCTTTGGCAATCTTCAGCCTGGCTCTCCTTTGCTTCTCATTGATGAAAGGCTTTTTTCTAGCTTTACTTGACTTGAGCCCTGCCTCTAGGAGCCTGCTACGGAACTGTTCTTGCCGTGCACTTCACCCCAGCTGCCATTTGGCATTCCTTTTGTAGGTCCCTTGATGTCATCCTGCGGTTGCTGAGTGACATTTGAATAAGATGACGGTCATCACAGTCAGCGGAGTCGTTTTCACACTGTGCTGGTTTGTAGCTTTGTTGTCCCCAATGTCTGCTGCTTGACCTTGTTGTAATGGACTGCAGTCTTAGAAATTTTAAGGATGGAAGCAAAATGACGCTCACTGTATCCCTCTGCTAATAAAGCCAGAATTTAGCCCTTTTCCTCACTCAAAACTTTTCTTTTCAACTCCTTTGGCACGGTTAAAAGTTATTTTTTTCATTCCTAATACTTTTGGGATATTACTAGCACTTGTTTTGCCATCCAGCTTGTCCTATTGCAACAGGATTGCGAACACTACAGTCATGGACAAAAGTTTTGAGAATGACACAAATATTAATTTTTACAAAGTCTACTGCTTCACTTTTTCTAATGGCAATTTGCATATACTCCAGAATGTTATAAAGAGTGATCAGCTTAACAGCAATTACTTGCAAAGTCAATATTTGGCTAGAAAATGAACTTTATCCCCCAAAACACATTTCAACATCATTGCAGCCCTGCCTTAAAAGGACCAGCTAACCTCTTTTCAGTGATTGCTCCATTAACACAGGTGTGGGTGTTGATGAGGACATGGCTGGAGATCAATCTGTCATGATTAAGTAAGAATGACACCACTGGACACTTTAAAAGGAGGCTGGTGCTTGGCATCATTGTTTCTCTTCTGTTAACCATGGTTATCTCTAAAGAAACACGTGCAGTCATCATTGCAATGCACAAAAATGGCCTAACAGGGAAGAGTATCGCAGCTAGAAAGATTGCACCTCAGTCAACAATCTATCGCATCATCAAGAACTTCAAGGAGAGAGGTTCCATTGTTGCCAAAAAGGCTTCAGGGCGCCCAAGAAAGACCAGCAAGTGCCAGGACCGTCTCTTAAAAGTGTTTCAGCTGTGGGATCGGGCTACCAGCAGTGCAGAGCTTGCTCAGGAATGGCAGCAGGCAGGTGTGAGTGCATCTGCACGCACTGTGAGGCGGAGACTCTTGGAGCAAGGCCTGGTCTCAAGGAGGGCAGCAAAGAAGCCACTTCTCTCCAGAAAAAACATCATGGACAGACTGATATTCTGCAAAAGGTACAGGTAGTGGACTGCTGAGGACTGGGGTAAAGTTATTTTCTCTGATGAATCCCCTTTTCGATTGTTTGGGACATCAGGAAAACGCCTCATTCGGAGAAGACAAGGTGAGCGCTACCACCAGTCCTGTCTCATGCCAACTGTTAAGCATCCTGAAACCATTCATGTGTGGGGTTGCTTCTCAGCCAAGGGAATCGGCTCTCTCACAGTCTTGCCTAAAAACACAGCCATGAATAAAGAATGGTACCAGAATGTCCTCCAAGAGCAACTTCTCTCAACCCTCCAAGAGCAGTTTGGCGATCAACAATGCCTTTTCCAGCATGATGGAGCACCTTGCCATAAAGCAAAGGTGATAACTAAATGGCTCAGGGAACAAAACATAGAGATTTTGGGTCCATGGCCTGGAAACTCCCCAGATCTTAATCCCATTGAGAACTTGTGGTAAATCATCAAGAGACGGGTGGACAAACAAAAACCTAAAAATTCTGACAAAATGAAAGCATTGATTGTGCAAGAATGGACTGCTATCAGTCAGGATTTGGTCCAGAAGTTGATTGAGAGCATGCCAGGGAGAATTGCAGAGGTCCTGAAGAAGAAGGGTCAACACTGCAAATATTGACTTGCTGCATTAACTCATTCTGTCAATATAAGCTTTTGTTACTCATATGTTTGCAATTATTTTATTTCTGTCTGTGATAAAAACATCTGTCAAAACACACAAAAACCAGAGGGCAGCAGATCATGTGAAAATATAATATTTGTGTCATTCTCAAAACTTTTGGCCATGACTGTACATCAGTGTTTCTTATACTTTTTTGTTAAATAAGATTTGGTTCAGGTGATCACCTAATCAAAAGCACATTAAGTAGAATGAGGTGTACTCTGGTAGGAGTTCAACTGACACCCGGAATGGAAGTCAGGCATGTAGAGAAGCTGATTTTTATAAAACTGTGCAGTGGTCTCAAATTTTGCCAGAGCTGTATATATCACTACCACTAATAAGATGCCTATACTTGATTACTAGTTGATATATATGTATATATATATATATATATATATATATATATATATAAATATATATATACTACACATACATATACATACACACATTATCTGGTTCAGTGTGTTCTACTCTTTTGAGGCACAGTGCAAAGCTCAGAAGGCAAGAAGCACCATACTGAGGTTCAGATTTTGCTGGACTAGTTTGAGGGTACCATGTCACATTGGCAGAGCCCTTAAGATGCTGGAACAGCAGAAACCCACATAAGATACCTCATTACACATAGTACACCCCCAATGAATTCATCTAGGTGGGCAGTGATCACAGACACTTGTGCCTTAAAGAGTTTTATACCATTGTGCGTTGAAGAAAGTATTACATTTTTACCACTAAAATGTTTTAGCCCCCAGTTTATTTTTCTAAGTGCTAGTAGGAAAAATGGACCTCAGTTTGTTGTAAAAGCTTCCCCTGAGTGTGCCAATATCCTACATGTAATCGGTAAATACTATTAAGGCACAGTGCAAAGCTCAGAAAGCAAGGAGCGCCATATTACAGATTTTACTGTTCTGGTTTGTTGGTGTCATTACCCCCTGCAAGAGACCCTGAGGTGCCAGAATAGCAGAATTCCCCCCATAAGGGACACCATTTTACAAACTACACCCCTCAAATGAATTCATCTAGGGGTGCAGTGATCATATTGACACCACGGGTGTTCCACAGAATTTTAGACCATTGGGCAGTGAAGAAAAAAAATTAAATTTTTCCACCAAACTATTGTTTTAGCCCCAGATTTTACATTTTCACAAGGGAAAATGAGTAAAATGGCATCAAAATTTGTTCCACAATTTCTGCTGAATGTACAAATACCCCATATGAGGCTGTACGGTACTGCTTAGCCACATGGCGAGACTATTTTCCTAGAATAGTTTTGCAGACTCCATACACAGAGCCCCTAAGTACTAGAAGAGCAGAACACCCCACCTTAAGTGACCCCATTTTGAAAATTATACCCTTTTGGGAATTTATCTACAGGTGCAGTGACGTTACTTGAAAACACCCATGGAATCAAATTCAAGCAGCAGTGGATGTTGCTTAGTGAAAATTGCAAACTGCAGTTGTAGTCACCAGTACATTGTAGCGACCAGCTCATGCTTCTTGAGACAAGCATCCATAAATTAGGCAGGCTCTCATCACTACAGAAACGCCAAACATGTGGATGCTAAATGTGATTTAGGCACACTGGAGCTCAGAAGGGAGGGGGCATTTGGATTTGGGAGCACAAAATCTGCTGAATTTCTTTTTTTGGGGGGGGGGGGGAGGTCAAGGAGCCATGTTGCTTTTCCACAGCCTTTGTACTATCAGTAATGTGGTAGCCCCCTATATTTTCGTTAACAGATGACTGACCTGAGCGAGGACTTGCTTTTTTTTTTGGATTGATTTGAATCTTTTGTTGGGAACATTTTACATAACATTTGGGATCACATTTATCCTGCACTCTACGCTGAGCACTTACTCTGGAGTTTCAATATAAATTTCCGAGTGATGCGGTTCAAATGAAACCCTGAGGGATCCATTCACTATAACGGAGGCAGCAGAGTTGCTCTCGACTCCATATGGCCTCTGTTCAGCGGTATACTTTTAAGAAGAGCACAAAACTGTGGCAAACTGCGCTTTTATGCACTCCGCCAGTCAGACAGCATGGACAGTGCCTCCATCTGCTTCATTATAGGTAATCTTCTACTGGGGTTTCTGTCCAAATCAAGCATTTCTGAGATTTACACAAAAACGCCTGTGTAAGCGCTCAGCGCAGAGCACAGGATAAATGTGAGCCAAGCCTTACTGCGATATTTGGCAGGCAGAATAAAAAAAAAACGCAGGTGAAGGTTTTATTTTTTACGACTTTCCTGATGCGGTATAAGTGATTAGGCAACTTTATTCTTTGGGTCTGTGCGATTGCAGTGATATCAGATAAATAATTTTTATTCTTTGGCTGCTGTCGCACATTAAGAGACTTTCTATAGCATATTTTGAGAGCTAGAAATTTTCCATATTTCGGCCGACAGACTAATGTGAGGGCTTGTTATTTACGGACGAGTTGACGTTTTAGTAGTACCAATTTCAGGCACATGACATTTGATCACTTTCTATTCCGATTTTTGAGAGGCAGAATAAACAAGAACTAGCAATTCAAGAAATGTTTTTCTTATGTCGTTTTGCAGGTGATAAAATTGATCAGACCGCTTTATTCTTCAGGTCAGAACGATTACAACGATGCCACATGTACATTTTTTTAAGTTTTGTCACTTTTTTACACAAAATTTTATAGAAAAAATTATTTTTGCTTCACTTTACTCTGAGAGCCAACACTTTCTGCTGATGGAGCTGTATGGCAGCTTGTTTTTTTGAAGCAAGAGAGGACGTTTTCAGAAATATTTTTATTTACATTAGTCTTTTTGATTGCGTTTTATTCCACTCTGTTCGGTAGGATAAAGCATAGTTTTTTTTTTTTTTTTTTACTGTGTTCACTGAAGGGGTTAGCTAGTGGGACAGTTTTATAGGTCGGGTCGTTCCAGATGCGGCGATACCAAACATGTACTTTTTTTTGTAGTTTTTTAAATATTCATTTACGGGTACAATATATTTAATTATTTTGTGATTTTTTTTAAACAAATTTACAAGTTTTTTTTTTTAGTTAGTCCCTCTATGGGACTTTCACTTTCAAAGTGATTGCTTATAAAGCATAGGAATACACAAACATTGCATACAATGGTATTGCTATATATAGTAAAAGCGATTGGACCATTGCAAGCAGGGCTGTGGAGTCGGTAAGGCCTCTTTCACACTTCAGTCGTTTGGCGTCAGCTAAAATCCGCCAAAGTGTGAAAATAGCGGATCCGCCAGAAAAGGTGAAAAACGGATGCAAACGGATCCGTTTTGTGACAGATCCGCCATGAACTTTTCAACCCGGAAAATGCAGGTACGCATGTCTGGCACGGAGGAGAGAGAGAGAGAGAGAGAGAGAGAGAGAGAGAGACACCCCGGACAGTGTTCTGGGCATTTTGAATGGAGTTTCTATGGGAGCAACGGTTCCGCAGGCGGATGGTCGTCCGTTAGATCCGTTTATTGACGGATCCGCCATAGTCCACCATTTTGACACAAAAAACATTGCATTGAATGTTTTCCAAAAATGGCAGACGCCAAATTTATGGTGGATCCGTCAAAAAACGGATCTAACGGACGACCATCCGCCAAAATCCGCCACTAATGCAAGTTAAATGGGAAAAAAGCGGATCCGCCCAAAAAAAATGGCGGATCCGCTTTTTTCACACTTTGGCGGATTTTGACTGACGTCGAACGACTGAAGTGTGAAAGAGCCCAAGCCAAACCTCCGACTCCTCAATTTCCATGACGCCAACTCAAACTCCACGACTGACTCAGTTTCCCTCATACCAGGGCTGTGGTGTTGGTAAGCCAAACCTCCGACTCCTACTTCAACTCCTCAGTTTCCATGACACTGACTCCAACTCCACCAAAATGGGTTCAGACTCCAACTACGACTCCAACTCCACAGCCCTGCAAGTTCAAGTACACTAAAGGGACAAAATAATAGTGAAAAAATCTCAAATATATAATTAGACCCAATGGGTAAATATCTAAATATTAGATCCAACGGATAAATGGTGTAATAAGAAAAAAAAATCTAGATGCCAAAATTACCGTACTTCTTGTTTTTTGGCTGTTACAACACCGCACACAAATTGCAATGAAAGGCAATCACCGATTCTACCCCAAAATTATTTGAACATCATTATCTCAGGGCTAAAAGAAATAAACCCTTACATAACCCCCATCACCCAACAATCGAAAACGTGTCTCGGAACATGGCAACAAGTCATATGCATGTTAGTTTTTTGCAATTTCCCACACTTGGAATTTTTTTTCCTGCTTTCCTGTATATCACATGATAAAATGAACGGTGTCAATTCAAAAGAACATCTCATCCCCCTGAAAACAAGCCCTCATATGACTACATTGACAGAAAAATTGAAAAAAAATTATGGCTCTTAGAAGGAAAAGAGAAAAACGAAAACGTAAAAACAGCCATGTTAGGAGAGGATTAAAAGGGAACCTGTCACAAGATTTTGAGTTTAGGAACAAATGCCACAACCTTCAAATGCCCCTGTGCTGCATTACACAAAAGGTGTCCAACAGCTCCTGACCCCCCAAAAAGACGGATTTTGGTAAGAACTTACCTGTAAAATCCTTTTCAGCGAAGAAGGAAGGGAGACACACTAGACATTACTAGTGGGTAGGCGGAGCCCAGATGAGATAGACACCTCAGATTAAAAAGAGTGGTGACCGGCCCCTCCAGCTCGGGCTCCTCCTACTCAGCTCTCCAGTTGTACCAAGCTTAAGGAAGAGCAATATCACCAGCGGAGCAACATAACCCCTTCTGAAGGACTTCAGAGAATAAAACACAAAAATACAGGTTATGCATGCATATAGGCAAAAACCACACAGTTCCAGGTACTACTCACTGGACCTGACCACTGCGATGAGCTGGCGATGCTGGAACAGAGCCTTAACGCGTCGACCTCAGCCCAGATAATCGCTATCAGAGAAGGGTCACGCCGCATCTGAAAAACAACAACACACTTCTGCCATGGGAGGGATGTGTGTCTCCCTTCCTTCTTCGCTGAAAAGGATTTTACAGGTAAGTTCTTACCAAAATCCGTCTTTCAGCTGCAGATGAAGGAAGGGAGACACACTAGACATTACTAGTGGGACGTCCCAAAGCAGTCCAAAAATTAAGGGTGGGAAAAAAACCAAAAGAGGCAGAATCCCAACAACCTTGATAAATGCGCAACAGGCGCCAAATACAAGTTAACTAGAAACTTAAAACTACAGCCGCCTGCAGGACCCTACGTCCTAAGGCTGCATCAGCGGAAGCACTAACGTCCACCTTAAAAAATCTTGTAAAGGTGTGGACGGAGCGCCAGGTCGCCGCCCAGCAAAGCTAAGCTGCCGAGGCCCCTTGATGGAAAGCCCACGATGAGCCCACAGCTCTCGTGGAATGAGCTCGAACCTTAATCGGGCAAGGTTCGCCTTTAAGTCGGTAAGCCTCCAAAATGGCCGACCGGATCCAACGAGCTATAGAATTCTTGGAAGCCAGTTGACCACGTCGACGACCTGCTGGAATCACAAACAGGGAGTCCGACTTCCAAAAACTTTGGGTAACAGACAAATAGAACTTCAAAGCCCGCACCAAATCCAATGTGTGCAAGGCCCGTTCCTTCGCATTACTCGGTCCCGGACAAAGGGAGGGCAACACAATATCCTGGTTAAGATTAAATTGCGACACCACCTTAGGTAGAAAGTCGCCCCGTGTGCGAAGATCTACACGATCCGGGTGAAACTCCAGAAAAGGAGGCAAATAAGAAAGAGCCGCCAACTCAGAAATCCTTCTCAAAGAGGTGACCGCCACTAGGAAGGCAACCTTCCAAGAGAGCAAAGAAAGACTAACAGAGTCCATAGGCCAAAAGGCCCGTGTTGAAGAGCCTCCAAAACAAGATTGAGGCGCCAAGGAGACACAGGCGCCTTCCGCGGCGGAAACTGGCGGGTTACTCCGCGAAAAAAGGAACGTACGTCCCTACGTGAGGCGATAGCCTTTCGGAACAGCAAGGACAGAGCAGAAACCTGACCCCTCAGGGTGCTCACTGCCAACCCCTTGTCCAACCCGAATTGCAGGAAACCAACAAATTGGGAATGGAAAAAATCCTCGGGTTCCTTGAAGAACCCGAACACCACGAAAAGAAGGCTTCCCAAGTTGTAAATCCTAGTAGTAGCCGGACCTCTGGCAGCTCGCAAAGTGGCAATGACTTCGGCTGAAAAACCTTGACGGATCAATATTTCGGTCTCAAGAACCATGCCATCAAACGCAGAGACATCAGGTCCGGATGACCAAAAGGCCCTTGGGTTAACAGGTCCGAGCGGAAAGGAAGTAGAAATGGTGGCGCTGCCAGGAGCGACCCCAGTGTCGAGAACCACGTCCTCCTTGGCCAATCTGGGGCTATCAACATAGCCGGGATTCTCTCTAGTCTGATCCGACGTAACACCAGGAGGAGTAAGGAAATCGGTGGAAAACATAGATTAGCTCGAATTGGTCCCAATGAGCCACTAAAGCAACCACCGCCACAGCCTTCGGATCCTTGTACCTGGACATGAAAGTCGGTAACTTGGCATTGAACCTGGATGCCATCAGATCCACTTAGGGAGTTCCCCAACGGGAGCACAACAGTGCAAAAATTTCCGGATGAAGACTCCATTCTCCGGGATCCATCTTCTCGCGACTGAGAAAGTCCGCCGTGGTATTCTGAACTCCCGGAATGTGGATCGCAGAGATAGCTGGCACTCTGGTCTCTGCCCATACTAGGATACCTCCACCATGAGCTTGGAACTCCCAGTCCCGCCTTGGTGGTTGATATATGCGACAGTCGTCGCATTGTCCGTCTGCACTCGGACTGGCAGACCGCTTAAAGGGACCGTCCAGTGTTGGAGGCAAAGAAAAAATCGCCCTCAATTCCAGGATGTTGATCGGCAAGACAGACTCTTCCGACGACCATACTCCCTGAGTCCAAAGATCGTTCCAGACACCCCCCCCAGCCCGTCAGGCTGGCATCGGTGGTTATGACCGACCACTTCGGAGGGAGGAAGGACTTTCCCAGGGATAACTCTTTCGGACGTATCCACCATCCTAGGGACTCTCGTACCCTGTGGGGGATGATGACACTGCAATCCAGTGAAAACCTGCGATCGATCCCAACGGCTCAGAATGAACCTTTGGAGAGCCCTGGAATGAAACCGGGCAAACGGAAGTGCTTCCATGGACGCCACCATCAACCCCAGAAGACGCATACAGCTTCGCAGGGACATTGCTGTCGAAGACTTCATAACCCGTGCATGTCGAAGGAGACATGCTTGCTTGTCTGGAGGCAGGGACACCACTGCTCGTACCGTGTCGAAATGCATCCCCAAAAACAGGATTGACTGCGACCGTTCCAGAGACGACTTCTCCCAATTGACAAGCCACCCGAAATCCTCCAGGAGCTGAAGGGATAGATTGCGAGCAGTTACCGCCTCCTCCTTTGAAGACGCCACAATCAGAAGGTCGTCCAGGTAGGGAAGTATCGTAACCCCCTGCCTTCGAAGAATCGCCATGAGAGGCGCCAGAATTTTTGTAAAAACCCTGGGCGCTGAGGCCAACCCGAATGGCAGAGCCACAAACTGGTAATGGCCCTGACCTATGGCAAAACGAAGGAAGCGTTGGTGGGCCCTTCCGATTAGGAAGTGCAAATAAGCGTCACGAATGTCGATTGACACCAAAAAAGTGTTCTGCAACAGGGCCGCCAAAACGGAGCGAAGCGACTCCATGCGGAATTTCCTGGCGTGGACATGCCGATTCAATCTTTTGAGATCCAGAATGGGCTGAAATTTGTCCTCTTTTTTGGGGACCACAAAGAGGTTAGAATAAAACCCTCTTCCCCGGCCCTCCGGCGGAACCGGTACCACCACACCTTTCTGCAGAAGGGAATCTACCTCCCACAGCAGAGCGGCAAAAAGCTCGGGCTCTGACGGAACGCGAGGTTGACAAAAAAACTGTCTGGGGGTCGAAAAAGAGACTCTATGAAGTAGCCTGCCAACACAACCCGTGTCACCCAGGCGTCCGACATGCGGGAAGCCCAAGTCGGTTTGAATAGGAATAGATGACCCCCCACTCGAGAGCGCTCGAGTGAGACCCAGGGTCAGTCCGCCTTAGCGGGCTTTTTGCCAGCTTCCCGCTAGTCTTAACGGAAGTTCTGTTTCCAGGGTATGCGGAATTTCTGAGAATTCCCCTTTTTTTTTTTTTTTTTTTTAAAAAAGAGAGAGATGACCCGAACCCCAGAGGGCTGACTGAATCATCCCCTGGACCGAAAGGACCGCCGACAACTACCGGCACTAGTCCTGCCAGACGCAGAGGTCACAGCTCTGCGCTGCGGTAAAGCTGTTTCTTTTGCCTTTACCTTGGCAATCAGCTCCGTGAGGTCAGATCCAAATAGCTGACCACCTTGCAAGCTAGCAAACCCTGTTTGGAAACTGCGTCCACTGTCTAAGGCACAGTGCTCTTCTGACTGTGACTGCCGAGGATTGCGCCCTGGATAGCAGTGATGCAGTATCCTCCAAAAACTGGAAAAGCCCATCTACCTCTATAGAGGAGATCCACCCTGCCACGCCATCCGTAGACGGTCCAACAGGCTCAGGGAAACTTTACAAGCACACATGGATTCTTAATACCGAATCCATGATCCGCAGCCTCACAGATGGATTTTTCTGCCATCTACGTATTTTGTCCAGCGGGTCCTGCAGACTCGCCTTCCCCTTAACAAGGAGGATTTTGCTAAGCTGGGATAAAGGGACATCCACTTCAGGAGAAGGATCCAATTATCATCAACTCCGTAGAACACGGATACGGTGTCTCAATTTTCTGGACACAGGCGTTCCTTCTCCACTGCCCCATTAAGCTCATCCAGTGATGGTAAAGCTTGATCGTGATTGAAAACATCCGGGCCGACTTACCAGGATGTCCATATACCTCCTTCGGTAACTGTAACGCCTCCAATAAAAACCTCTTTACGGCCCAAAAGGGAGGCAGAGTGTCCCTGCCGATCCTCCTTGTCCGAATCGGACATTTTCGTTACGCGGGAAGGAAGGCACCGGCTTGTGTCGCTTCCTGACATGAGAGGATCTAGCTGACACTCAATAATAGAAAATCAGACAGGCCATCAATGGCCATCGCTAGTAGCTGCCCAGATTGGCAGCTACTAGCGACATTAAAAATGATCACACAAACGATCGCATAGTATGCGTCGTCGTTAGCAGGAACGTATAGTGGCAGTATTAGTGTCGCAGACTCCCCACAACCTCTTATATTGAAAAGGTGTGCGAGCTTTGAGATAACAGCTGCAGGCAGCGCAGTCTGCCACCCATTTGTGCCTCAGAAAGGCGCCCGCGCTGTGGGGGTGAAGGGGTTAAGCTTCTGCCCTATGGGTAGAAGCGACTCACCCAGCTGGTCGCGGTGCAGCGCTGCCGAGAGGGGAGGAGAGCGATGTCCGAGGGAGCTTTCAGCCTGTCAGCATTACTCGGCTAATGGCTGCCGCGCTGTGCCTCCGTGTGCTTCATGAGGGAAGCAGGAAAAGGAGACTGCCGTAAAGCGCACGCTCAGAGCGGCGCGAAATTCAAATAAAAAAGGCGCGCAGCTCCTCTCTCCCCCGTTCCTATGTCCTGCAGGCATCCACCTGCGGACAAAAAAACACAGTCACCGCATGTATACTGTAACAGCGACTGCCGCAGCAGTCGCTGAAAACACTCAAACACATATTAAATGTGGAGTACTCACCAGCCGAAAGCGCCACAGGGACCCCCAGGGGTTTCTGGCGCTTGCCCATGCTTCCCCCCAGGGCGGGGAACGCAGTGACCCCTGCAGCGCGGTTTGCGTCCCCGCCAGGAAAGCCATCCTCATCCCCCCGGGCCGGCAGGGTTCTGCAGGGACCACCATATAGGGTAATACAGATCCGCCAAGGGAGAGGTTGGGGTCCAGCAGCGCTGAGACCCCTAAGACCTCTAGACCACATTTGGTGATCCAAGTCTCTTGTCCGATAAAAAATAATAAAATCTTCTGAGGAGCTGCTTCCAGCAGCGACTATCTTCTCTGACCTCAAATTGAAAACTGGAGAGCTGAGTAGGAGGAGCCCGAGCTGGAGGGGCCGGTCAACACTCTTTTTAATCTGAGGTGTCTATCTCATCTGGGCTCCGCCTACCCACTAGTAATGTCTAGTGTGTCTCCCTTCCTTCATCTGCAGCTGAAATACAATTTGATATGCTCCTGCACTGTATGTATATTAGGGTCGTCCGGTCTGATGGACGTCCTTGTTGGGGCATCTGTCCCTCTCTGCTCCTAATCGAATCATCCACATGGCAAACAGAGCTTGCATCTGTGTAGTTGGCTCACAGGACCACGCAGGCGCACTCTGCTCTGCCCTACTGTGAGCAGCACTGCGCAAATGCATAGCGAGATCATCAGAATGAGGCTACTGTGCATGTGTGAGATCTTGGTTCACCATTCACATCAAATATATGAGCTTGCGCAATGCTTTTTTATGCTCTGTGCACAGTAGTTAAGAGCAGAGTGCGCCTCCGTTGTCCTGAGAGCCAACTGCGCAGACGCCATCTCAGCTCGCAAGCTGGATGACGCGTCACGCCAATCAAAGTAGGAGGATGCGATTAGGAGATTAGGATTAGCAGAGAGGAGGGACAGGCGCCACTGCGAGGACGCCCATTGGACTGGACCACCCTCATTTACATATAGCGTGGGAGCATATCAAATGTTACTTTTCTGAGGTATACAAGTGGGGGGGTCAGGAGCTGTTAGACATGTTTGTGGAATGCAGCACAGGCGCATTTAAAGGTGGTGGCATTTGTTAAAAAACTGGTGACCGATTCTCTTTAAAGGCTGGATAGCCTGTTTAATCACAATGTATATAGCAACAGAGATAAGTGCAGTACTTTGTGTACAAGTTTCACATTCTAATTGGTTATTAGGTACATAGCACATTTGCGTGGTTTATCGCAGAAAAGCAGAGTACTGTCACAGCAAAGGCTGCACGGTGGCTCAGTGATTAGTACTGCAGCGCTGGGGTACTGAACTTAAAAATCACATCAAGGACAACATCTGTATAATGAGTTTGTATGTTCTCTCCGTGTTTGCGTTGATTTCCTCCGGGTTCTCCTTTATCCTCCCACATTCCAAAGACAGACTGACAGGGAATTTAGATTATAGGCACGGTCTCCATTGGGGCTCACGTCTAAAGCGCTGTTGAATTAATGGCGCTCTATAAGTGAGTAAAATAAAAAAAATTAGAATGACGTGATTTATTGTAAAGGTCACTTTAAAGCCAGGGTCTCAAACTGCATTCCTCGAAGGCCGCAAACCGTGCGTGATTTCAAGATTTCCTTAGCATTGCACTAGGACGGTGCTGGAATCATTATCTGTGCAGGTGATTAAATTATCACCTGTGCAATACAAGGAAATCCTGAAAACATGACCTGTTTGCGGCCCTTGAGAAATGCAGTTTGAGACCTCTACTAAAGGTAACTTGCCAAGTGACAATATGCTATTAACCTGCAGATATTGAGGTTAAGGGTATGCGACACTAAACGAGATCGCTAACAAGATCGCTAACGAGATCGCTAAAACGTCACTATCTAGCGATCTCGTTAGTGACCTCGTTGTGTGTGGCATGTAGCAACGATGTGGCCCCTGCTGTGATGTCGCTGATCGTTCACTAGCGTTCTGGACTGTTTTTTGATCGTTGGCGTCCCGCTGGTGAGCCTATATCGCTGTGTTTGGCACCTTTTGCGAACGACGAGCGACCTCGTTTGTGACGCATGACAGCGGCGCAGGCGGGACTAGGGTTTTTAGGGTCACGGAGTGGATCGCAATATCTGTAGGTTCTCTTTTGCGTCACAGAGAGGATCGCAAAAGTTGCAAAGCAGGCTAGCAGGACGCAGAGAGCAGGAGCGATGCTGGAAATTCCTATGAATCAGAAGCGCTCAGTACATGCTAATGACATCCTAACGACCGCCAAAGTCGTTAAAGAGATCGCTGACCGCTGATGTGTCGTTTATGAGATCTCCTGTTTGGCAGCTACTAGCGACCTAAAAGCGATCACACCAACGATCTCGTTAGCTTGCGTCGTTATCGTGATCACTAACGAGATCGCTAAGTGTGGCAGTACCTTTAGTCTGCAGGTAATAGAATTCTGAACCTGCCCGACGCCCGCACTTAAGAGCCCTGCTGTCGAAAGAAAATTAACTATTTTTTCCAGTCAGCGTTGGGGTTCAGTGACGGAGGCAGTGCTGGAAAAGGTTCCGCCACTGCTCGGCCACTGTAACCACTACACGGCACTGACTGACAGCTCGCTCATCATTAGAGCCGGCTGTCAGTCAGCTCCATGGGTGCCATTACAGCTGCCGCTCTCTATACACAAAGTGATTACTCAACCCACACTGGCGCCACCACAATAAAATGAAACTTGAACGTTGCTAGGATTTTGGGTAAGCTCACACTAGCATACAGCATCCAATGATTCATGTGAGAATCAGATGCCATATGCAAATGACCCTAGTCTCAAAACTCTGCTGGGAGCACGATCAGAGTGTCATATTACTGTGAACAGATTCTTTTGCATGTGAGAATCGGATCACAGGTGCAGAGGAGATGGAGAACTTAATTTCTCCATTGTATGATTTGGAGTATATTGGACGGCACTCGGATGAGATCAGAGTGCAGTTCGACGATGTGAGGATAAAAAAAAAAAAAAAAAAAGCTAGTCGGCACTGCTCCATAGTAGAACAATGGGTGAGTGCTATCCGATGAAGCATCAGACAGCACTAGTGAAAGTTATACGCCGTCTACTCGCCAGTGTGAGCGAACCCCAAAGTTAATTTCCTCTTGACTGCGGGGCTCTAAATGTGGGCACCAGGCATGTTCAGAACGCTATTAACTTGCACATTATGGGAACCTTGAAAAAGATGTTGTTAAAATTACTGTTCTGATTCCTTAAAGTTAAGCTGCACCTTAAATACACACATGGTCAAAATTGTTGGTTGACGAAAACCCCACAATTGTCACTAAAATATCAATGAAGGTGCAATGACTTCTTTAGAAAAAGCCCTGCACCCTGCATGCGCATTTTGGCTATGTTTAATATTCTGTTCAAATGATGCATTGAATTCAGGTTACATAAATAACATTATTTGCTTCTTTTTGTAATGTAACAGGACATAAAATACAAAACTACTATTCTAAACTAAAACTAAACTGTGCCATCTTCTAGTAATCAAGCACCAAGGCAGATCAACAAATGTCTGGAGAAAGGTTTTCCAATATAAGAATTTCATTTGGCAGTAAAGTTTTCTAGAGTGGAGGAGTCACAAAGACCTTTTTTAACATTTCTATAAATACCGTTTTGCAGATGTTGGGCTGCTGTCTGCCTTTTCTCGTGGGAGTGCTTTAAGCCTGTCTGCCTGTCACTGAGCCATTTGCAATCGCCAACTTAATTGACAAATCGAGCAATTAATTTGTTTTATTTCCTGTGTCATTCACATCTTATTTTTTTCCAGGTAAAAGTGGCCTGAAAAATTCACTTGCATGATTCATGTCCTCCTGATGTGTGTTATTAGTCTTTTTATGTGAATATTCTTAATGTGCAGGCCAAAGCCTCAGCTTGCTTATAGATTTATTTTCATGTCATGTTCACACATACCCAATCTACAGCCACCAGGCAGTGGCCATTCTGTGGTCGGAAGCGAAGAAGGACCACCATAATCGTTGTGATATTTCCAGTGCTTGGTACTAGTATTTTAATCACTAATTCAGAGCCCACACATAAAACAAACACACACGCCTCTTTCTGAGCACTATAGGTCCAATTCATCAAGGTTTTTTTTTTTGTCAATATTCTGAAGTAAAAACACACTGTAGTAGGACAAAATTTGTGCCACTCAAAGCTGCGCACAATACTGCGAATTTGGGTGTTTTTACACAAGTCCATGCCAGCTCCGACAGGGTAGAAGAGCTTGGGCAGGATGTGGCCTTTCCACCAATATCATTCAGGAGTAACTTTTCTGTCTGCTGTGCATGGCAGCAGCAAAAGCATGCGCTTCTTAATGAATTGGGCACATCTTAATCCAGCGATACCTTCATCCGGCTCTAAATTATCCATGATGTTCTCATCTCACTACAGAGTGAAATTCAAAATTTCTCTGTTTTTCTCTTATTTCCCTACTTATTCAGCATCATTAATACGGAGCTTTACAGATATGGTCATCACTGTCCCCATTGGGGCTCACAATCTGAATTCCCTGTTTGTCTTTGGAGTGTGGGAGGAAAGTTAAGCGGAAACCCAAGCAAACACAAGGTTAACATACAAACGCGTGTCTGACAGCAGAGCAGAATGAAAGTTAATAATTGTTTCTAAAGGAAACTAGAATTTTGAGAACCGCTTTAAATTTAAACAAAGAAAAAAATCAATGCAGTCAAAGAGAAGCCGAATCCAATGCTGTATCACTTAGATTACTGGGTGCAGCAGTTCTCACACAATACTTTTTAGATTTAGAATGAAGCAGAGGTGAGAAAGCTAAACCCACCCACACCAGGCTCTCAATTTACATCGTCCATAGACATTGAGCTGCTTGTCACAGGAGGGGGCGTGGCTGACCATGTTAATCTCTCAGTAATAATTCCTTCACAGATAGTAACCAGCAGTATGCACTTTGACAAGTGACATCCCTGAATTCTGGGGTTTCATGCTTAATCTCCTGCTGTCTTCAGATTACATAGCAAAAACCTGCTGACAGATTCCCTTTAATACATTGTTCTTCGCATCATGATTATCTGGAGCATATCGATAAAGGGAGGTGAACAAGAAAATGGTATCAGATCTGTAGGCAGGATGGTATAGAGCAGGATGAGCAGATCAGAAACATTTGTAAGAAAAGAGGGAGAGTAAACATTGTATTTTATTCATAGAAATCCCTAATGTTTTTAAGCAGACGAGTACAGCGGACAGTTCTACTTGGCGATTGAAACTCTTCCCAGTATGGAAATGATTGCATGCAAGTCCAGCTGGCTGTCACTACAGGAATAGCAGTCAAACACCTGGGATTTCAATAAATACAAGTGTTCTGTCTCAGACAGCTAATTGTTTCTGACGTTGTTTGTTTTTCATAATTGTGTATATCGGAGTTTTAACAATCTGCTGTGTTTTGGCTCCCTCTAGTGACCAGTGTCCTATTCGTTGTTTTTCCTTTCACTTTCTGTGAATCTTTTCCCTCCTTTTGCAAGGCATTATTGTAGCTTCGCAATCCATTATGGTAGCCTTGCAAAGCATTGTGGTAGCTTTCCCTCACTTTCCACCATTTTCCTTCAGCCTGCATCCAGGAAACATCTCATCTTTTCCTCTCCCTTGTGATAGCATTGCCGGTATGTACTCATGTTTTCTGTAGCTAATTCCTGTAGAAATAACAGTGAAAAAGGAAGAACAGAGAGAGAAAGAAAAAAGAGAACAGAGAGAAAAAGAACCGAGAGAAAGAACCGAGAGGAAGAACGAGAGAAAGAACCGAGAAGGAAAGAGATTAGAGAGAAAAAGAGGGAAAGAAAAGAGAAAAAGAGAAGAAAGAAGAAAGAAAGAAAGAAAGAAAGAAAGAGGGAAAGAAAACAGAGAGAAAGAAAGGGGAAAGAATGAACAGAGAGAAAGAAACCGAGAGAAAAAAGAAAAAGGATAAAGAAAGAAACAGAGAAAAAAGAAAGAGAAAGAAAGAAAGAACAGAGAGAAAGAAAGAACAGAGAACAAGAAAGAGGGGAATGAAAGAACAGAGAGAAAGGAAGAACAGAGAACAAGAAAGAGGGGAATGAAAGAACAGAGAGAAAGGAAGAACAGAGAAAAAGGAAGAACAGAGAAAAAGGAAGAACAGAGAGAAAGAAAGAACAGAAAAAAAAGAAAGATTAGAGAGAAAGAAAGGGGAATGAAAGAAAGAACAGAGGGAGAGAGAAAGGGGAAAGAACAGAGAGAAAGAAAAAGGGGATCGAAAGAACAGAGAGAAAGAGGGGAAAGAAAGAACAGAGAAAGTTGGGAAAGAAAGGACAGATAAATTTAGGCCACGCCCCGACCACACCCATTTCACAACTAGTCACACCCATGCCCACGCCCCATGCTCCATGCTAATCACACTGACTGGTACTGAGGGCCCAGTGGCTGGTACTGAGGAAAAAGAAAGAACAGAGAGAGAGAGAAAAAAAGAAAACAGATAAAGAACAAGAGAAAGAAAGGGAAAGATAACAGAGAGAAAGAAACAAAGAAAGAACAGAGAAAGAGGTGACAGAAAAAAAACCAACAAAAAGAACGAAGGGAAAGAAAGAACAGAGGGAGAGAAAGAGGGGAAAGAAAGAACAGAGAGAAAGAAAGATGGGAAAGAAAGAACAGAGATAACGAAAAGGAAATTAGACCTACCGGTAATTCTATTTCCAGGTAGTCCCTCAGGACAGCACTATGGAGGACATCCTCCCTTGACCTATAGCGGGACAGGATCACAGAGAGGTTAAAAGGCCCCTCCCACCTCCACCCTCCAGTGTTTTTTCAAAGTACCACCGAAGGATGGCAGGAAATGGTCTAAACGCGCCCTTACAAACGCGTATGTAAGAAACCATTGAACAACTTCTTCTTTATCTCTAGCCTTGGCAACTCGACGGACCATCCGCCGAAGATTGATCCCTTGCAATCCTAAAGAGAAACATAAGGGAGGGAATTAAGGGTGCTGTCCTGAGGGACTACCTGGAAATAGAATTACCGGTAGGTCTAATTTCCTTTTCCCATTACGTCCCTCAGGACAGCACTATGGAGAATACCAAAGAAATATCCCAGGGTGGGAACAGAAGCTCAAGGACCAAAGTCCCAGGTAAGAACCAGGTTAGATATAGAAATGATCTGAAAGATCAAAAAGAAATATAGATATCTAAAGAAATTCGTAAAGATAATCACAGTAGTGAGTGTCCGATATATGTTTATAATGGCCAATTCCAGTATGAATGTGGTAAACAAGATATGCCGCAGAGACGGAGAGTGAAACACAGCCGTTGGACCCCAATACCACTAATGAACCGCAGAGAATTACAGTTATTGTGATAGATATAGACACCGCAGCCACAGAATAGCCTTAAAAATCTTATTGCCCAGCCAAAATATTGTGATAGTTACAATCACCACACGATGAGGACTGTACAGACCAGTAATCGGCTGGATGTGCTTAACAACACGGGACTGTTCCTTCATTGGTCCTCCTGGGCTCAGATTAAACCTTGGTTAGAGACCGGCTTACCATACTACGAGGAGACCTGCAGGACAGAGACCCTGGACTGCTGAAAGATCAAGCCAAATAACAGTTAGTACATGGAAAATGGCAGAGCATTGGGATGTATGTACCCTACTCATTCTGGAGATCATGTCTACTCCGAAACCTTAGAGGTCTCAACCCCCAGTAAGGGTTGGATATTATTGGAACTAAGGAAATACTCCATCTGGCAGGTAATATCTCCTGCTAGTACCAACATTGGGCTTCTCGGTAGAAGTGTTAAAAGGAAGATATGGATCACCACTCTTGCTTTACTGATGTTAGACACGGGGAGTCTGGACTCTGGAAACGATGACAGTAAGCGGTGGGGGGGGGGGGATGTTGGTAAAAATCCTTTGACACAGGATATTTGACTGTCTCTATATGAGTTATTAGCTACGACATTATATATACAGTATGTGCCAACTTATTTATATATTATATCGTAAAAGGCAATTTTCTTAGAGATGTTTATACACCCCGACTGCCCTGGTGGGAGGAACCATATTCTAAAGCTAGAGGGAAGTAGTTTCCTTCCCCTCGAGAGGGAGATTTTTTACTGTGAGTCAGAAGGACTATGAGGCCTCAACTGTAAGAGTCCTGGATACAGATTCTTTTACATTAGGAGCCCTGACTGCTGTACGAGCAGTGGGTATGGGATATTCTGCCACATGACAGTGCCGCCGATTTGCCATAAAGTAAAGACCTGTCCTCTGCTTTTGACACAGTTGACCACTGCCTTCTACTACAGATTCTTTCCTCCTTTGGCGTCAAAGACCTCGCCCTATCTTGGATCTCCTCATACCTTTCCAACCGCACATTCAGCGTCTCCCACTCCCACACTACCTCCTCGTCCCACCCTCTCTCTGTTTGGAGTTCCCCAAGGCTCTGTTCTAGGACCCCTACTCTTCTCAATCTATACACTTGGCCTGGGGCAACTCATAAAGTCCCACGGATTCCAGTACCACCTTTACGCTGATGACACTCAGATCTACCTCTCTGGCCCAGACATCACTTCTCTGCTATCCAGAATCCCGGAGTGTCTATCAGCCATATCCTCCTTCTTCTCCTCCCGCTTCCTCAAACTCAATGTGGACAAATCTGAACTCATAATCTTTCCCCCATCCCAAGATCTTCCTTACCTGACCTATCTACCACAATTAACGACATCACGCTTTCCCCCGTACCAGAAGTCCGCTGCCTCGGAGTAACCCTTGACTCTGCCCTGTCCTTCAAACCGCACATCCAAGCTCTTTCTACCTCCTGTCGCCTTCAGCTCAAAAATATTTCAAGAATCCGTCCTTTCCTCAACCCTCAATCTACTAAAATGATTGTGCACGCCCTCATCATCTCCCGCCTCGACTACTGCAACACCCTTTTCTCTGGCCTCCCTGCTAACACCCTCGCACCTCTCCAGTCCATCCTTAACTCTGCTGCACGACTAATTCACCTCTCTCCTCGCTACTCCTCCGCTTCTCCCCTCTGCAAATCTCTTCACTGGCTCCCATTCCCTCAGCGTATCCAGTTCAAATTACTAATACTGACCTACAAGGCCATCTATAATCTGTCTCCTCCATATATCTCTGAACTAATCTCCCGATATCTTCCCTCACGTAATCTCCGATCCTCCCAAGACATCCTCTCCTCCACACTTATTCGCTCCTCACCCAACCGCCTCCAAGACTTCTCCCGAATATCCCCCATCCTCTGGAATTCTTTGCCCCAACACATCCGACTATCAAACTCATTCAGATCCTTCAGACGGAACCTGAAAACCCATCTCTTCAGGAAAGCCTACAGCCTGCAATGACCCTGCTGCCTCCTCACCACTACCGGAGTTATTACCTCAACCAACACCGGAACTGCTGCAACCCCCCGACCTACTGTCTCCTGCCTCACAATCCTGTAGAATGTAAGCCCGAAAGGGCAGGGTCCTCTCCCCTCTGTATCAGTCTGTTATTGTTAGTTTGTTTACTGTAAGTGATACCTGTAATTTGTATGTAACCCCTTCTCATGTACAGCACCATGGAATCAATGGTGCTATAGAAATAAATATTAATAATAATAATAATAAAGTACAAAGGCAATAATGCCGTCCCTGGTAAATGTAATACAACGGATTTAGGGGTCAAGAATCTGTTTACCGGGTGTTGATCAAGGAAACTAGTCCGACTGCCATATGTGGAGTCGGGAAGGATTCTTTTTCACCTCATGAGATTTCCTGCTTTCAGCACAGTAGTATGTCCACTTACAGGATGAGCCCCAAAGACGTCTGTCTCCCTTTAAAGCCAACTATGGAAGAGACTTGCCTTTAGTCCTCAAGGCAGTAACTCACTTCAGAGTTCTGTTCCAATCCTGAAGAAATGCTAAGTTACTAGGCCAATTCAGGCATAGCTGTTCGTCTGGCTAAGCCCAGTTGCAAGGAATGAAGCAACCGAAGCTGGACCTGGGTCCTAAAATATGAGGATTCTATAACCGGAGTTGGCCCGAGACAAAAGTGAAGTGGTGAGCCGACCATACAATGTGCGGCCACGCAATAAGGCACAAGTCAGAAGGTCTAAGCCAGAGGCGCAAAACCACAATATCCGATGTACTATGAAGCACTGAGGTACTATGACACACGAATGACATCTCGAGGCACTGAAGCATTATGATGCAATATGCACAGAAGCACTATGATGCAATATTATTATAGCGGCATTAATTCCATGGTGCTGTACATGAGAAGGGGCTACACACAAAGTTATAGATATAGTCTACAGTAAACAAATTTCCAATGACAGAGTGATACAGAAGGGAGAGAACCCAGTCCTTGCGGACTTACAATATGATGCATATAATGCACAAAGACTATGATGCAGTATGATGCAATAAAATGCACCAAGACACTATGATGCAGTATAATTCAGAAAGACACTATGATGCAATATGATGCAGAAAGACACTATGATGTAATATGATGCAATATAATGTAGAAAGACACTATGATGCAATATGATGCACAAAGACACTATGATGAAATATAATGCAATGTAATGCAGAAAGACACTATGAGGCATATAGACACTATGATGCACCTTGATGCACAAAGACACTATGATGTAATATGATGCAATATAATGTAGAAAGACACTCATGTAGTATGATGCAACATAATGCACAAAGACACCCATGCAGCATGATGCACCCTGATGCAACCTGATGCATAGAGGCACCATAAAGCACCATGATGCAATCTGCTGCACAAAGGCACTATGAAACACCAAGATGCACCCTGATGCAATATGATGTAACATGATGCATAGAAGTACTATGTAGAACTATGATGTAATATAATGCATAGAGGCACTATGAAGTACTATGATGCCCAAAGGCACCATGATGTAATATGACGCATAGAGGCACTATGATGTAATATGACGCATAGAGGCACTATGATGCACACAGGCACTATGATGCAATATGATGTTATATGAAGCATAGAGGTACTATGAAGCACTCTGATGCAATATGATACACAGAGGCAATAAATATGATGCATAGAGGCACTATGATACAAAGTGATGTACAGAGGCACTCAATATGATGCATAGAAACACTGATGCAATGTGATGTACAGAGACACTCAATATGAAGCCTAGAGGCACTATGATGCAATACGATGCCCAGAGGCACTCAATATGATGCATAGAGGAACAATGATGGAATATGATAAATGATGTAATATAACACATAAAGGCACTATGAAGCATTCTGATGCAATATGGTGCACAGAGGCAATCAATATGATGCATAGAAGCACTATGATGCAGTACCACGCACAGAGGCACCCAATATGATGCATAGAGACAACATGATATATGATGTAATATGACACAAAGGCACTATGAAGCACTATGATGCAGTACAATGCACAGGGGCAATCAATATGATGAATAGAGACACCATGATGCAGTACAATGCACAGGGGCACTCAATATGATGAATAGAGGCACCGTGATGCAGTACAATGCACAGGGGCACTCAATATGATGAATAGAGGCACTATGAAGCAGTACAATGCACAGTAGCACTCAAAATGATGAATAGAGGCACTATGATGCAGTACAATGCACAGAGGCACTCAATAAGATGCATTGAGGAACAATGATGCAATATGATATATGATGTAACATGACACAAAGGCACTATGAAGCGCTATGATGTCGCACTCTGATGCAATATGATGCACAGAGGCACTCAATATGATGCACAGAGGCACTCAATATGATGCACAGAGGCACTCAATATGATGCATAGAGGCACTATGCTGCAGTACAACTGCTATACCATGCTTGAAGGTGTCCAAACAAGAGACCAGGTCCCAGTTAGAGCCAAGAGAGCAATCTCTCAGAGTTCCAGATAAATCTCAAGCCTGAATAGTAGTTCTCAATTGTCAGACTGACCCCACCCGAAGGAGCTAATTAATGCACCCCAGCTGGAGGGCAGTCTTCATGGAGACGATGTGCTGCATTAACACTATGCGTCCTCCTATGGATGGAGTAGTTAAGTTGCAACTAACTGAAGTCAAATCATGAGATGTAGCCTGGACATATGGCCTTATCATAGCTTAGAGGTCCAAGGCCTGACTGCATACATGTGAAACACACCTCAGCATATGAGGCTCTATGCTCAGCTTCGGCACAAAGGCATGAGACTAGCATCAGTCCAGAGGCCTAGGCCATCAACACATTCCATGATGCACTCACCTGTGCTGGCTCCATACCTGCTAGAAAGACAGGGGGAGCTGGTAACGCAGAGAGCCCAGCATGGAGGGAAGCGGCGTCCCGCCAGGAATGCTGCATTACTGCCAGTGATTTCCTCTCTTGTGCCCCCCGAGATCCAGGAAACCTGCCTGTTGCCTGTCTCGTTCTGCACCTCCGCGTTCAACCATGGAACGCACGCTGGCCTCTAGCTCCGGCGCCCTGACGTCACCAGAAGCGCCATGGCTCCCCCGCACGACTTCCGGTATCTTGCGCTGGAATGCCGGCCAGTGTCAGAGCCGAGAGCCTCCACTGAGGAGGAAGCGGCTCTACCCAGGAGCTTCATCCACTCACTGGTCTTTGTGGCTGAGGGACTCCCCCCAGGAGAGTTTCAGCCCCGGGCTACTTGACAGGGGGAAGGATTGGACCAGCAGCACGATCCCCCTGGGTCTTGTAAAACGTCCACCTTCTATCTTCGCTCCACTCCTGGAGCAACCTCTCATACAACCGTCCCCTGTAGGGACAGGAAAAACACTGGAGGGTGGAGGTGGGAGGGGCCTTTTAACCTCTCTGTGATCCTGTCCCGCTATAGGTCAAGGGAGGATGTCCTCCATAGTGCTGTCCTGAGGGACGTAATGGGAAAGAAAGAACAGAGAGAAAGAAAGAAAAACAGAAAAAGAAAGATGGGACAGAACAAAAGAACAGAGAGTGAAAAAAAGGAAGGGTAAAGAACAGAGAGAAAAAAAGAAAGAAACAAAGAAAGAACAGAGAAAGAGGTGACAGAAAAAAAAACAGAAAAAGAACGAGGGGAAAGAAAGAACAGAGAGGGAGAGAAAGAGGGGAAAGGAAGAACAGAGATAGAGAGAAAGAAAGAGAAAGAAAGATGGGAAAGAAAGAACAGAGAGAAAGAGGGGAAAGAAATAACAGAGAGAAAGAAAGATGGGAAATAAAAAACAGAGATAACGAAAGAAAGAACAGAGAAAGAAAGAAAAACAGAAAAAGAAAGATGGACAGAACAAAAGAACAGAGAGTGAAAAAAAGAAAGGGTAAAGAGCAGAGAGAAAAAAAAAGGGTAAAGAAAGAACAGAGAGAAAGAAAGAGGAGAAAGAGAAAGAAAGAAAGAACAGAGAAAAAGGAAGAACAGAGAGAAAAAAGAAAGAACAGAGAGAAAGAAACAACAGAGAAAAAAGAAAGAACAGAGAGAAAGAAAGAACAGAGAGAAGGAAAGACAGATTAGAGAGAGAAAGAGGGGAATGAAAGAGAAAGAAAAAAGAAAGAAAGAGGGGAAATAAAGAAAGAACAGAGGGAGAGAAAGAAAGAGGGGAAAGAAAGAACAGAGAGAGAAAGATGGGAAAGGACAGAGAGAAAGAACAGAGAAAGGGGAAAGAAAGAACAGAGAAAAAAGGAAGACCAGAGAGAGAGAGAAAGAACAGAGAGAAAGAAACAAAGAACAGAGAGAGAAAGAAAAAAAAAAGAACAGAGAAAAAAGGAAGACCAGAGAGAGAAAGAAAGAACAGAGAGAAAGAAACAAAGAACAGAGAGAGAAAGAAAAAAAAAGAACAGAGAAAAAATAGAGGGGAAAGAAAGAGGAGAAAGCAAAAGAACAGAGAAAGAAAGAGGGAAAGGAAGAACAGAGAGAGAGAAAGAAAGATGGGAAAGAAAGAACAGAGAGAAAGAGAGGGAAAGAAAGATGGGAAAGAAAGAACAGAGAAAGAAAGATGGGAAAGAAAGAACAGAGAGAAAGAAAGATGGGAAAGAAAGAACAGAGAGAGAAAGAACGATGGGAAAGAAAGAACAGAGAGAGAGAGAGAAATATGGGAAAGAAAGAACAGAGAGAGAGAGAGAAATATGGGAAAGAAAGAACAGAGAGAGAGAGAGAAATATGGGAAAGAAAGAACAGAGAGAGAGAGAGAAATATGGGAAAGAAAGAACAGAGAGAGAAAGAAAGATGGGAAAGAAAGAACAGAGAGAGAAAGAAAGATGGGAAAGAAAGAACAGAGAGAGAAAGAAAGATGGGAAAGAAAGAACAGAGAGAGAGAGAAAGATGGGAAAGAAAGAACAGAGAGAGAGAAAGAAAGATGGGAAAGAAAGAACAGAGAGAAAAAAAAGGTGGGAAAGAAAGAACAGAGAGAAAAAAAGATGAGAAAGAAAGAACAGAGAGAGAAAGATGGGAAAGAAAGAACAGAGCGAGAAAGATGGGAAAGAAAGAACAGAGCGAGAAAGATGGGAAAGAAAGAACAGAGATAGAAAGAAAGAAAGAACAGAGAGAGAAAGATGGGAAAGAAAGAACAGAGAGAAAGGGGAAAGTGAACAGAGAAAGAAAGAACAGAGAAAAAGGAAAGAGAAAGAAAGAACAGAGAGAAAGAAAGAGGGGAAAGAGAAAGAAAGAACAGAGAGAAAGAAAGAACAGAGAAAGAAAAAGGTGAAAGAGAAAGAAAGAAAGAAAGAAAGAAAGAACAGAGAGAGAAAGAAAGATGGGAAAGAAAGAGAACAGAGAAAGAAAGAACAGAGAAAGAAAGAGGGGAAAGAAAAAGAACAGAGAGAGGAAAGAACAGAGAGAGAAAAAGAAAAAAGTATTAGAGAGAGAAAGAAATAAAGATTCTATAAAGATACTACAGCAGCCCGGCTCACATTGTAGTGCCCACCTGAGCCTCCCGATGCAGGACAGATCATGATCCGCTCACAAGACCGACATCCCCGATTCCAAGGCAATCCCGCTGTTCTTGGAGGACACGGTGATGGATCTGAAGCATTCCCTGAAGTGCCTCCATGGTTCCGTCACAATCTACTCCAGAAATTACCTAATTTCCGGTTAGCTTCTAGCACATCACTTCCGGTGGAACGTCACGTGCGAGTTTTAAAGTGCTCCTCGGGGCTCCGCCATGTACTCCTGTGTCCACGGGAAAAGTAAGCTCCCGGCAGGGGCAGTGGGGCTCTCAAAATCGGGACTATCCCGCTGGATCCGGGATGGTTGGGAGGTATGAATGCTCCCCACCATACACCTTGTACACGCACGGCTCCGCTCACCTCATACACGGTTCCGCTTTGTATGCCTCGTACACACGGTTTCGCTCCGTACACCTCGTCCACTGCCACTGCACACATGGCTCCACTCAGTACACACATGGCTCCACTCAGTACACACATGGCTCCACTCAGTACAGTCATGGCCAAAAGTTTTGAGAATGACACAAATATTATATTATATTTTCACATGATCTGCTGCCCTCTGGTTTTTATGTGTGTTTGACAGATGTTTTTATCACAGACAGAAATATAATAATTGCAAACATATGAGTAACAAAAGCTTATATTGACAGTTAGAATGAGTTAATGCAGCAAGTCAATATTTGCAGTGTTGACCCTTCTTCTTCAGGACCTCTGCAATTCTCCCTGGCATGCTCTCAATCAACTCCTGGACCAAATCCTGACTGATAGCAGTCCATTCTTGCACAATCAATGCTTTCATTTTGTCAGAATTTTTAGGTTTTTGTTTGTCCACCCGTCTCTTGATGATTGACCACAAGTTCTCAATGGGATTAAGATCTGGGGAGTTTCTAGGCCATGGACCCAAAATCTCTATGTTTTGTTCCCTGAGCCATTTAGTTATCACCTTTGCTTTATGGCAAGGTGCTCCATCATGCTGGAAAAGGCATTGTTGATCGCCAAACTGCTCTTGGAGGGTTGGGAGAAGTTGCTCTTGGAGGACATTCTGGTACCATTCTTTATTCATGGCTGTGTTTTTAGGCAAGACTGTGAGAGAGCCGATTCCCTTGGCTGAGAAGCAACCCCACACATGAATGGTTTCAGGATGCTTAACAGTTGGCATGAGACAAGACTGGTGGTAGCGCTCACCTTGTCTTCTCCGAATAAGGCGTTTTCCTGATGTCCCAAACAATCGAAAAGGGGATTCATCAGAGAAAATAACTTTACCCTTGTCCTCAGCAGTCCACTGCCTGTACCTTTTGCAGAATATCAGTCTGTCCATGATGTTTTTTCTGGAGAGAAGTGGCTTCTTTGCTGCCCTCCTTGAGACCAGGCCTTGCTCCAAGAGTCTCCGCCTCACAGTGCATGCAGATGCACTCACACCTGCCTGCTGCCATTCCTGAGCAAGCTCTGCACTGCTGGTAGCCCGATCCCGCAGCTGAAACATTTTTAAGAGACGGTCCTGGCGCTTGCTGGTCTTTCTTGGGCGCCCTGAAGCCTTTTTGGCAACAATGGAACCTCTCTCCTTGAAGTTTTTGATGATGCGATAGATTGTTGACTGAGGTGCAATCTTTCTAGCTGCGCTACTCTTCCCTGTTAGGCCATTTTTGTGCATTGCAATGATGACTGCACGTGTTTCTTTAGAGATAACCATGGTTAAGAGAAGAGAAACAATGATGCCAAGCACCAGCCTCCTTTTAAAGTGTCCAGTGGTGTCATTCTTACTTAATCATGACAGATTGATCTCCAGCCATGTCCTCATCAACACCCACACCTGTGTTAATGGAGCAATCACTGAAAAGAGGTTAGCTGGTCCTTTTAAGGCAGGGCTGCAATGATGTTGAAATGTGTTTTGGGGGATAAAGTTCATTTTCTAGCCAAATATTGACTTTGCAAGTAATTGCTGTTAAGCTGATCACTCTTTATAACATTCTGGAGTATATGCAAATTGCCATTAGAAAAAGTGAAGCAGTAGACTTTGTAAAAATTAATATTTGTGTCATTCTCAAAACTTTTGGCCATGACTGTACACACATGGCTCCACTCAGTACACACAAGGCTCCACTCCGTAAACCTTGTACACATGCGGGTCCGCTCCGTACACCTCGCACGCACACACGGCTCTGCTCTGTACATCTCGCGCACACACGGCTCCACTCAGTACACACATGGCTCCACTCCATAAACCTCGTACACGTGCAGCTCTGCTCTGTGCACCTTGTACACACATGGCTCCACTCCATAAACCTTCTACACATGCGGCTTTGCACCATACACCTCGTACACACACGGCTCAAGCATGGAGCCCTGTATTAAGTGTACGGAGCTGAGCGGCTCAGCTCCGTACACCTCGTACACATAGGGTTCCATTTCGTACGCCCCGTACACACACAGCACTGCTACATCTACCTTGTACATACACGGCTCCGCTCCATACACCTCGTACACACATGGCTCCGCTCCGTACACCTTGTACACACACGGCTCTGCTGCGTACACACAACAGCACTGCTACATCCACCCTGCAAACCCCTCCTGACCTCACACAAACTTCCCTTCATCCAGCACCGTGACAACCAGCACACCGGAGACCTGCACAGAGAACCCCGATCATGTGACCCCTCACTCCTCCCCTCATGTGACCTCATCACAGGTCCTGTGCTCACAGAAGAGGAGACGTTGTTGCTTGCTGTGAGAGGCAGAGGTGGAGAGACAGGGAGGGTGAGGATGGGGGGCGTGGTAGCTTCTCACTGTGGGAAACATAGCGTCCCGCCCGGGACAGTGGGTGGGAGGGTCTCAATCGGGACTGTCCCACTCAATCCGTTGGGAGGTATGTAATTTGCACTTCGACTGTAGTAAATGTGGACTGCTTGTATATGTCTGACGTCTCTTCTACCATCCAGGGCATTTGTAAAAGGATAAGGGAGGATAACGTTTAGGATCACGGTGAGAGCCATTTTGTTGGGGACTGCAAAGTGATACTGACATGTGGACACTATCGCCGAGAAAGGCAGGCAGTGCCGATTCTGTTAGTTGGTGCTGCTCACTATATCACGCAAGAATTAGATACTCAAATCAGCAAACTGTATCACACACGATTGAATAAGATAAATGCTCGGCAGATTGCATTACACATTCACATGTCTGCAATGCAGGAATATCTGAAAGAGGCTTTACTGTTGTGCTTGCAGAGTGCATCAGAAGAGATGAACACTGTGCGAGTAGTGACAGAAGAAAATTGTAGCCTAGAGCACAGCTCTGGGCTACACTAAAATGGAACTTAGCTTCACCCACAACTGTGAATTGGACAGTCCATGGTGCGTGCCACAGTATAGGAGATGCAGTCGGACACCAACCGCAGTCTCCTAAAGCCTGGGGCTGTCGTATTTGCAGTGTGTAAGTGTCAGGCAGAGACACCTGCACATTTAATTTTATTTTTTAAAATATATTTTGTCTACTAATACAAAAATGAAAATCATGACATTCCCTGTAAAGGAGAACTCTTGCTGTTATGGGCAACTGCTTGCTCCTAATTGGAGGTCGAGTTCAAGAGGTGTCTGAACCAAGTTACATGGTTTACATCTGACTTGGATCTATCCCTTGAAGGCACCAATTGACAATGTGACCAATGTATAATCAGAATGAAGGGTGACAAATTTAATGTTCAAATGAAACATTTTTTTATTTCAGGAATCAGTGCACCATGTAACAATTTACAGTTTCAGTCTATAGGAATACAGTATAGTTTTGACGTTCTGCTTGTCCAAGGCAGTCATCATCATTGAGCAGTATGGCTGCACTCTTGTACTCTGTAGACTGACACAGCTGATTGGCAAAGTTTCATCTACATAGCCTGAAATGATGCAAATTGTATTATGGTGCACTTGCAGAAAGAATTCATTTATTCACTATTGAAAAAAAAGAGTTCGATGCCACCTTTCTTTCTGGTATCTCAGGTACAATAATTATTTTTTTGAAAACTCGCACTTGAAAAATGTGAAGCTTTGTCAATCATAATTTGCTACAATAAGTGAGCCTTATCTTATCGTTACTTGTTTGAAACCTTTAAAATGCTGTTTCCCTCCGATTATACAGAGGGACAGGAAAGCGCACATAGTGAAGGAACTGTTACTAGAGCAAACCTTTGCACAAGTTTGGCAATTGATAAAGAGTCCCAAATCCTGGATGGTTTCCAGATAAGTCCTTAACTTCCATAGTTCATAGCAGAAAATAATTGAAAACTGGGTGGATGTCCTGTGCTCGGAAACCTTGTGACCCTTTGTCTGAACCTTCACTGGACAGCTCCTTGAAAATGTCTCTCTAAACGCTCAAAAGGAAGCATCTTACATCCTTAATTCTAGGAGATCCTAATGTGACTTTACAACCTACCTGTGTCCTGTCTGACAGAAGAGCTCAAAGTGATAGCAGACAAAACACAAAGCAATTGCTAGGGGAATTCTGTTTTTTAAATTAAGTTATCTCCTCTGGGAAGATACATTCATAACAAAAAGCATTATTCACAAAAACAAAAAACTTTGGTTAATTAACCTTTTATAACTGGCTAAAGGACAAAAAAAAAAAGAAAAGAAAATGCTACAGACAAGGAAACCATAATAGTAGCACACTTCCTTAACCAGTTGAAGTAGTCATATCTTTAACACTTAAGAATGTACCCTGTAAAATTATATCATCAATTGTAATAAAATTTGTATATGAAATAAAATCTGAGATGTGCCAACTAGAATAAAGAATGTTAGGACAATATCAGAAAGGAGTGTCCGAATAGCTTCCCTTACTTTTTAACGTTATACTGCAATGA
>JARQOD010000006.1:244445249-244477681 GCA_033576555.1 Oophaga sylvatica | reverse complement strand
AAATCTTGTGAAGTGCATCTGGTCATTATGTTCTTTACACTTCTGGATTATGACCCCAACAGTACTCACTGAAATCTACAATAGTTTCGAATTCTTCTGTAACCAATCAGTATGTTTTGCAACAAGAAGGTTTTGAAGGTCTTGAGACAGCTCACTGATTTAACCCATCATGAAATGTTTCTTGCGTGGCACCTTGGTAACGAGACGTCAGTTGAACCAGCTCATATTACTTTTCACTAAGTGGCAGACTTGCTTTATAATTATTGATAAGATTTCAGGTGGTGTCAAGACTTTTCATGGCTTTTTGTACCTCATTCTTCATGAGTCCTATATTTATTCCCTGTCATTTTTCATTATTTTGAGGAATATGAGGGGGGTTTTCTGCACTGCTGATGGAGTTCAACGGATTAATCAGGACACCACAGATGGTTCAATTTTATTTTTTTTTTTTATTATTACTTTCTACGCATTTTGAAGTTACCCAACTTCTTCACAAAATAACAACTGTATTACCTGTACACTGACACTATATACAGAGCTCCTGAGTATAATTTCACTGGTGATCACTGTATTACCTGTACACACACTATATGCAGTGGCTTGTGAACGTATTAACCCCATTGGCTTTTTCGTGTTTTGCTACCTCACAACCTGGAATTTAACTTTTTTTTTTTTAGGGGGTTTTACATCAGTTCACGTAAAGACCATGCCTAAAACTGAACATTTATTTATTTTTATTTTTCAATTGTGAAAACAACAAACAAGTAGGTCAATAACAAAACCTCCGTGTGCATAACTATTCAACTCCTGAAGTAAATACTTTGTAGAGTCTCCTTTTGCAGCAATTACAGCTGCAAGTTGTTTTGGATAAGTCTCTGAGCATTCCACTTCTTACCACTGGGATTTTTGCCTATTGCTCAAGGCAAAATGCTCAAGGAAGTTCGATTGTTTCCTCTGGTGAACGGCAATTTTCAAGTATGAACTCAGATTCTCAATTAGATTAAGGTCTGGGCTTTGACTAGGCTACACCAAAACATTTACACATTTCCCCTTAAACCACTCGTGTTCTTTAGCAGTTTGCTTTTGGTCATTGTCTTGTTGGAAGGTGACCCTCCATCCCAGTGTCAAATCACTGCTCAAGAATGTCCCTGTATTTCACATTATCCATCTTCCCCTTGACTCGGCCCATTTTCCCTGTCCTTGCTGCCAAAAAACATTAACCCCACAACAGGATGCTGCCATCACCATGTTTCAATGTGAGAAGCTGTGTTGATAAGGAACCATACCTTGGTGGCCAAAAAGGTGAATTTTGGTCTGACCACAAAAACTTCCTCCATACATTTGGGGAGCCTCTCGCGTCTTAACAAATTCAAAAGGAGCCCTAAAAACTGTGTGTGTCAGTAAAGGCTTTTTTTCTACCCACTCTTCCATAAAGGCCACCTCTATGCAGTGCACAGCTTATTGTGGTGGTATGGACAGATACTCCAGTCTCTCCTTGGAAACTCTGCAGTTGCTTCAGGATTACCATTGGTCTCTGTGCTGCCTCTCTGATTGATACCCTCTTTGTCAGGGATGAGAGCATTTGTGGGCGGTCCTCCCTTGGCAGATTAGTTGTGTTCTTTCCATTTGATAATTGATTTGATGGTACTCCAGGAATAGTCAGATTGGGATTATTATTATTATTTTTTTTTTTTTAATAACCCAACACTGGCTTTTACTTCTCAACAACGTTGTCCCTGTCTCTTGGTCTTCATGGGGTTTGGTTAGTGGTGCCTCTTATTTAATGGTCTTGAATCCTCTGTGGCTATCACGCTGTGACGGTCGTCAATAAGGAAGGGGGCCTCAAACAGTTCCTGGAACTATCCCCGTCTCAGGGGTACACTTGAAGTAAGAGAGGCCTCTATCATACAAGAACACTAACCAACAATAGGGAGGAGGATAGGGAGGAACTAAATTGGAACAGGGACCACACATACTACAGCAAACCACAGAACACTACTACAACAACTCTACTCCAACCAGTTAGCTTTAGCACACAGCTCAGGATGACAAAAATTTATTAAAAAAAAAAAAAAACAGTAGGGATAAGAAGGTCTGACCAGTTTTTATGGGACGAGGTAATGACCAGATCGGAAGCAGCGAAAATGGACCTGCAAGTTTTTGAGCAGCACAGAAACAGTCATTAACCTCTTCAGCACCAGAGGAAGCAATCCATTTAATATGGGGCGCAAATCACAATCTCTAAAGATGACCTGCAATTCATTATCAGACGTGAGCCTACCGCCAGGTCTTCCGGGGAGACATCACACCCTCGTGACAGTGGCGTTTCATAATAGGTGTGTATGTACTGACAGATCAAGTGACACTTGGATTGCACATAGGGGTACTTCCTTTCACTAAGAATATGACTTATGAAGGTAACTGATTGCAACAGACATTTTTAGGAGCTTCTTAGAAAAAGGGACAAATACATATGAACATGCCAATTTTTAGTTAAAGGATCCCATAAATTTATTCCTATATTTTTCTCACTTCACATGCACACACAAATCTGATTACAAAAATATTTAAAAACAAATGGTCATGTAACAATAGGTAAAAGCCAAGGAGGTGAATGCTTTCACAAGCTACTGTACAGAGCTCCTGTGTATTATGTCTCTGGTGATCGCTGTGTTACCTGAACACCGACGCAATACTCAGTGCTCCTGTGTATAAGGTCACTGGTGATCACTATTACCTGTACACTGACACTATACACTGTATACTATTATACACAGATCTCCTGTGTATAATGGCATTTATGGTAATATTAATATTGGGCTTTTTTTTAAATTTATTAATGATCAGTATTGGGTCACTATGTGGTAGCAATATTTGTCCAGCCATGGTGTGACGGTATTTGTCCATTGTATGTGGTATTATTGGTCCTTTATTTTTTGTAAAGAAAAATAAAGACGCCTATAATGAATATTGGGCATTTTAACAAATGTTAAATAGGTTAGAGTAGAATAGGGACTTGCCAAAAGAGAGTCTACCTTGTCATAACCGACTTAAAAAATCCTTTTGGCCAAAACAGAAACTAATGGCTGTGTATGTGGTATGGTGTACAATGGGAACGGTCAATGTGTGACTGGCGAGGACATGTTTCAGAAGAGTTTTTCCAAGAGTGGATGGTGGGATTGTGGAAGGTTAGAGGCATGGAGCGTCAAGGGGGCCCGAAAATTTTACCTGAATGGGGCCCTGAAATTCCTGGTGACACCCTGCAGTTATTACACAATGTTCCCCCTGCAAGAGAAGGCTCAATTTGGCAGCGGTATGGAGGTGGAGCAGACAAGTGATACAGGCCTGCTCATAGTTATTGGCACCCATGAAGTTTAAGTGCATAATGTGGAATTGCTGCAGAAAAAAAATAAAAGAATCAAGTGAAACAGTTTTTTGTATAGCGCACTCGTGTTAAATACAAAAGAACAAATGATAGTTATTTAAAAACAAAAAAAAACAAAAAACAATGTGAGCTAAAAATATGAAAACCTAAAGTTTTGACACTTGTATTAGCAATAAATTAGTGTGGAAACATTTTGACTCACATGTGGTAAATCACAAATTATGAGAATCACCTGTGATTAATTGTAGGTGCCCATGTGACATGAATTAGACAATGAATGAGGACTTCTAGGTTTTAAAAATCCACATGGTAGGTTATGTTCCGTTGTCACAATGGTGAAGACAAAAGGAGCTGTCCGATGACATCAGAACGGCTATTAGCAAACACAAGACTGCCAAAGATCTTGGCAGTTTCAACAGTGCACAATGTTATTAAGGAGTTTGCCAAGCATGTTACTGTCAAGAACCTCCATGGACGCGGAGGAAAGAAAAAAATTGACAAGAGAGGACTTCGAAGGTTGGAGTGAATGGTAGAAAAAAAAAAATAAAAAAATAAACACGTCAAACATCTAAAGACCTGAAGGTCAATCTGGAACAGCCTGGGGTCAGGGTTTCAACAAGTACCATATACCATACACTAAACCAAGCAGAGCTTTATAGGAAAAGGCCAAGGAAGACACCATTGTTGTAGAGACCTAAAAAGGAATGACTGATCTGTCCCAGATCTTTTCTGTGCTATTTTGTGTATAAATATGTGATTCTTCAGATGTTGTATTAGTCTATGCCTGATGAAGAGACCTGAGTAGTCTCGAAAGCTTGCAATTTGTTACCATCTTTTCAGTTAGCCATTAAAAGGTATCAACCACTGAGGACTCTCAAGTCTAAATATTTTTCTATCTACTGGCTAACACGGTACGAAGATACACATCTTTCCTATATCAAAATGGAGGATACCAGAATGTACCGCATCTTTATGGAACTGAAACCACTTCTGAAGAAACGTGCACAAATGGACAGCGACATTTTTTTCTTATCTAAATGCAAAAAGGAGAATCTAATTCCCAAAGGACTCTGGATTACAAACCCAATTCTTCACACCTACAATACCCATTATGCACAAAACCTTTGTCACAGGACTTCTGAAAGACTAAGGAACCATCTTTTGCATGTCTGCTACAGCATAAGGAGTAAAGTCCAAGGACAATTGGAAACTCTGAGGAAAACACTTACAGAAAGCACAGAGCAAAAATTACAACAATACTACAACAAACTACGGACCTTTCTGATTCAAAACAAGGAAAAGAAACTACACAGATTGCGCCTCCATTCCGGACTCTATACAAACAGATACAAAACAAAACCAAAACCTGACAACTCTGACAACCACTCCATTCCAGACACAAAAGCATCTAACTGTGTCATCAATCTCTCAGATTACAAACCCAGCAAAGTGGAGCTTGCCGTGCTTTCTAGAGGACTCTCATTTTGTCCTACTAAGGCCCTGGATAAAACCGAACTCTGCAGTGATATGGAACATTTTTTCAGGAGACTGCGCCTGAGGGAATACTTCAATGATACAGAAGATTCAGAAAACACTCGGACTGAAGGAAGAGGGATCCCAATAACCAAGAAGAGGTCAGACTGGACACCTCCACCTGGACGTAACCCTCATTTGGATAAATATATAGACTCATTCAGACATTTGATAAAATCCACCATCATAGCCACCAACAAGAGACAAGCCTCCAACATCAGTGCCCAGGAGAGAAAGGCCATACAGTCTCTGAAAACCAACAAAGAAATCATCATTAAACCTGCTGACAAGGGAGGTGCAATAGTCATGATGAACACATCAGACTATATGAAGGAAGCAAACAGACAACTTACGGACACACGCTACTACAGAAAACTGGAGTCGGACCCTACACAGGACTATTACAAGGAACTAAGCAAGTTGGTATCTTGTCTGTCTGACAAATCCATAAGAGCTGATGACCTGATACCAGAAAGTCCAAGAACAGGGACATTCTACATGCTTCCCAAAATCCACAAAGCCGGAAATCCAGGGAGGCCGATTATTTCATGTGTGGACACCCTTACTGAGCAAGTATCTGGATGGGTAGAGGGTGTTCTTAAACCCCTGGTAAAGGATACACCCAGCTACATTCAGGACACAACTGACCTACTGAATAAACTAGCAGCAATAGGTTCTCTACCAGAAGGAACCATCCTGGCCACCATGGATGTGGAATCTTTGTACTCTAATATCCCACACCAGGATGGATTAAATGCCTGCAAAGTCTTCATGGGAAACACCGGGAATGATGCTGATTCTGTGGTGAAACTCACAAAATTCATCCTCACCCACAATTACTTCGAATTTGACAACAAGATCTATCTTCAGGAGACTGGCACAGCTATGGGAAGTAAAATGGCTCCACAGTATGCAAATCTTTTCATGGCCAAGCTTGAAAGCGAATTTTTGTCCTCCTGCCCCATCAGGCCTCGGGCCTACTACCGCTACATTGATGACATTTTAATCATCTGGACGGAGTCTGAACAACAGCTAAAGACGTTCCATGAACAGTTCAATCAATTTCATCCCACCATCAACTTAACACTTAACTACTCCAGCACTGAAATTAACTTTTTAGACACCACCATTAAGCTAAAGAACAATGAAATAGAGACATCCCTGTATCAGAAGCCAATCGACCGTCCAACATATCTTAAATGGGACAGTTTCCATCCTAAACACATAAAAAACTCTATTGTCTACAGCCAAGCCATCAGATACAACCGTATATGTTCCAACCCCATGGATAGAGATGAACACCTTGGTCACCTCAGAAAGACTTTTTTGAACCAGGGCTACCATCCAAGAACAATTGAAAACCAAATTACAAGAGCCACCAGAATATCAAGGAATCACCTGCTACATTACAAAGCTAAAGAAGAAAATAACCGGGTGCCTCTAGTGGTCACCTACAATCCAAGTCTGGAGATGCTAAGGGGAGCTGCACGGAAACTACAACCTTTACTACAAAAAGATGCCCGATTACAATCCATATTTCCAGACCCCCCACTACTATGTTTTAGGCAGCCCCCAAATCTAAGAAGCATCATTGTCAGAAGCTCCCTGTCCTCCCCAACAGCTGCAGGAACCTTCCTTGCAGACAAAAGAAATGCAAGACCTGTACATCTATAATGACCACGGACAGGATAAAGATCCCCAACTCCCATCAGGACTACAAGATACCAGGTACTTTCAGCTGCATCACATCTAATGTGGTGTACCTCATTATATGTACTAAATGTCCAACTGGGGGTCTGTATGTGGGGGAGACCGGGCAAAAACTGAGAACAAGGATGAATTCTCATCGCCACACGATAAGAGAAAAAAGAATGGATTTACCTGTGGCCAAACACTTTTGTATGCCCGGTCATAGCATGACAGATATGGAATTACTTGTATTAAAATCTAACTTCAAATCTGAGAAGGATAGAAAAGTCTGGGAATATAAACTTATGATGACCTTTGACACTCTTAGTGCTGGGATGAATATATCCCAGAGTTTTATGTCGTTCTACAACAATTAAGGAATCTGCCTCCCTGACCTTTTAGGGTCATCACAACACAATACCAGACCCCAATCAGAGGGTAATAAAACCTTCACTCCTTATCTATGAACTAGTCATATTTATGTTAATCCCTCTGCCATAATGACAGTTCTGCTTCATGTCACTTGTCTTACCTATTGCATTTTTTCTGTGCTATTTTGTGTATAAATATGTGATTCTTCAGATGTTGTATTAGTCTATGCCTGATGAAGAGACTTGAGTAGTCTCGAAAGCTTGCAATTTGTTACCATCTTTTCAGTTAGCCATTAAAAGGTATCAACCACTGAGGACTCTCAAGTCTAAATATTTTTCTGTCCCAGAGAGTAACCATGGGAAACCACAATTCTTCTGGGTAACTGTTGTGGACAGATGAAACAAAAATAGAGCTTTTTGGCAATGCAAGGCAACGGTTTGTTTTTTAAACTGCGCAATGAATCTTGTAAGGAAAAGAGCAGCCTACCAACAATTTAACATGGTGAAGGATCTATATTGCTGTGGGGTTGCTTTGCTGCATCTGGTGCTGAAAGTCTTGACCGTATCATAGGAATGATGAAATCACATATTTATCAAGAGATTTTAGAACAAAATGGCCAGCAAAGAATCCTGACCTCAATCTCACTGAAAATCTTTGAGGCGAGCTAAAATCTGCCATTGGGATAAAGAACCCTGCAACTATTCAGGAGCTTGAACAAACTGCAAAGGAAGAGTGGGAGAAAAAAAAAAAACAGCTAAGAAGTACAAAAAGCTTATAGATGGCTACAAAAGTTTGGAGGCTGTCATCAACGCTATAGTGTGCATCCAAGTTTTTAGCGGTGCCTTTATTGCTGCACATGCTGTTTATTCTGTTTCTTTGAAACTACAACAACATGCAAGTTGAAAAACAAATGTTTTACTGTTGTATTACTTTGGACCAGTAATTAAAAAAACCTGAGAATATAACTTTGTACAATATCTTAAGAAATAAAAATGTACCAGTCTATGAAAAAAATGAAAGGGTGCCAATAACAATGAGCAGCACTGTATAGTGAGTGAGAACAAACCGTTAGTTTATATTTATAGAGTTACATACAATATGTAAACAAGGTGCACAAAAAAGCCAATTAAGGTGAAAATTGTTACAAGATAAAATTGGGATAACATTTGTGATATAAGTTTTGTAAGTGTTTTAGGTCAAGTAGTATCCCGTTTAACAAGAATTAGATGTTTAATGCTTTAAGAAAGTCTTCTGAGATTAATATCTTCTTGATAAAATTATAAACTAACATGTTTAATAACAATTAACCAACAACAGAAAGCAGAACAGTGGGAAGAAAAAATCTAATTGGAATAGAGGGGTGTGGAATCAACCGCACCCAATTCATTAAGAAGCGCATTTGAAAAAATGGTGTGCACCTATGCGCCTCCTTACAAATGTTACTCCAGTTAGCAAGTAGGACAAGCTGTGGACTCATTCCACTGTCCTAACAGAGTTCCACCTTTTTTGGAGACTTTAGCATGAATACTCCAAAAGACGTAAACTTTTTACGAATTGCAGAATAAAAATTGTGACTTATCAATGCGATTTGAGCCAGAAATCTTTGATAAGTCGGGGCCAAGGTGTTTAATTTCTTAGCCATAATCTCTCAATCACCACACATGTCCACAAGCAGCATATGATGTGGGCTTAGGGGGGAGTCACATTTGAAACACGTGTCTGTCAGAAATATGTCCATCCTGTAGGCCCTGGATCCAAAAATTATCTGTAAAACTTATGATCTATGAAAGATTTAAGGTAATTTCAACATATCAAGATGTAAGAGATGTGCGAGAATAAGGCCTCTTTAACACATCCGTTTTGCGCCTGACGGCACAATCCGTCCATTTTTTGTAAAACCGGATCCGGCGAAATGTAATGCCGGATCCGTTTTTTTTCCCCATTGACTAACATTAGCGCCGGATCGCGTCGCATGGCCTTGCGGCACGTCCGGGTTTTGCCAGATCCAGTGTCTGGTCGCATTCCAGCGTCTGGAAAAAACGGCAACTGTAACGTTTTTTGTCTCCGGCGAAAAAGCCGGAAGCGCCGAACCCGGCGCTTCCGGCTTTTGTCACAATGAAAGTCTATGAGCGCCGGATCCGGTGTCCGGATCCGGTTTTTTTAATTGATAGCCCAGCCCACAGCAAACATATATAAAGCATGCAGTGGGACACTCAGCCATTAGCATGCAGCCAGCCATGAAGAGAGCAAGACCCAGCCAGAGACGACCACCACCAGCACCATCAGCAGACATGGAGCGATAGGACAGCTCATCCGACAGCAGAGAGTAATTATCACATCCTCCATTCCCCAAAAATGTAACCAATTTTTTCTTTTTCAGCCAGGGCTATGGAATATCCATATATTCACTGGCTGTTTTTTTTTCCACAGCAGAGGACGCCAAAGACAGGCACAAGAAAGGGGAGAGGAGCAGCAGCAGCAAGAGGAGGAGAGGAGATCCGACAGAAGACGGTAAATATCACATCCCCATTCCCCAAAAATTTAACCATTTTTTTTCTTTTTCAGCCAGGGCTATGGAATATACATATATTTCATGGCCCTTTTTGTCTCTTTATTCCACAGCAGATGACGCCAAAGACAGGCACAAGAAAGGGGAGAGGAGCAACAGCAGCAAGAGGAGACTGGACAGCAGACGGTAAATATCACATCCCCCAATCCCCAAAAATGTAATCAATTTTTTCTTTCAGCCAGGGCTATGGAATATACATATATTCCATGGCCCTTTTTGTCTCTTTATTCCACAGCAGAGAAAGCTCAACAGAAATGAGATACAGTGCAGTGCAAAATAATAATAATAAAACTAAAAAATGATGTATAATAGAATAGTTAAATTTTGCACAAAAATCTAAACCCCACTTCAAAGTGCGGTTGACAGAGCCAACCCAAAGTAGAAATAGACACCCAAGTGCAAAGGAAAAAGGGGAAGAACAACACCACAAGGCAGGTAAAGTATACAATGTAAAAGTTTAATAGAATACAATAACAATTATAAAAACATGGTACAATCAAGAAAATAACAGCAATAAAAAGGAGGCAAGAACACCACCTAATAGTAGCCAATACCCAGTTTTCCAATGTATATGATCAGGTAAGTATATAAATTGTATATAGATTATGCACTAATAATTAGCCAATGGCCTACTTATAAGCAATATGAAAGTGAGTGCAAACTAACAAAAAAACACAAAAATGTCAGTGTATATAATAAATGTGCACTGCTGGGCTAAATAATTAAAAAATATATATAAATCACTGTATATATGTGCACACACCCAATACAAATAAACGTTACATGGGTACAAAAATAAAACAGGTGGGCAAACAGAAAAAATATAATGTGTATATGCGCCCAAAAAATGTGCAGAAACAAGCAAAAACAATCCCTCCTGCGGTAAGCTGGACACAACCTATGTGTACTGAATGAGCGCTAAATCAGCACAAACCACATTGTGGTATAATGGGGATGAAGAAATTACCAACCCAGTGAAGCCATATGGATAACAGTGAAATAATAATACCTGAAGAGAATCCGGGGAGCAAATAAAGCGGTGGTGTCAGTGCCTCCTGAACGCGCCCCTTGGCTAATTATTAGTGCATAATCTATATACAATTTATATACTTACCTGATCATATACATTGGAAAACTGGGTATTGGCTACTATTAGGTGGTGTTCTTGCCTCCTTTTTATTGCTGTTATTTTCTTGATTGTACCATGTTTTTATAATTGTTATTGTATTCTATTAAACTTTTACATTGTATACTTTACCTGCCTTGTGGTGTTGTTCTTCCCCTTTTTCCTTTGCACTTGGGTGTCTATTTCCACAGCAGAGAAAGGCAAACAGAGGCAGCAGCTGCATTAGCTGAAGCAGCAGCAGCTCCACCACCTGCAGAACCGGAGGCAAGGGAGCTGAAGCGTGACGACACATCTTCTGGGAGCCCTCCCTCTCATCGTCAGCATTTGGCGGTAAAAATTTAAATTTTTTTTTGTTTTTCACAATCCTTTTGTGGGATATATATATTCATTGTCTTTTTTTAATAACAGGAATCGCAAGATGAAGAGGAGCTCCCAGAAGAAGGAGGACGGGGTGGAGAGATACCCGGAGTGGGCTCACAATTCGTAAGTATCCTGCATCAATCGCTGAAACACAACATCACACTACACACAACACATAGAAAACCATTTAGTATATACATCACACAGCACCCAACACATATGCCTATATCCCAATTTTTAATTTTTCTTTTAGTCTTCCGGATCTGGTGCTCAGCAGAGAGGTCCTCACAGTGCCTCCCAGAGTAGTCAGCGTGAGAGACGCAGCGGTCATCATCGTGTAAGCATATAATTTTTTTTTTACTTGGTAGTGTGGAGGCTAATGTTCTTTTTTTTTTTTCTCTTTTTCTTTAACAGGCTTCACAGCGTGCTCCCGACTCGGACAGTGAGGAGGAGGAGGAGGGGATCGGTGTCGACCTCCTCATCGATCTGGTCCGAGAAAGGGAGCCGCTGTGGAACATGGGGGACCGCCGCCATTCTGATCCGATAGTGACCCGACGGCTCTGGGATGAAGTCGCATGGCTAATGGTGGACCGCTGGGAGGACCTCGATGTTCGGGCCCAGACTCAACACCGTAAGTATATACAGTTCAGGTTGCTGAATGTAAAGCTGTGTTTCCCAAACTTCAGTCCTCGTGGCCGCCACGGTTCATGTTTTCAGGATTTCCTTTTGTGCAACACTATGGAAATCCTGAAAACATGAGCCGTGGAGGCCACGAGGACTGAAGTTTGGGAAACGCTGATATTGTATACTAAACAATTTGTGCTATCTCGTTTCAGGGGAGAGAATTGTGAAGCAGTGGCTGTCTGTGAATGATCGCTTCAAGAAGGAGTTCAACAAGGAGATGCAGGCCCCGAGTGGATCTGCAGGACACCAGAGCAAGTACAAGTACGCACAAGCCCTGGCGTTCCTGTGGGCAACAATGGTCACCAGAAGGTAAATATTACAAGAAAACGTTAACATGTCTAACAAATGTTTTTTTTCAGCCAGGGCCATTCCACAACTGTATATGAATTGTATTTTTTCTCTTTATTCCACAGCACGGTGGCCAGCACTCGGGCGCCCGCAGAGTTTAACCCTTCTGGGGCGATCCCTCAGGAGACCGGCACCGCAGGACACTTCGACCACCCCGGTACATCTGCACCTTCCCAGCCTTCCCTCACATCCGATCCCGCAGTCCCATCCACCAGCACTGGAGCATCGTGGCCGCCTGCATTCCATGAATCTGCTGGTGAGGATATAGCATTCCTTTTACCCCACCCTTCTGCCACTGCCACCTCTAGTACACCTGCGGCTACTGGGCGGCAGCGGCAGAGGGGTCAGGAAAGGAGCTATGCGCCCGAGTTCTTGCATTTGAATGCATCTTTCCAGAACTGTCTGAAAGTATTATCTGAACAACTTGCCGCAGGCATTAATCAGATAAACACCAACATTTTGGAGGTGAAGACACTTCTGCAAACCATGCATTCGGAAGCAAGAACATCTCCAAATCACAGCTTTTTTAGGTCTGTGGCGGAGCGCATGGATACGCTATCTACTGACCAGCAGATGTATGCAATGCATACGTGCCACGCTGCTCTAGTGCAGGCTACCACCCAACCTCCTGCATCCACCCCAGTCGTTCCTCCACCTGCCCCCCCTCCAGCCACCATCCCTCCCTCCCCCTCCTATTCAATACCAGCCACCTACCCAGTACCAGCCACCTCCCCAACTCCAGTCACCTCCCCAACTCCAGTCACCTCCCCAGTGCCAGCCACCTACCCCATACCACACTCCTGCCTCTTACCAACCTCCTTCCCCGTTCCAATTCCCTACCATATCACCTGCTACTCTAGTCCCTGCCCCACTCTCCACCACCCATCACCTGTTCTGCCTCCAACTTGTCCTCCCATTCTGTTACTCTTTCCACCCTTTCTCCTCTTACTGTTCCTTCCCCACCACCATCCCAGTCCTCTCTCCACACTCCCACAGTCGAAGTGTCCAGCAGCCCCTCCAGCAGTATTTCCACCCCACACTATACTCCGTTGTAAATATTGTAAATTATTATTTTTTTCCACAAAATAAAGATGTTTAATAAAAAAGAAATTTTATTAGAAAGTCAAAAAATGTAGAAACATATTATTTTATTTTTTTTTTTTAATAAAAGTTAAATTGGTTTACAATTGTTGTCTGTCATTTACTTCATCCACTTTAAATTCATGTTAAGAACTTATAATGCTGCCCTTCACCTCGCCAAACAGACCTACTTCACCACCCTGATCTCCTCACTAGCCAACAACCCCAAGAAACTTTTAGACACTTTTCACTCCCTCCTCAGGCCAAAAGCACAAGCCCCTATCACAGACATTTGTGCTGACGACCTGGCCTCCCATTTTATAGAAAAAATAGATACTATCCGTCAGGAAATCTGCTCTCAACCACCAAGTGCTGTGACTCCCATCTCACCCTGCATTTCCCCTGGCTCACTTTCCACATTTGATCCCATCACAGAAGAAGAAGTCTCCAGACTCCTCTCTTCCTCTCGTCCGACTACATGCACTACTGACCCCATTCCCTCACATCTCCTCCAGTCTCTCTCTCCAGTTGTCACAACTCACCTAACTAAAATTTTTAATCTCTCACTCTCCTCTGGCATTTTCCCATCCTCCTTCAAACACTCCATCATTACTCCACTACTAAAGAAACCCGCTCTCGACCCTTCCTGCACAAACTACAGACCGGTCTCCAATCTCCCCTTCATCTCTAAACTTTTGGAGCGCCTAGTCTACTCCCGCCTTACCCGTTACCTCTCCAATCACTCCCTCCTAGACCCTTCACAGTCCGGCTTCCGCCCTCTACATTCGACCGAAACTGCACTCAAAGTGATCAATGACCTTCTTACAGCAAAACGTAACGGTGACCACTCTCTGCTCATTCTTCTCGACCTTTCTGCAGCTTTTGACATGGTTGACCACCGTCTCCTACTGTCTAGGCTCCATTCACTAGGCATTAAGGACACTGTTCTCTCCTGGTTCTCCTCCTATCTTTCTGACCGCTCCTTCAGTGTTTCGTTCTCTGGCTCCACGTCATCTCCTCTTCCTCTCACTGTCGGTGTACCCCAGGGCTCAGTCCTAGGCCCCCTTCTCTTCTCTCTCTACACGGCCCCAATTGGACAGACCATCAGCAGATTTGGCTTTCAGTACCATCTTTATGCTGATGACACACAACTATACAGTCATGGCCAAAAGTTTTGAGAATGACACAAATATTTTTTCACATGATCTGCTGCCCTCTGGTTTTTGTGTTTTGACAGATGTTTTTATCACAGACAGAAATATAATAATTGCAAACATATGAGTAACAAAAGCTTATATTGACAGTTAGAATGAGTTAATGCAGCAAGTCAATATTTGCAGAGTTGACCCTTCTTCTTCAGGACCTCTGCAATTCTCCCTGGCATGCTCTCAATCGACTTCTGGACCAAATCCTGACTGATAGCAGTCCATTATTGCACAATCATTGCTTTCATTTTGTCAGAATTTTTAGGTTTTTGTTTGTCCACCCGTCTCTTGATGATTGACCACAAGTTCTCAATGGGATTAAGATCTGGGGAGTTTCCAGGCCATGGACCCAAAATCTCTATGTTTTGTTCCCTGAGCCATTTAGTTATTACCTTTGCTTTATGGCAAGGTACTCCATCATGCTGGAAAAGGCATTGTTGATCGCCAAACTGCTCTTGGAGGGTTGGGAGAAGTTGCTCTTGGAGGACATTCTGGTACCATTCTTTATTCATGGCTGTGTTTTTAGGCAAGACTGTGAGAGCCGATTCCCTTGGCTGAGAAGCAACCCCACACATGAATGGTTTCAGGATGCTTAACAGTTGGCATGAGACAAGACAGGTGGTAGCGCTCACCTTGTCTTCTCCGAATGAGGCGTTTTCCTGATGTCCCAAACAATCGAAAAGGGGATTCATCAGAGAAAATAACTTTACCCCAGTCCTCAGCAGTCCACTGCCTGTACCTTTTGCAGAATATCAGTCTGTCCATGATGTTTTTTCTGGAGAGAAGTGGCTTCTTTGCTGCCCTCCTTGAGACCAGGCCTTGCTCCAAGAGTCTCCGCCTCACAGTGTGTGCAGATGCACTCACACCTGCCTGCTGCCATTCCTGAGCAAGCTCTGCACTGCTAGTAGCCCGATCCCGCAGCTGAAACCTTAAGAGACGGTCCTGGCGTTTGCTGGTCTTTCTTGGGCGCCCTGAAGCCTTTTTGGCAACAATGGAACCTCTCTCCTTGAAGTTCTTGATGATGCGATAGATTGTTGACTGAGGTGCAATCTTTCTAGCTGCGATACTCTTCCCTGTTAGGCCATTTTTGTGCATTGCAATGATGACTGCACGTGTTTTTTTAGAGATAACCATGGTTAACAGAAGAGAAACAATGATGCCAAGCACCAGCCTCCTTTTAAAGTGTCCAGTGGTCTCATTCTTACTTAATCATGACAGATTGATCTCCAGCCATGTCCTCATCAACACCCACACCTGTGTTAATGGAGCAATCACTGAAAAGAGGTTAGCTGGTCCTTTTAAGGCAGGGCTGCAATGATGTTGAAATGTGTTTTGGGGGATAAAGTTCATTTTCTAGCCAAATATTGACTTTGCAAGTAATTGCTGTTAAGCTGATCACTCTTTATAACATTCTGGAGTATATGCAAATTGCCATTAGAAAAAGTGAAGCAGTAGACTTTGTAAAAATTAATATTTGTGTCATTCTCAAAACTTTTGGCCATGACTGTACACGTCATCCCCCGACCTTACCCCCGATGTTCTACAGAACGTCACCGACTGTCTGTCCGCAGTCTCCAACATCATGTCCGCTCTCTATCTGAAACTCAACCTCTCCAAAACTGAAATTCTCCTGCTCCCGCCGTCTACTAACCTCCCTAAATCTGACATTTCCCTCTCCGTGGGCGGCACCATAATAACACCCCGGCAGCAGGCTCGCTGTCTGGGTGTTATGTTTGACACCAATCTCTCCTTCACCTCCCATATACAATCTCTTGCCGCCTACACCTAAAGAACATCTCTAGAATCCGCCCTTTTCTCACCATGGAAACAACAAAAACCCTCACTGTAGCATTGATCCACTCCCGCCTGGACTACTGCAACGCTCTATTACTTGGCCTCCCCATTACTCGACTATCCCCTCTCCAGTCCATCCTTAATGCAGCAGCCAGGGTCATCCATCTGGCTAATCGGTACTCGGACGCGTCCGCTCTTCGCCAGTCCTTACACTGGCTGCCCATTCACTATAGGATCCAATTCAAAGTACTTGTTCTCACTCACAAAGCTCTCCACAGTGCAGCACCCCCCTACATCTCCTCCCTCATTTCTATCTATCGGCCTAACCGACTGCTGCGCTCTGCAAACGACTTTCGACTAACCTCTGCACTAATCCGGACCTCCCACTCCCGACTCCAAGACTTCTCCCGCGCTGCGCCAATCCTCTGGAATGCTCTACCCCAAGAAATTAGGACTACCCACAATTTGCATGGTTTCAGGCGCTCCCTCAAAACACATTTGTTCAGAGCGGCCTATCACATTCACTAATCAAAGTCATTCTATGTGTAAGTGTGTATGTGTAGCCCATTCACTATCTCCATCCATCCCTCACTCCCTCAAGATGGCTGGACCATCATTGTAAATGCACCATTGTATATACACACCTGTACTTTGTATCTCCCCCACCTCATTGTAGATTGTAAGCTCTCACGAGCAGGGTCGGCTTATTTTGCTTTAATTATTGTATTGTTAACGTTGTTACCTATGACTTGTGTTTTGAAACTGTTAAACTGTAAAGTGCTGCGGAATATGATGGCGCTATATAAAGATTATTATTATTATTATTAATAAGATGTTAAGTTAAAAATGTTGTGAAACAGGTAAACATATTTGGGTACACAAACACCATCATCAGGTAATACGTAAAAAACATCTACATAACTTTGGGTAAAAGGTACATAAATTTAACCTTTTTGCCAAAGTTGTGTCCCGGGTTGTGTAGTATCCAAAGTATTTTACCTTTTTCCAAAACTTGTGTACTTTGTTAGGTTATCCCCAACAAGGTACACATTTTTTGAAAAAAGGTGAAATACTTTGGGTAAAAAAACCCAGCCAGGAACACAACTATGGCCAAAAGGTTAAATACAGTAGAAAACACACAAGAAGGTAGACAAGTTCGCTTTTAAAAGGTTTACTGTGGGTACAGAAGGTACATGAGTTTTAACATAAAGCAATTTATCACACTGTCACCTGAGGGTAGACTAGACTGGCAGGATGACAAAGTATTCGGAAACCGCCAGTGTACTCCGATTGGTAATGTTGCTGTAGTCGTGCAAGGTGATTTCTTCATAGTGGTCCTCCATAGAAACCGGTTCCTTGCTGATCACAAAATTGTGTAGGACCACGCACGCTTTTATAACGTCATCCACAGTCTCTGTCTTCAGGTTGATCGCAGTCAATAGGACACGCCATTTGGCTGTCATAATCCCAAACGCGAACTCCACCATCCATCTGGCTCTCGTGAAGCGGTAATTGAAAATGCGCTTTGTGTCAATCCTCTGCTGGAGTACGGTTTCAAGAGGTGTTCGGACAGCTGGAATGCCTCATCACCTACACAGACAAAAGGCATAGGTGGCCCAGAGGTTTGAGGCAGCAGCCTAGGGGTGGGAACTCAAAAGTGTTTCCGTACAGTCTCTGACCGATAGCTGAAAGTTTGAACACTTGTGAGTCATTGGACCGTCCATAAGCCCCAATGTCCACAGCAATAAATTTGTACTCCGCATCAACAATAGCCATGAGGACGACCGAAAAATATTTTTTGTAGTTGAAGAACTCTGTTCTGGTTCCTGCAGGCTTTAGAATGCAGAAGTGTTTGCCATCAACAGCGCCCAGGCAATTTGGAAACTGGCAGATCCGGAGAAACTGGTCCGCTATTTCAATCCACCGGTCTGTAGTTGGCTCTGGAAGAAATTCTCCAACCAAAGAGTCCCACAGAGCAGGACAAGTGTACTTGATAATGCCTGATAGCGTTGAAATTCCCAGGCGATACTGGAAATGGAGGGATGACAGAGTTTCTCCTGTTGCCAGAAATCTGAAAAAAAAAAAAAAAAAAAATTAGTTCACAATCACAGCATTACATAGCAGAACTCCGCTATAACAATTGGAGATACTATAAAAAAAAGGTTATAAACTGCCAGCAACAACATTCAAGTTACAAGTGTGCTCAAGCGAGCAGATCCAATACATATAGCTTACCTTATAGTGACCATCAGATGCTCCGCCAGAGAAATTGAGAAGGTTTTTGGTCGGATGCCTGCAGGGCCGGCTCCAGGTTTTTATGGGCCCCGGGCGAAAGAGCCTCAGTGGGCCCCTTTAACACAGACCACGATTCATGATGCACAGATACAGCAGAGAAATATAGGTACAGTACAAAGCCAAATACTTCACTTCTTCCATTACATGAGTGATATCTATTGTAAATTGTACAATAGCTCAAAAACCGCCAAATCCTCACAGCGCACAGAACAGACTGGACAGTACAGTCCTCCATACAATATTATGGGCACCACAGTCTCCCCCTCATCACCCATATAATACCCCATGCAGGATGTCACCCCCCATATAATGCTCCATACAGAATACTGGACCCAAAATAATGCTCCATACAGAATACTGGACCCAATATAATGCTCCATACAGGATACTGGTCCCCATATAATGCTCCATACAGGATACTGGTCCCCATATAATGCTCCATACAGGATACTGGTCCCCATATAATGCTCCATACAGGATACTGGTCCCCATATAATGCTCCATACAAATATGGAGCTCTCCTCTGCGCTGTACTGCGTTCTGCACTGTTACGGCTCAGGAAAGGGCGCTGTGGAAAGACTCCCCATTATCATCATGATTGCCTCCCCATCATCATCATTGCCTGCCCATCATCATCATGGCCTCCCCATTATCATCAATGCCTGCCCATCATCATCATCTCCTCCCCATCATCATCTTCTCTCCATCATCAATGCCTGCCCATTATCATCAATGCATGCCCATTATCATCTTCTCCCCATCATCATCAATGCCTCCCCATTATCAGCAATGCCTGCCCATCATCATCTCCTCCCCATCATCATCAATGCCTGCCCATCATCATCTTCTCCCCATCATCAATGCCTGCCCATTATCATCAATGCCTGCCCATTATCATCATCTTCTCCCCATCATCATCAATGCCAGCCCATTATCAGCAATGCTTGCCCATCATCATCTTCTCCCCATCATCAATGCCTGCCCATTATCATCAATGCCTGCCCATTATCATCATCTTCTCCCCATCATCATCATCAATGCCTCCCCATTATCAGCAATGCCTGCCCATCATCACACACAGACAGCACACAAGCACTCTCTCACATACATACACACACACACACACACACAAAGCACCACACTACATACACACAGACACACACACACACACACGTCTTACCTGTCCGGCGTCCCCGCGCTCTCTGCCACAGCCGGCCGCTGAATGATGACGCCATTCAGCGGCGCTGCTGTGAGAGGAAGCGCCGGCGCCCCCTGGAGCCCGGAGCTGCGGCAGCGGAGGCACGGGAGATGTAAGTATTGTGCCAGCTGATGCCGGGGCCCTGAGCCCAGTGGCGGCGCTGACACCGCTCTCCTCCGCTAATGGGCGCGGGGGTGCCTGACTACAAGTGGGCCCCCCCGCCTGCTCAGGGCCCCAGCACTTGCCCGGGTGTGCCGGGTGCTGACGCCGGCCCTGGATGCCTGAGACGGATCCGGCGAAAAACCGGATCCGTCTCATCCGGTTTTACATACTAGTTGCCGGATCCGGCGCGACACTGGATCGCGCCGTTAGGCGCAAAACGGATGTGTGAAAGAGGCCTAAGACATAATTGGTATAAAGTCTAAGGCAACAGTATCCAGTATCAAAAGTCTCCAGTGAGAAAATACTGTTGTGGTGGTACTCCGGGGTGAATGGAATGCTTGCAGGACAGCCGTTTCTCACCGATTGGTGCCTCAACAGGTCCTTGTGTATGTACCACATCACATTTGTGCACATACACAAGTGTGCGTGGCCAACTAGAGAGAGCAGCCTCATTTCATACAAGTCTATGGACAGCGTGGCCAAATCAACTGGCCAGAAGTTTGTATAACTCAGAAACCCTCCGGTCCCAGGTACAAAAACAGTGAATCCCAGCAGGACCGGGGGGGGGGATTTCATAAGTCTGCAGTCACACAGATTGACTGGAGACTTATCAATTTGGATCAGACAGCTCCTTGAAGGGGTTCTCCCTTTAACCCTTCTTCCCCCCACAAGCCTGTTTTCACCTTCATGACGAAGCCAAATTTTACAATTCTGACCTGTGTATTACCACTTTGTGATAACTCAAGAACGCGCCAACGAACTGTTTCGAAAACAGTTTTTTTCTGTGACATTGTACTTCATGATCATGGTAAAATTTATTCTATAAGACTTGCATTTATTTGTGAGGAGAAAAAAATAAATATAAATTTGGCAAATTTTGCTTTTTTCAGCCTTAATTTTTATGCATTTAAATCAGAGTTGTCACATAAAAGTTAATAAGTAACATTTCCAACATGTATTTTACATCACCACTTTTCTTTTAAACTATTTTTTTTGTTAGCAAGTTAGAAGGGTTAAAAGTTGACCAGCTGTTTCTTTTTTCCAACATTTTTTTTTTTTTTTTTTTAGGGACATCACATTTGAAATGACTGAGGGGCCTATATGACAGAAAATGCCCAAAAGTTACACCATTCTAAAAACTGCACCCCTCAAAGTCCTTAAAACCACATTCAAGAAGTTTATTTACCCTTCAGGTTCTTCACAGGAATTTTGGCAACGTGGAAGGAAAAAAAATGAACATTAACTTTTTCCACAAAAACGTTTTTTAGCCCCAATTTCTTCTATTTTCACAAGGGTAACAGGAGAAAATTGACCACAAAAAAAAAAAAAAAATCTTTATGCGTACACAGATACCCCACAGGTGGGGGGAAATTACTGTTTGGGCACACAGCAGTGCTCAGAAGGGAAGGAGCACCATTTGACTTTTTGAACACAAAATTGGCTGGGTTCATTAGCGGATGCCATGTCGCGTTTGGAGAGCCTTGATGTGCCCAAACAGTGGAAACCCCCCACAAGTGACCCCATTTTGGAAACTAGACCACTCAAGAAATGTATCTAGATGTGTGGTGAGCACCTTGAGCCCCCAGGTGCTTCACAAAAGTTTAACGTTGAGCTGTGAAAATTTAAAAAATAAATAAAAATCAAATTTTCCCCCCACAAAAGTTATTTTAGCCCCATTTTTTTATTTTATTTTCACAAGGGTAACGTGAAATTGAACCAATTGTGCAATTTTTCCTGAGTACACAGATACCCCATATTTTAGGGAAAAACTAACATTTGGTCGCAAGGCAGGGCTAAGGAAGGAGTGACTATTTGAATGGTCTGCACGTGTTATGTCACATTTGGAGAGCCCCTGATGTGCCTAAACAGTGGAAACCCCCACAAGTGACCCCATTTTGGAAACTAAACCCCTTAAGGAATTTATTTAGACATGTGGTGAGCACCTTGAACCTACAGTTGCTTCACAGAGTTTTACAATGTTGATGTTTTAGCCCCAAATTTTTTCATTTTCACAAGGATAGCAGGAGACAATGGACTGAAAAATTTGTTGCGCAATTTCTCCTGAGTACACAGACACCCCATATGAGGGAGAAAACTACTATTGGAGGCACAGTCCAAAGCTCAGAAGGGAAAAAGCGCCATAGTGGAGTTCAGATTTTGCTGAAATGGATTAAGGGTGCCATGTCACATTGGCAGAGCCCCTGATGTGCCAGAACAGAAACCCCCTATATGTGAACTCATTCTACAAACTACACTCCCCCAATGACTTAATCCAGGGGTGCAGTGATCATTATATACCATTGGGCAGTGAAGAAAATATTATATTTTTACCACGATGATTTTGTATTCGCACCAGATTTTACATTTTCCCAAGAAGAAGTGGGTAAAAATGGCACCAAAATTTCACACAATTTCTGCTGACCATGGAAATACCCCATATGTGGTTGTAAAGTACTGCTTAGCCATATGGCGAGACTTCGGTGGTACGGAGAGTTATTTGCCTCCAGGAGCATTGCTATGCTTTATAACTGTCAGTGCTGCACTCACAAGTTAGTTATTTCATGCACTGCGCATGATTTAACTTGCTAGAGCTTGGTGTCCTGTATGTCGTCAATACGGGTGTCAGCTGTGAAAGACGGATTTTGTAAGAACTTACCTGTAAAATCCTTTTCAGCGAAGAAGGAAGGGAGACACACTAGTCATTACTAGTGGGTAGGCGGAGCCCAGATGGGATAGACACCTCAGATTAAAAAGAGTGTTGACCGGCCCCTCCAGCTCGGGCTCCTCCTACTCCAGCTCTCCAGTCGTACACAAGTTAAGGAAGAGCAAATATCACCAGCGGAGCAACATAACCCCTTCTGAAGGACTTCAGAGAAAAGACAAGAATACAGGTTATGTATGTAACAGGAAAAAAACCACACAGTTCCAGGTACTACTCACTGAACCTGACTACTGCGATGAGCTGGCGATGCTGGAACAGAGCCTTAGCGATTATCTGGGCTGAGGTCGGCGCGCTATCATAGAAGGGTCACGCCGCATCTGAAAACACAACAACACACCTGCCATGGGAGGGATGTGTGTCTCCCTTCCTTCTTCGCTGAAAAGGATTTTACAGGTAAGTTCTTACCAAAATCCGTCTTTCAGCAGCAGATGAAGGAAGGGAGACGCACTAGTCATTACTAGTGGGACGTCCCAAAGCAGTCCAAAAATTAAGGGTGGGAAAAAAACAAAAAAGGCAGATCCCAACAACCTAGGTAAATGCGCAACTAGCGCTAAATACAAGTTAACGAGAACTTTAAACTACAGCCGCCTGCAGGACCCTACGTCCTAAGGCCGCATCAGCGGAAGCACTAACGTCCACCTTATAAAATTTTGTAAACATGTGGACAGAGCGCCAGGTCGCCACCCGGCAGAGCTGAGCTGCCGAGGCCCCTTGATGAAAGGCCCACGATGAACCCACAGCCCTCGTGGAGTGAGCTCGGATCTTAATCAGGCAAGGTTCGCCCTTAAGTCGGTAGGCCTCTAAAATGGCCGACCGAATCCAATGAGCTATAGGATCCTTGGAAGCTCGTTGACCATGCCAACGACCTGCTGGAATCACAAACAGAGAGTCCGACTTCTGAAAACCTTGAGTAATAGGCAAATAGAACTTCAAAGCCCGCACTAAATCCAATGTGTGCAAGGCCCGTTCCTTCGCATCCCTCGGCTCCGAACAGAGCGAGGGCAACACAATATCCTGGTTAACATGAAATTGTGACACCACCTCAGTGTAGAAAATCGCCTCGTGTGCGAAGTACTACGCGATCCGGGTGAAACTCCAGAAAAGGAGGCGAGCAAAAAAGCACCGCCAAGTCAGAAAACCTTCTCAAAGAGGTGACCGCCACTAGGAAGGCAACCTTCCAAGAGAGCAAAGAAAGGTTAACAGAATCCATAGGCTCAAAAAGCCCATGTTAAAGAGCCTCCAAAACAAGATTGAGTCGCCAAGGAGACACAGGCGCCTTCCGCGGCGGAAACTGACGGGTTACTCCGCGAAAAAGGGAACGTACGTCCCTACGCGAGGCGATAGCCTTCCGAAACCGCAAGGACAGAGCAGAAACCTGACCCTTCAGAGTGCTAACTGCCAAATCCTTGTCCAGCCCGTACTGCAGAAAAGCCAACAAATTGGGAATGGAAAAAATCCTCGGGTTCCTTGAAGAACCCGAACACCACGAAAAGAAGGCTTCCCAAGTCTTGTGATAAATCCTAGTAGTAGCCGGACCTCTGGCAGCTCGCAGAGTGGCAATGACTTTGGCTGAAAAACCCTGACGGGTCAATATTTCGGTCTCAAGAGCCACGCCGTCAAACGCAGAGACTTCAGGTCCGGGTGACGAACGGGCCCTTGGGTTAACAAGTCCGGGCGAAGAGGAAATGGAAATGGAGGTGCTGCCAGAAGCGACACCAGTGTCGAGAACCACGTCCTCCTTGGCCAATCTGGGGCTATCAACATAGCCGGGATTCTCTCCAGTCTGATCCGACGCAACACCAGAGGAAGTAAGGATATCGGCGGGAACACAGATTAGCTCGAATTGGCCCCACGGAGCCACCAGAGCATCCACCGCCACAGCCTTCGGGTCCTTGTACCTGGACATGAACGTCGGTAACTTGGCATTGAACCTGGATGCCATCAAATCCGCTTGGGGAGTTCCCCAACGGGAGCACAGCAGTGCAAAAATTTTCGTATCAAGACTCCATTCTCCGGGATCCATCTTCTCGTGACTAAGGAAGTCCGCCGTGGTATTCTGGACTCCTGGAATGTGAATCGCAGAGATGGCCGGTACCCTGGCCTCGGCCCATGCCAGGATCCGAGACACCTCCACCCTGAGCCTAGAACTTCTCGTCCCGCCTTGATGGTTGATATACGCGACCGCCGTCGCATTGTCTGTCTGCACTCGGACTGGTAGACCGCTTAAAGGGACCGTCCAGTGTTGGAGGCAAAGGAAAATTGTCCTCAATTCCAGGATGTTGATCGGTAGGACAGACTCTTCCGACGACCATATCCCCTGAATCCAGAGATCGTTCCAGACACCCCCTCAGTCCGTCAGGCTGGCATCGGTGGTTATGACCGACCACCTTGGAGGGAGAAATGACTTCCCCAGGGATAACGCTTCCGGACTTAGCCATCATCCAAGAGACTCCCGCACCCTGTGGGAGATGATGACACTGCAATCCAGGGAAGCCTGCGATCGATCCCATCGGCTCAGAATGAGCCTTTGGAGGGCCCTGGAATGAAACTGGGCAAACAGAAGTGCCTCCATGGATGCCATCAAACCCAGAAGGCGCATACACCTTCGAAGGGACATTGCTGTTGAAGACTTCATAACCTGTACATGTCGAAGGAGACATGCTTGCTTGTCTGGAGGCAGGGACACCACTGCTCGTACCGTGTCGAAATGCATCCCCAAAAACAGGATTGACTGCGACGGTTCCAGAGACGACTTTTCCCAATTGACCAGCCACCCGAAGTCCTCCAGGAGCTGAAGGGATAGATTGCGAGCCGTCACCGCCTCCTCCTTTGGGGACGCCACCATCAAAAGGTCGTCCAGGTAGGGAGAATCGAAACCCCCTGTCTTTGAAGAATTGCCATGAGAGGCGCCAGAATTTTTGTAAAAATTCTTGGCGCTGAGGCCAACCCGAATGGCAGAGCCACAAACTGGTAATGGTCCTGACCTATGGCAAAACGAAGGAAGCGTTGGTGAGCCCTTCCGACTGTAACATGCAAATAAGCGTCGCGAATGTCGATTGACACCAAAAAGTCGTTCTGCGACAAGGCTGCCACAACGGAGCGAAGCGACTCCATGCGGAATTTCCGGGTGTGGACATGCCGATTCGATCTTTTGAGATCCAGAATGGGGCGAAATTTGTCCTCCTTTTTGGGGACCACAAAGAGGTTTGGATAAAACCCTCTTCCCCGGTCCTCCTGCGGAACCGGTACCACCACACCCTTCTGCAGAAGGGAATCGACCTCTCGCAGTAGAGCGGCAAATAGCTCGGGCTCTGACGGAATGCGAGAATGGCAAAAACTGTCTGGGGGTCGAGAAGAAAACTCTATAAAGTAGCCTGCCGATACAACCCGCGTCATCCAGGCGGACGCGGGAAACCCAAGTCAATTTGAATTGGAGCAGGCGACCCCCCACTCGAGAGCCCTCGAGTGAGACTCTGGCGTCAGTCCGCCTTAGCGGGCTTTTTGTCAGCTTCTTGCTTGTCTTGACGGAAACTGTTTCGTTTCCAGGAAGTGCGGATTTCTGAGAGGTCTTTCTGAAAAAGAGGGACGACCCGATCCCCAAGAGGGCTGACCGAACCGTCCCCTGGACCGAAAGGACCGCCGACTACTACCGGCACTAGTCCTGCCAGACGCAGAAGTCACAGCTCTTCGCTGCAGTAAAGCCGTTTCTTTTGCCTTTGCCTTGGCAATCAGCTCCGTGAGGTCAGATCCAAATAGCTGACCACCTGCTTGGAAACCGCGTCCCCGGTCCACTGTCTAAGCCACAGTGCTCTTCTGACTGAGCGCCGAGGATTGCGCCCTGGACAATAGTGACGCAGTATCCTCCAACAACTTGAAAAGCCCATCTACCTCGATAGAGGGGATCTTGCTACGCCGTCCGTAGACGGTCCAACCAGCTCAGGGAAGCTTTACAAGCACACATGGTGCCCTGAATCCATGACCTGCGGCCTCGTAGACGGATTTTTCTGCCATCTCCGTTTTCCTGTCCAGCGGGTCCTGCAGACTCGCCTTCCCTCGCTAAGCTGGAATAAAGGGGCATCCACTTCAGGAGAAGGAATCCAATTATCAATCAACTCCGTAGAACACGGATACAGTCTGAAACATCCGGGTCGACTTACCAGGACGTCTAGTTACCTCCTCCGGTAACTAACGCCCTCATGGCTCCAATAAAAGCCTTCGTACGGCCCAAAAGAGAGGCAGAGTGTCCCTGCCGATCCTCCTTGTCCGAATCGGACATCTTTACGCGGGAAGGAAGGCACCGCTTGTGTCGCTTCCTGCCATGAGAAGATCTAGCTGACACCCAATAACCTAGAAGGTCAGACAGGCCATCAATAGAACTAGCGAGGGCCTCCATTTTGACATCACTGGAACCTCCGACCGCTGTGACGTCGTCGAGGTCTGCGTGTCAGATACGCAAGACTGATCCTGTAGGGGATCTGGGAGACGGAGCGCACCTCCTGGACTCTGATCTGACATGTCCTTACACAGTATATGGCAGGTTAAACCTGTCAGCAACTAGAACAGTGTGGTTTCTTAAAGAAAAAACGAACGCTGAAGGGTTAAAGCTCTTAAAGAGAGCTACCCCAGCTGTCCCCCAATAAAGGGTTAACCGCTAAAGAAGAGGTTAATGTCGCAGACTCCCCACAACCCTTGTTTAATGAAAAGGGTGTGCGAGCCCCAATAAAGGGTTAACCGCCAAAGAAGGGGTTAATGCCGCAGACTCCCCACAACCTCTGTTAATGAAAAGGGTGTGCGAGCCCCAAGTGCCTCTTATAAGGCAGCATCTGCAGTACAGCTATGCCACAGTAAATCGCAACGACCGACAAAGTCGTCAAGGAGATCGCTAACCGCCCATACGCCGCCAATGAGATCGCCCAGATTGGCAGGCACCAGCGACATCAAAACGATCACACAAACGATCGCATCAGCACGCGTCGCCACCGGGATCGCCAGCGGGAACGCATAGCGGCAACAACTTTAATGTCGCAGACTCCCCACAACCTCTTTAATGGAAAGGGTGTGTGAGTCCCTCTTATGAGGTAACAGCTGCAGGACAGCGCAGTCTGTCACCCATTTGTGCCTCAGAAAGGCGCCTGCGCTGTGGGGGTGAGGGGGTTAAGCTTCTGCTCTGACGGGCAGAAGCGACTCACCCAGCTGGTCGCGGTGTAGCGTCTTGTCGGGAGGGGGGGGGGAGAGTGGGGAGCCGGAGGAAGCTTTCCGCTCCCTGCTTCAGTAATGGCTGCCGCGCTGTGCCTCCGATGTGCTCCATGTAGAAAAGCCGGAAGATGAGACAGCAGTAAAGCGCGCGCTCAGAGCGCCGCGAAAATTCAAAAAAAGGCGCGCAACTCCTCTCTCCCCCGCTCCTATGTCCTGCAGGCATCCACCTGCGGACAAAAAACACTAGTCACCAACATGTATACATGTAACAGCGGCTGCCGCAGCAGTCGCTGAAGCACTCAAAACACATTAAAATGTGGAGTACTCACCCAGCTGAGCGCCACAGGGACCCCCAGGGATTTGTGGCGCTGTGCCCATCGCTTCCCCCCAGGGCGGGGAACGCAGTGACCCCAGAAGCGCGGTTTGCGTCCCCGCCAGGGAAGCCACCCTCATCCCCCAGGGCCGGCAGGGTTCTGCAGGGACCACCTTACAGGGTAATACAGATCCGCCAAGGGAGAGGTGGGGGTCCAGCAGCGCTGAGACCCCTGAGACCTCAAGACCCTGAGTCCAAGTCTCTGTCCGATAAAAATAATAAAATCTTCTGAGGAGCTGCTTCAGCAGCGACTATCCTCTGAGACCTCAAATTTTAGACTGGAGAGCTGGAGTAGGAGGAGCCCGAGCTGGAGGGGCCGGTCAACACTTTTTAATCTGAGGTGTCTATCCCATCTGGGCTCCGCCTACCCACTAGTAATGACTAGTGTGTCTCCCTTCCTTCATCTGCTGCTGAAATCAGCCGATATTGCCACCAGGTTATCGACAAAAAGTATCCATATGTCCAAGGTCTTTAAGTATTAACCGACCTGGACATATGGATATGTCCAAGGTCGTGAAGGGTGTTAAACCCAAGAGAATATGATAAACAATTGGCGATGCGGAAGGGAGAGTCAGCTCACAACCTGTTGCAGCAAAGTCCTGCTGTACACACACGGAAGTGCCCGGGATCCGGCTGGAGGAAAGCACAAGAAGAAGTCCAGCATGTGCACAAGTAAAGTCCAGTATTTATTGAAAAATCAATTCTTGAAAAACATGTTGACATGCGACTTTGGCCATGGTGTGAACAACCGACGCGTTTCAGCTCAACCGAGCCTTATTCATGAACCATGACGAAGGATGTTGAGACAATGTAACGCAATCCCCGGGAGAACCAGTGCAGACACTGCCAAAACGACACCGACTCCAGAGGAGAGAAGTGAGGTTATTCTTTTAGAAGGGGGAAACAGGGATTGAAAGTAGGAATTAGTCCTACCGGTAATGTTTCCAGGAGTCCATCATGACAGCACCGCCAGGAGGTTGTCCTTCATATCCTTGATAGGGACAGGAACACTGAGGTTAAAGAGCCCCTCCCCACCTCCACCCTTCAGTGATTTTCCAAGTACCACACCAGGATGGATGCAACACAATTTTATTGAATTCTCCACTACAATGTTAATGACACATAATAGTTAAATAATGCAAGGGAGGGTATATAAAGGGGTGCTGTCATGATGGACTCCTGGAAACAACATTACCGGTAGGACTAATTCCTACTTTCCAGGACGTCCCTCCTGACAGCACCGCCAGGAGAAGTACCAAATAACTCCTCTTTAGGGTGGGACTACTGCTTGGAGGACTTTCCTCCCACAGGCAGTCTGTTTATTTGACATAACGTCCAGTTTATAATGTTTACTAAAAGTATTTATGTTGGACCAAGTTGCGGCTCTACAGATTTGGTCCATAGATGCCCCTGCGCTTTCTGCCCATGACGCCGAGATTGCTCTCAGCGAGTGGGCTCTAAGACCTTCCGGCGGAGTCTTTCCTGCCGAGGTGTATGCCGCAGTAATGGTTGATTTTAGCCATCTGGCCAAGGTGGCTTTTGATGCTTTCTTCCCTTTATTTTTCCCTGCCATTTGTATGAAGAGATTTGAGTCTATTCTCCAATCTTCTGTCAGTCTTAGATACTGTAGGACTGTCCTTCTGACATCCAAAGAGTGGAGCGAGCGTTCCTTCTCATTTCTATGGTTCTGGCAGAAGGTGGGAAGTATTATTTCCTGGTTTCTGTGAAAGTCTGTTACAACCTTGGGAAGAAAGGCCGGGTTCAGCTTCAAAATTATACAGTCTTCCCAGATTCTCAGGTATGGGTCTCTTATGGAGAGAGCCTGGATCTCCCCTATACGTCTGGCTGAGGTTATTGCCACCAGAAAGACTGCTTTGAGTGTTACTGATCTGAGGTCTGCCTGGTCTAAAGGTTCGTAAGGGGTCTTCCTTTAGTTCGTTCAATACTTGACTGAGGTACCATGGCGGGATGGAACTACGTACTGTGGGTCTCATGCGTTGCGTAGCTCTGATAAATCTTGACACCCAAGGGTGGTCTGCTAACGGGTAATCGAAAAAGGACCCTAGTGCCGAGATTTATACCTTCAGTGTACTAGGTCTTAGACCCTTGTCGAATCCTGCCTGTAGAAAATCTAGGATTTTAGGAATATAGGGGTCCTGAGTAAGGGATACTGGTTGCGCACAGTGTGAGCAAAATTTCTTCCAGACCTTAAGGTATATAGATGAGGTAACAGGCTTCCTGCTTTTCTGTAGAGTAGATATGACTGATTCAGATAAGCCTTTAAGCTTCAGGATCTCTTTTTCAGGATCCAAGCTGAAAGCTGTAAGAATTCTAGGTTCTGATGGACAAGAGGGCCCTGCGTCAAGAGGTCCCGCTGTAATGTAATGGAAGATGAATTGGGTCTTCTAATGTCATCTTCTTCAGTACCGGGAATCAGCTTCTTTTGGGCCAATATGGCACTATCAGGATAACTGCTGTATGACTTTCTTGAATCTTCCATAGTACCCTTGGTATTAAGGGTAGTGGTGGGAAGGCATACGCCAGCTCCGTATCCCAGTCCTGCGCTAGGGCATCCATCGCCGTTGGGTTGTCTCTTGGATCTAGCGAGAAGAAGTGCTCTGTTTTTGTATTTGTTCTTGAGGCGAATAAGCCTATTTTGGGAAATCCCCAGATCCTGGTCAGTTGTGTAAATACCTCCTGATTTAGAACCTATTCTGCAGGTTGTATCTTTTGTCTGCTGAGGAAGTCTGCTACCTGGTTCTTTTCGCCTTTTAGATGTACTGCCGTCAGCGATCTTATATTGAATTCTGCCCAGGAGAATATTTTCTCTGAAATACTCTGCAGGTGACGATGTCTCGGACATCCCTGGTGCCGCAGAAATTATACCGTAGATGAATTGTCGGAGAATACCCTGACGTGTCGGTTGTACAGCTGCCTCTGGCATCTCCTCATCGTCTCCCAGACTGCTTTGAGCTCTCTGCAATTTGGTGAGCTGTTACGCATCGCTCCAGGCCATGTTCCCTGGAGGTAACGTCCCTCCACGTGGGCTCCCCAGCCGCTGAGACTTGCATCTGTGGTGATATTTATGCAGGGAGATACTCTCCACGGTCTTCAGTGCCTTAAATTTGACACGTCGGTCCACCATGCTAGGGATCGCCTTACTTCTGCTGACAAGGTTACTCTGCTGTCCAATGAGGTTTCCTTTCCGTCCCATATCCGGAGGATTTCTCTCTGTAACGTCCTTGAGTGAAATTGACTCCACTGGACGCTTGATATGCATGAAGTCATTAGGCCTAGTACTCTCATGGCCTTCCTGATAGTGGTGTATTTCCGTTCCTGTAGCATATGGGCCTCCTGTCGGACCGTTGTCTGTTTGTGGGGTGGAAGGAAAGAGTGTTCTTGACCTGAGTCCAACATAACTCCCAGAAATACTTTCCTTCTTTCTGGCTCTAGACTCGATTTTTTTAGATTTATCACCCATCCTAGCCTCTCTAGGAGCGATCTGGTTTCTCTGAAATATTCCTCCATCTGCTGGCATGAATCTGCCACTAACAGGTCGGCCAGGTATGGAATTATGAGGACGTTTCTTGCTCTTAGAAAGGCCATTGCCTCTGCTATGAGCTTCGTAAATATACGAGGTGCTGAAGAGAGGCCGAACGGTAGGCAACAGAATTGAAAGTGAAGTATACTTCCTTTGTCTTTTATTGCGAACCTCAAGTATTTTTGATGTGAGGTATGGATGGGCACATGGTAGTATGCACTTTTGAGATCTAGTGTGCACATCACTGAGTTTTCTGTTATCAGTTGTATGGCGGATTGAAGTGTTTCCATTTTGAAACTTTTGTAGGCCACCCATTGGTTTAGTGGTTTCAGATTTATAATGGTCCTGTATTCTCTTCTTTATGGAGGACAGGCTAGAGTAATGGCCGTGAAACTGTTGTGACTGGGGTACCGGTATTATGGCTCTTAATTTGCTGAGCTCCTGTATGTCTGTTACTAGCCTTTGATGGACCGCTGGTGACTGGCTTTGAGTTAGGCAAAATCTTCGGCGGGGAAACTGGGTGAATTCCACCCTGTATCCGTGCGCGACTGTGCTCAGGATGCATTGATTTGTTGTGATTTCTTGCTACCCATCTAGAAAGTATTGGAGACCCCCCGATCTGCCTGGTGTCATTGTCTGCCTGACCCAGTTCCCTGGTCACGAAAGGAGCCTCTACCCCTGCCGCCTTTGGGGTAGCTCCACCTTCCGGTTTTACCCTTGCCCTTGTAGTCCTGTCTCGGATGAGATTGGGTCTTCTGAAAGGCTGGCGTTTTTTTTTCATTTGCTCTGGGAAGCCTTTC
>JARQOD010000006.1:244358401-244445149 GCA_033576555.1 Oophaga sylvatica | reverse complement strand
GCTTGGAGGACTTTCCTCCCACAGGCAGTCTGTTTATTTGACATAACGTCCAGTTTATAATGTTTACTAAAAGTATTTATGTTGGACCAAGTTGCGGCTCTACAGATTTGGTCCATAGATGCCCCTGCGCTTTCTGCCCATGACGCCGAGATTGCTCTCAGCGAGTGGGCTCTAAGACCTTCCGGCGGAGTCTTTCCTGCCGAGGTGTATGCCGCAGTAATGGTTGATTTTAGCCATCTGGCCAAGGTGGCTTTTGATGCTTTCTTCCCTTTATTTTTCCCTGCCATTTGTATGAAGAGATTTGAGTCTATTCTCCAATCTTCTGTCAGTCTTAGATACTGTAGGACTGTCCTTCTGACATCCAAAGAGTGGAGCGAGCGTTCCTTCTCATTTCTATGGTTCTGGCAGAAGGTGGGAAGTATTATTTCCTGGTTTCTGTGAAAGTCTGTTACAACCTTGGAAGAAAAGGCCGGGTTCAGCTTCAAAATTATACAGTCTTCCCAGATTCTCAGGTATGGGTCTCTTATGGAGAGAGCCTGGATCTCCCCTATACGTCTGGCTGAGGTTATTGCCACCAGAAAGACTGCTTTGAGTGTTACTGATCTGAGGTCTGCCTGGTCTAAAGGTTCGTAAGGGGTCTTTCCTTTAGTTCGTTCAATACTTGACTGAGGTACCATGGCGGGATGGAACTACGTACTGTGGGTCTCATGCGTTGCGTAGCTCTGATAAATCTTGACACCCAAGGGTGGTCTGCTAACGGGTAATCGAAAAAGGACCCTAGTGCCGAGATTTATACCTTCAGTGTACTAGGTCTTAGACCCTTGTCGAATCCTGCCTGTAGAAAATCTAGGATTTTAGGAATATAGGGGTCCTGAGTAAGGGATACTGGTTGCGCACAGTGTGAGCAAAATTTCTTCCAGACCTTAAGGTATATAGATGAGGTAACAGGCTTCCTGCTTTTCTGTAGAGTAGATATGACTGATTCAGATAAGCCTTAAGCTTCAGGATCTCTTTTTTCAGGATCCAAGCTGAAAGCTGTAAGAATTCTAGGTTCTGATGGACAAGAGGGCCCTGCGTCAAGAGGTCCCGCTGTAATGTAATGGAAGATGAATTGGGTCTTCTAATGTCATCTTCTTCAGTACCGGGAATCAGCTTCTTTTGGGCCAATATGGCACTATCAGGATAACTGCTGTATGACTTTCTTGAATCTTCCATAGTACCCTTGGTATTAAGGGTAGTGGTGGGAAGGCATACGCCAGCTCCGTATCCCAGTCCTGCGCTAGGCATCCATCGCCGTTGGGTTGTCTCTTGGATCTAGCGAGAAGAAGTGCTCTGTTTTTGTATTTGTTCTTGAGGCGAATAAGCCTATTTTGGGAAATCCCCAGATCCTGGTCAGTTGTGTAAATACCTCCTGATTTAGAACCTATTCTGCAGGTTGTATCTTTTGTCTGCTGAGGAAGTCTGCTACCTGGTTCTTTTCGCCTTTTAGATGTACTGCCGTCAGCGATCTTATATTGAATTCTGCCCAGGAGAATATTTTCTCTGAAATACTCTGCAGGTGACGATGTCTCGGACATCCCTGGTGCCGCAGAAATTATACCGTAGATGAATTGTCGGAGAATACCCTGACGTGTCGGTTGTACAGCTGCCTCTGGCATCTCCTCATCGTCTCCCAGACTGCTTTGAGCTCTCTGCAATTTGGTGAGCTGTTACGCATCGCTCCAGGCCATGTTCCCTGGAGGTAACGTCCCTCCACGTGGGCTCCCCAGCCGCTGAGACTTGCATCTGTGGTGATATTTATGCAGGGAGATACTCTCCACGGTCTTCAGTGCCTTAAATTTGACACGTCGGTCCACCATGCTAGGGATCGCCTTACTTCTGCTGACAAGGTTACTCTGCTGTCCAATGAGGTTTCCTTTCCGTCCCATATCCGGAGGATTTCTCTCTGTAACGTCCTTGAGTGAAATTGACTCCACTGGACGCTTGATATGCATGAAGTCATTAGGCCTAGTACTCTCATGGCCTTCCTGATAGTGGTGTATTTCCGTTCCTGTAGCATATGGGCCTCCTGTCGGACCGTTGTCTGTTTGTGGGGTGGAAGGAAAGAGTGTTCTTGACCTGAGTCCAACATAACTCCCAGAAATACTTTCCTTCTTTCTGGCTCTAGACTCGATTTTTTTAGATTTATCACCCATCCTAGCCTCTCTAGGAGCGATCTGGTTTCTCTGAAATATTCCTCCATCTGCTGGCATGAATCTGCCACTAACAGGTCGGCCAGGTATGGAATTATGAGGACGTTTCTTGCTCTTAGAAAGGCCATTGCCTCTGCTATGAGCTTCGTAAATATACGAGGTGCTGAAGAGAGGCCGAACGGTAGGCAACAGAATTGAAAGTGAAGTATACTTCCTTTGTCTTTTATTGCGAACCTCAAGTATTTTTGATGTGAGGTATGGATGGGCACATGGTAGTATGCACTTTTGAGATCTAGTTGTGCACATCACTGAGTTTTCTGTTATCAGTTGTATGGCGGATTGAAGTGTTTCCATTTTGAAACTTTTGTAGGCCACCCATTGGTTTAGTGGTTTCAGATTTATAATGGTCCTGTATTCTCTTCTTTATGGAGGACAGGCTAGAGTAATGGCCGTGAAACTGTTGTGACTGGGGTACCGGTATTATGGCTCTTAATTTGCTGAGCTCCTGTATGTCTGTTACTAGCCTTTGATGGACCGCTGGTGACTGGCTTTGAGTTAGGCAAAATCTTCGGCGGGGAAACTGGGTGAATTCCACCCTGTATCCGTGCGCGACTGTGCTCAGGATGCATTGATTTGTTGTGATTTCTTGCTACCCATCTAGAAAGTATTGGAGACTCCCCCCGATCTGCCTGGTGTCATTGTCTGCCTGACCCAGTTCCCTGGTCACGAAAGGAGCCTCTACCCCTGCCGCCTTTGGGTAGCTCCACCTTCCGGTTTTACCCTTGCCCTTGTAGTCCTGTCTCGGATGAGATTGGGTCTTCTGAAAGGCTGGCGTTTTTTTTTCATTTGCTCTGGGAAGCCTTTCTTTTTATCGGACGCTTTGTCCAATAGTTCGTCTAATACCGGACCGAACACCTGTAGCCAGGGTCGGACTGGCCCACCGGAGAACCGGATGATTCTCTGGTGGGCCCTGGCATCTGGGGGGCCCTGGCACCTGCTGGCATACAGGGGCCAGTTGCTTAGGGCCCCCGCTGCTCCAGGGGCCCCCAGCCGGTGGCGTGTCGCTAATAGCGGCACACCACGCAGCTGCCATGGGGGCCCGTGCCAGCGGAGCAGCAGCAGGTGACAGGAGGCAGGAGCCCCTGTCCCCGCTGCTAAAGAGAAATGAATATTCACTGCTTCCCACGCCCACATGGGCGTGTGAAGCAGTGAATATCATTACTTACCTGTCTCGTTCCACCGCCGTGTCCTCAGGTCCTCTTGCTGCGATGTTCAGGCAGAGGGCGCGATGACGTCATTAGTGAGCGCCGCGCCCTCTGCCTGATCATTCACTGCCGGAGGACCCGAAGACAGTGGCGCTCAGCGGTGGAGCGGGTGACAGGTAAATCTCTCAGGTGCCGGGGCCCTGAGCCAGCGGTGACACCGGCACCTGTCCCCCATAGCGCGCCGGTGTCCCCGCCTGCTCAGGACACCGGCACCTGGCCCCCAGCGACGAGAGGTAAGTATGTCTTTTTTTGCAGCAGCAGCTGCGGCAGCATAAAGGGGCCTAATACTATGGAGCATCTATGGGGGCATAATCTATGGGGGCACAATCTATAGGGGCATCTATGGGGGTATAATCTAAGGAGCATTTATGGGGGCACAATCTGTGGAGCATCTATGGGGGCATAATCTAAGGAGCATTTATGGGGGCACAATCTGTGGAGCATCTATGGGGGCACAATCTATGGAGCTTCTATGGGGGCATAATACATGGGCAGAATATGGGGCATAATCTCATTTTCGACCCTAGGCTTACACTCGAGTCGATAAGTTTTTCCGGCAAAATTAGGGGGGGGGGGGTCGGCTTATACTCGAGTATATATGGTATCTATTATATATATATATATATATATATAATATATATATATATATATATATATATATATATATATATATATCTCATTATACCCTATGGGGGGGGCAGCATTATCCTCTATGAGGGGGGCAGCATTATCCCCTATGAGGGGGCTGCTTTATAATCTATGAGGGAGGCTACCCCAACTCCTGCTACATAATTAAGACATGTACTACCTTATATTATACCCTGATATTAGTGTGTTTTACTGCACACTTGGTGGTCTTGTATTTATTTCTATGTAGCTACATAGTGGGCCCCAAGAATGATTTTCTCTGGTGGGCCCAAGGTGTTCCAGTCCGACGCTGCCTGTAGCCCTGAAAACGGTATTGAGCAGAGTTTATTTTTTGATAGTGAGTCACCTGCCCATGATCGCAACCACAGCGCACGTCGTGCTGCATTGGATAATGCGTTACTTCTGGCTGCAAAGCGGACTGACTTGGCCGAGGCATCTGCCATAAAATCTGTTGCCATCTTTAACAATGGTAAAGTTTTCATGATCTGTTCTCTGGGGGTTTTGTTGGTGATTTGTTCTCCCAATTCTTCCTCCCAGCGAGTCATTGATCTGGCCACTGAAGTTGCCGCTATGTTAGTCTTCATGACTGATGCAGATGCTTCCCATGCTTTCTTAAGGAGGTCTTCCGCTCTCCTGTCCATTGGGTCCTTAAGGCCTGTTGAGTCTTCGAATGGAATGGCGGTTTTCTTTGACACCTTGGCTACGGGTATATCGATTTTAGGTATGGATTCCCAGACTTTAGTATCGTCTGGGTTAAAGGGGAGGCGAAGCTTAAAGTCTTTTGGAACTACCAGTTTCTTTGCGACGTCCTCCCATTCTTCTAGTATCATGGCTGTGATGTGTTTATTTATGGGGAATACTCTGCTTCTTTTAGCCCTCAGGCCCCCAAACATCTTGTCCTGGACGGTTAGCGGCTCTGAGGATTCCTCTACTTTCATGGTATCTCGGACCGCCTGTAATAGGGTATCTGTATTTTCTGTCTTTTCCTCTCTTCCGTCGGAAATCTTAAGGAGACCTCCGCTTTGCTTGAGTCGGAATTCGAGTAGTGTGACATTTCCCCCTCTTCCAAGCTAGGGTCCATGTCCCATCTAGGTCTCTTGGGTGAGGGAGGCTGGGGTGGCGTCAGCGAGGATACGCTCGCTTGAACCTCTTCTCTAATCATGGAGCGTATTTTAGCCAATAAAGAGGTCTGCTCCTGTTTAAGAATTTTAGCCACGCATGTCTCGCATAACTTCTTTGTGTTTGTTGCGGGAATTTTGGCCGAGCATAACGGGCATTTGTTATATTTCTTCCTGACTGCTGACACGGTTTGCTTGGGAGTCTCCTTGTCCAAAAAGCAATGTGAAAGGGAAGTCCTGTAGCCATCTGAAACTAGCTCAGCTGAAAGACCCCCTAGTTACCCATTTACGTGGTATATGGTTAGCTCAAAGGATTGGACGTCCAGACGACTAGCACTCTCCATGTTCACCATGTCGGTGTGTGATGTCAGGCGTCCGTCTTAAGTAGTATGCCTTACCCAGCTTCAAGACATCTGAATCGTCCTCCGAGCTCAGCTGCTGGCAATCTGGGCGCTGTTGATGTTCCTCCTACGATCTGTGCCTTCCCCCCAACTGCGTGTGCACCATTCAGAACGCACGCTCGTTGGGTGGGTATCTGCCCGTCTCTTTTGCTCCACTCGGATCCTCCGTCGGCGTCCTCGCTGCTATGGAGCGCAGAGCTTCCGCTCTGACTCCGCCCCCCGGAAGCAGTCACAGGCGCGCCTCCGATGACGCGGCGCGCCGGAAGTGACGACGGGTCCCAGATCCAGCGGCCCACGCTATTGGGATGCCGCTGCAGCAGTTGCATGCATGATCCCTTGTCTGGGAATGCCGCCGACGCCGGGAGCAGCCAGCTCGACCGGACCGCTGAGGGACCTCTCTCGGTATCAGCGGTTCAGAGGCTTACCAACGAGCCCCCTCCAAACCCCGGAGCCCCCTAGGAGAGGATGGAGTTTTTTCCCCCCCCCGGTAGCAGCCAGCTCGACCGAGAGGTAGTCTTCTGCACATCTGTGCTTCTCTCCTGCGTCTGTCCCTGATAGGGACAGGAAAACACTGAAGGGTGGAGGTGGGGAGGGGCTATTTAACCTCTTCTGTATTCCTGTCCCCATCAAGGATATGAAGGACAACATCCTGGCGGTGCTGTCAGGAGGGACGTCCGGGAAAAGGGCGTTGTCTTATTAGTGGATAGCTCCTTTTATTTTTTGACCACACTGGAGCATTAAAAAAAATGGAATAACTGGAATTTTAAAGTAAAGGAGATTCAAAGTTTCAAACTATAATTAAGGCAAACATGTAGGCTAAATACATTAAACGTATTTAAAGTTGAACCAGAAATATTTCCATGTCTTAATGCACTAGTACCATATAGCTGTTCTGTCCATTTTACATAAAGAAAACCAATCTAAAAATTAGGATATATATATTTTTTAATTCACATAAGAAAAAACAAAACTTGTTGCTGAAGCATATATAAAGGAAAGATCTGGGGATTTTATGCCCTTTTGACACTGATCAAATTATACAATAACTGTTGCAAGCAATAAAAGTAACTTACATTTTAAAAGTAAAACAAAATGACAAGTTGAATGTCATTTAGAGATGTTACTACAGAAGCACTTGAGTGCTAGCATGTTTGATTCATTATTCGGTAACAGTAATTTAAAAGGTTAGTAAACACTTAACCTAGATACTTGGTACCACTCCTAAATGCCTCTGGGTGTTTCCAGGATCACACACTGAAGTCCATTGTTACTTTTCTTCCTTTAACCATTCTGTCAAACAAGTACTGAAAACCTTCAACAACCTACACAGTTTCACTTATCAAGATGTGAGTAATCAGTGGGACTGAGATGACGGCATAAGTAGTAATTATCAGGGCTCAAGATGTGGTGTCATTTCAAATAGTCTAACTAAATTAGTATTTCCACAGTTTAATTAAGCCCTGGAGCACATCCATGTATGTTACATCAGCATATAATATTATGCATAAAAAAAAAAAAAAAAAAATCTTCAAATAAGGTTCGGAATTTGTAATGCGATTAAAAAAAAAAAAAAAAAATTCTATATCACAACGGGGTTTGACCTGCCACATTGCCACAAAGCGTCTTTACTAAGGCAACTTGGGTTTTGATTCAGAATGGATTAGCTGAAAGACAAACGGTCATAAATCATAATTTCTTCCTTATCTCTAGACAATATACACTACTAGCTCCTCATGGAAATGGAGAAGAAAAAAATGAATCCCTGTGAGTGAAGACCACCAGAGTGGCATAGGTTTTTGATATGCCATGGCAGGTGGTCGTATTTCACACATTATATAAAAATTGTGGTAAGGGTAAGCAACTGATACAGTAAACGTGCTTCCTTCTCAGCTGCTAAGGCAATTGTAAACCTAGCCAGCTATATGACAGGCAGGCATTTAAATACACTATGCTGCCTCTTGGGTAGTAGAGACCTATAAGATTACTGTGCACTGCATTTTTAATAATCATATACAAAATTACAGGAAGTAATGACTGTCACCACCATGAATTAGAGACGCAAAGTCTAATGCAGATTTATGCCATTTTCCAAAAATGTAAAACTTCTGGAGCTTTTTATTATTATACCTTGAGACTTAATGGGCTGATCTCAGCATTTAAATAGATCTACAAATGAGACTGAAGGACTATTGTAGATCTTTAGACTGTCATGCCAGATTTCTTCCCCGCACAGCATCACCGCCTCCTGCATGAAAGACAACTCATTTGCCTGAAGCATACAGGCTGTCCGTCAACCAGGAGGAGGCAGCAATAGGTGGGTGAATAGAGATGGAGTGACACATGCTTCAAGTATGCTGGACTGGTGTTTGATAGCACTAAATTCGCATATAAATAGGTTGCAGGTGAAATCCTGCTGACAATTCTCTTTAGGCCATGCCTTCCATGCCCACCGAGAAGACAGCTCCCAGCCAGAAAACAAGCTTTGATTAAGGGGCATGTGATGAGAACATCCATCTGCTTCAAGGAAACTACTGCAAGTGCAGTGTTTTAATAAAGATGTCCAGGATCATCGCAATTGCACATTGAAGCAATATACCTGTCATCTGCACTTGGGCAGATCCTTAAAAGGTTATTCCCAAAAATCCCAATATGGTCTTATAAAAATATCCACATTTATTTGTGCCAATAACTAAATTTTAACTGTGCTTTGTTTTGCACATATCAATACACCCCCAAAAGAATGCCCCATGATTTACTTTGATTGTAACCCACCCTGTGTAGCTTTAGCATGGTTGATCATGCCAAGTGCAGTTTCTCAGCTGGCATCCAGCCAATAAGCTCTGATTTGTGCGCAGAACAGAGCAGATTCTGTAGAAGAGTAGAACATGTTAAGGGGCAGAAAGTGACTACAAGAAAGCAGAAATGTGTGCTGCAACTAAAAAAAAAAAAAAAAAAAAAAATAGAATATAGTGCAGAAAGTCTAAGTTACTTACCGTTAACGGTATTTTTCGAAGTCCATCACAGCACTACAGAGAGAGGGGATCCGCCCCTTAGGAACAGGAAACCTACAGATATAAAAGGGCGGCACCTCTCCCACACATCAGTTGGATTACAGAGAATAAGAGGACATCAAGGTTAAATGGTATACAGCAAAAAAATTTCATGCATCACACAGTAACATTAATCAATTGTTTATTACATGTGGACTACATAAGCGGAAGAAGTGCACATAAAACCTGGGTGGGAATGTAAGGGTGCTGTCATGGACTTCGAAAAATACCGTTAACGGTAAGTAACTTAGACTTTATTCGAACGTCCATGACAGCACTACAGAGAGAATTACAGAGAGTAATAACTACTTAGGGAGGGACTACTGCCTGCAGCACCCTTAGTCCGAAAGAAAGGTCTGAGGAAGCACCCAAATCTAATCTATAATGAGTGTAAAACGTGTGTGGAGAAGACCACGTAGCTGCCTTACATATCTGGTCAATCGAGACTTCTGCCCTTTCTGCCCATGAAGTCGCCACAGCTCGAGTGGAATGCGCCCTTAGCCTCTCAGGTGGCTGCTTGCCCTCGAGGTGTATGCCAGAGAAATTGCTTCCCTAATCCATCTGGCCAATGAGCTCTTTGTTAATCTACGGCCTTTGTTAATTCCTTGAAAAGAGACAAAATGCATTGTCCCGTTTCCAGGATCAGTGACTGCCAAATATTGCAGCAGACATCTTCTAACATCTAAAGTATGAAGTTTCATCTCTTTTTGATTAGATGGATTAGGGATGAACGAAGGGAGAATAATTTCCTGTGTTCTGTGGAAAGCGGAAGACACCTTAGGTAGGTATGCCGGATCCGGTCTAAGTATTATCCTGTCATTCAGGACCTGAGTGTAAGGAGATAGTCTAGATAGTGCCTGGATGTCACTTACCCTCCTAGCCGAGGTTAATGCTACCAGGAAAGCGGTCTTAAGGGAAAGAATTTTTATTGATGCTGCTGATATAGGTTCAAAAGGGGGCTCTGTTAAAGCAGTGAGAACAAGATTTAAGTCCCATGGCATGATTCTCACCTTCACTATGGGTCTCGACCTACCCGCAGCTTTAATGAATCTACTGACCCAGTAATTATTTGCGATGTTGCAACTAAAGAGTGCCCCCAAAGCTGAAACTTGCACCTTAAGGGTGCTTGTGGAGAGACCCAAGTCCAGACCCTTTTGTAGGAATTCTAGAATCTGGGTTATCGGTGTTGTGTCCCCTGCTACAACCGCCGAGCTCTGAAGAAATTTCTTCCAAATCCTAGCGTAGATCCTAGTTGTAACCTCTTTTCTGCTTTTAAGGAGAGTATTAATTACATTAGCAGAAAACCCCTTATCTGTCAGCAGCGACCGTTCAAAATCCACGCCGTCAGGTGGAGGCCCGCTACTCGAGGATGGTAGACTGGACCCTGGGAGAGCAGATCGGGAATGTCCGGCAGGACCCACGGGTCGGCTATCGACATGTTTCTGAGACATGAAAACCATGCCCTCCTGGGCCAAAAAGGAGCGATTAATATTATCCTTGCCCTGTCCTTCCTGACCTTCCTCAATACTAGGGGAGTAAGGACAGGGGAGGGAAGGCGTAGGCTAGATTGAAATCCCACTGTAATAGAAGAGCGTCCACTGCCAGAGGGCGTTCTTTGGGATTCAGAGAGCAGAACTGTCTCACTTTCCTGTTGCTTTTGGTAGCAAAGAGATCTACTTCCGGTAGACCCCATTTCCGCACAATCAGGTCGAAGATGGAAGTCTTTAATGACCACTCTCCTTGGCTCAGGAGATTGCGGCTTAAGAAGTCCGCCTTGGTATTTTCTTCTCCCCTTATATGTAGAGCCGTTAGAGAAAGAAAGTGTCGTTCTGCTATCTGAAGTAGGCGCCTTGCCACTTCCATGAGAGGACCGGAACGAGTACCACCCTGGTGGTTGATGTATGCGACTGTGACCAGATTGTCGGAGAGCACTCGAACGTGGTGACCCTGTAGATAGACAAGGAGTTTTTTAATTGCTAGCTCTACCACTGCTAATTCCTTCATATTAGAAGACATTTGAATTTGATCCTGCTCCCATGAGCCCTGAACCATAACGTCCCCCATATGAGCCCCCCACCCAGAGGGGCTAGCATCTGTTGTGACTATTCGGGATATGTCATATTCCCAGGGAACCCCCTTAGACAGGTTTGTCTCATTCTTCCACCAATCCAGGGATCTTATAGCAGCCTGGGACAAGGATAGCTGGCCTTCCAGGTAACCACCTAGCAAATTTTGATACAGCAAGACCTCAGCTTGCAGTGCCCTTGTGTGAAATTGGGCCCACCGAACCGCGGGAATGCAGGACGAGAGGGAGCCCAAAAGAGACATAGCCTTCCTAAGCAACATGGAGGGGTTACTGGAAGCGTTTAGGACCTGGTACCGTAAACGAATTAACTTGTCTGACGGTAAACTACAGTTCTGATTTTGTGAATCCAGAATTAGCCCTAGAAATTGCTGAACCCTCATCGGATTCAAACGAGACTTTTTGGTATTTATTAGCCATCCCAGCCGCTCTAAGGTAGAAATCGCTCTTTTCAGTTGCTCTAGACAATGCTCTGCCGTCTTTCCTATAATAAGAAAGTCGTCAAGGTAGGGGACTATAAGCATATTTGATTCACGTAAGTGGGCCATGACCTCCGACATAACCTTAGTGAATACTCGTGGGGCAACCGCCAAGCCAAAGGGAAGGGCGCTAAATTGAAAATGTCGCAGTGATTCCCCCATCTGGATTGCTACTCTGAGGAAACGCTGATGCTCCATATGGATCGGTATGTGGTAATAAGCGTCTTTCAGATCTAACACCACCATAAAGCAATTTTCAAACAGAAGCTTTATTGCTGAGCTGACCGTTTCCATTTTAAATGGGTGAATAATCAGGAATTTATTGAGGGCTTTCAAATTAATAATTGTTCTAAAAGACCCATCCAGTTTATGGATCAAAAACAGAGGGGAGTAAAACCCCTTACCCCGCTCTGCTTCTGGCACCTCCACTAAGACATTCTTAGCGCAAAGCTCCTGAACCTCCAACTCTAGAGCGGCCTGCTCCGATGGCGATGACCTGAGTGGGGTAATTTTAAAGTTATCCCAAGGTACCGAGGAGAATTCTAACCGCAGCCCTGTAGCTATGATGTTAAGGATCCAGCTACTGTTTGAGATTTCCGACCAGGCCGGGTAGAAGGCCTTCAATCTGCCTCCTACCGGCATCGCTAGTCATTGCGAGGGTTTTTTTGTTTCCCTAGGTGGACCTCTAAACATAAACCCTGTACCTCTTCGCCTCTTTTCATCCCATTTGGCTCGTTCCCTGGACGACCTTCGGTAGCTGAACCTCCTTCTGCTGAAAGGTCTTTTATAGGAAGGAGTTGATATACTGGGAAACTTTTTCTTGTCGTCCCCTGCCTTTTCTAAAAGTTCGTCCAGGACCGGGCCAAAAAGATATTCGCCGTCACACGGAATGGAACAGAGGCGAGATCTGGCTTGAATATCGCCCGGCCAACATTTCAGCCATAATGCCCTTCGTGCTGCATTAGACAGCCCTGCCGCTCTGGCAGCCATTCTTACTGAGTCCGCTGAGGAATCAGCCAGGAAAGCCGCCGCATTCTGAATTATTGGCAAGGTCTTCCGAATTGTCCCCCTGGAGGTTCCATCTGTTAACTGGGAAGCTAACTGGTCTAGCCAGACCATCAATGACCTGGCTGCGCAAGTGGCTGCAACTGCCGGCCTCAGGGCACCTGCCGACATCTCCCATGTGCCTTTCAAGAAGGAATCTGCCTTCCTGTCTAGTGGATCTTTCAAAGACCCCATATCATCAAATGGGATGGAGGATTTTTTAGAAGCCTTCGCCACTGCTGCATCCAGCTTCGGGGCCTTATCCCATTTACCCGTCAGGGGATCTTCAAAGGGATATCTCCGTTTAAACGCTTGGGGTAAGGAGCCTCTTTTTTCAGGCTTCTTCCACTCTCTGTCTATAAGGCCTTGGATGCTACTGTTTAGTGGAAAGGATCTCCGTTTTTTTGGATCTAGACCACCAAACATCAGATCCTGTACTGAGGGCTCTGGTTTCGCCTCTTCTACCCCCATGGTGGACCTAACTGATTTGACAAATTTGTCCATCTGGTCCAAGAGAAAACAAAAACGGGTAGCGTCTTCCGTAGAAGACGAGGAGGAGCCGAAGAGAAGCGAGGAGGTCCTGACACAACTTCACCCCTATCATGGGCGGCAGGCGACTCTGAATCAGATAAGACTGGTACATTTCTACGCCTGGAAAATTCTCCGTGTCTTGAGGACGCTTTCAACTCTGCTCTTATTATCTCCTTCAGGCTTTCGGTGAAATCTGGAGTCTCCTCCGCTATCTAAAAAGGGAAGGGGCATAGGGGGGGTTTACTATGTCATCCCATGCCCCTGCCCTTCCCCTTAAAAATGCCCTACCGTCTGTTGCATGCACGGCTGGCACAACCTCTTAGGGCAAGCGTCAGGCAGAGGGCAAGCGCAAAAGGCACATTCCCTGTGCTTGCTTTTCACCGAACACTTCTTCCCCTAGTAACAGACAAAATGGGGAAAAAAACTGTATTACTGGGTATTCTAAATCTGACGATCTCTTACCCAGATTGTACAGCAGTAGGTACCGGATCACGGGGAGGGGGCTTTTTCCCAGCTGCGGAACTTCTGCGGCTGGTGCTCCTGGCCATTGAAGAGGAGCGCTCTGTCTGCTGCTGCTGCTGGCTCTCCTGTTGCACCGAGGGAGCCTCTGCAGTGTCCATCGTAAAAAAATGGGGCAGAAGCGCTTTACCTCTTTCCTAGGCTCCTTATATCCTCCCCCGGATATCCGGATCAGCAGGTCTGGCCAGGGGTCCACCCCCGCCTACTCCCCGCCCCACGGCCCCCCCTGCACCTCCCCGCCGTCCCCACAGCAGGCTCCGTCCGATGATGCAGCCGCCAAAGTTTTCAAAAACGCCGGCCGGCGTCTCACTTCCGGTTCCGGTGGTGGAGACTCCGCCCCCTTTTTTCCCCCGCTCGCACGGACCGACGGAGGTAAGCATAATCCCCCGCATCATCGCCCCCCGAGCGGAGATCTCCCCCGACCCCAGCCGCGCTGCTGCAACAGCGGCGCACGACTGAATTTTCAAAAACCCCGCCGCGCCGTCCATAGCAGTGACGCGCGGCGGGAAATTCAAAACCGCCCGCCGCGCCGTCCATAGCCGCGACGCGCGGCGGGAAATTCAAAACCGCCCGCCGCGCCGTCCATAACAGTGACGCGCGGCGGGAAATTCAAAAAACCCCCGCCGCGCCGTTCACAGCAGTGACGCGGCGGGAAATTCAAATTTAAAAATTTTTTTTTTTTTTTTTTAAAAATCACGGCTGCACCCTCAAGAGGCCCCCCACCATGACAGGACCACAGGAGAGGACAGGGAGAAGGCATCGGGACCAGGGAGAGGGGGGGAATACTTACCTACCGGCGCTGGCTGGGAGACAGAGATCCACTGGATACTGCTCCACCTGCTCCGCACACTGCCGTGGAATCCTACCCGGACCCACCGTGGCGCTTCCAGGGGCTCCGCACCGGCCGAGGTAGGAGATTTCCTCCCCCGCTACCTGGGTCGACCGGCCGGCCTGGGTCCTCCTGAAGATCTTCATCTGTAGGAAACCCGTCCTTTAGGAACAGGAAACCAACTGATGTGTGGGAGAGGTGCCGCCCTTTTATATCTGTAGGTTTCCTGTTCCTAAGGGGCGGATCCCCTCTCTCTGTAGTGCTGTCATGGACGTTCGAATAATGACACAGTATATATGGTCTGAAAGGAGAGATACAGCCAGAAGAGTTTGTTGCTGAAAAATTCATATTTTGAAACTCCAAGTGCGGCTCTATTGATGCATATGACAGAAGATAAGCCTCTGCCATAAGCATCATCAGAACAGAAAAAGCAATTTCAGATAATTGATGTGTCAGCAGCAGGCAACACAAAAAGCTCTAAACTGCCTAGTAATTACAAATGCTGTTGAAGCATGCAGTAGATTTCAGCCCTAGGCTTAGATAGACTAGCTGACTGATTTAAAACCACACAGACAGCTATACCATAGCTCCCTACAGTCCCAGATTCAGCAGGACTGTCTTGGCATGTCCTGACTTCTAATACCAATCTACTCTCCAACGTCTTCATTGTAGCTCCTCCTCTGGGAAGTGGGGGGGGGGGGAATGGGCCGCATTTATGCTTGTACATAAATTTGCACTATTCCCCCATTTCTTGGATCTCCTTGAGACTCCATATTTGTAGGCAGTAGCTTTAGCTATGAGACAGCTCACAATCATGTACATAGGAGAATTCGGTAATCTTGAGCAGTCTTGCAGGCAGTGAACCTAGAAGCAGATTATCCAGATACTTAACGATACATTGTACACAGCCGTGTATCTCTATATCCCCTGTATACTAGAGGGGAAGAAAGTGTCAAATTTTTTTTTCATCTTACAAAACTACTAAAAATGAAGAAAAAAAAAATTACAAAAATTTAATTTTCACTTTTTTTGTGAGTCTCCCTGGGAATTGAACCCACCACCTCTATAACTGCAGGTAGAAGCTAAAGAGACCGAGCTCCAGGCTCCTGTAGTGTCACTAGAAAAATTTTGTGCACATGATTGGTATTGCAGCCAATAACCCCATAGCCAAGATGATATGCATACGTAGAGATACATTGTACACAGTATCGTATTTCTATGTATTTGTATGCTAGAGTGAGAATAAGATTTTTTTTTCTTCCTATAAAATAACTAAAAATTAAAAAGAACAATTACAATTGTTGGCATATGCAACAGCAATGTCATTTTTGATTTGCCTTTTTTTTTTTTTTTTACAAACATGACAAAAATCCGCAAACAAGGACATGTGTGGGTCGTTAATTTTATGGGGACACCAAATAACAAATCAATCTGAATATGTACACTGGTAAATGGCGAAAAAAAAAAAAGGACTTGATTGATATTTTCTCTCCAATAAAAACATAAGTTATAAAAAATGCAACAATGAGGTAGTGTTCACATTAGCGTAAATGCTGTGTGTTTTTTCTACTATGTTGTTTTCTGCAGGTGTCCGCACCACACAACGCAATAACAGTTTTCGGATTGTGCTTGCTGCATTTCTTTTATTAGTTTTCCCCCTTATTTGATGTCTTTTTATTGCTTTCTTTTAAAACTGCATTTTGAAGCGCAGAATCTAAGCTTTTCGGTAAAGGCTTTATTTTTACTCCTTCCTTTTTCCAGGTTCCACATAGAAGCTTAAACAGAAAAAAAGCGCACCAAAACTGCACAGTTCAGCAACGTTTTTAGACGCACAAGGGGTATTTTCATGAAATCACATCCATTTTGCTTGGATGTTTAGGTCGTGTTCACACGTAGCATAAATGCTGCATATTTTCTGCAGAGAAACCTACCGACGTCTCCTCCTTCCAAGGTATAAAGAAACTGCAAGTGGGCATGCATTGGGGTGTAGTCAAAATTTGCCGCGTCACTATGCATGCCAAAATTTGTCCCTCTGTCTGTCCTTCAAAAGTTGGGAAGTGTGGCCATGCTAATGTATGCCAGAAGACAAATATCAGTCAATTAGGGTACCGAAGAATACACTTCGATTATCGCAATGGTAACTTGGAGTGAGGCTAGTCAAAAGCACACAGGTGAGAATGGAGGAGCCTGCAGCACTGAAGAAAAGCATGCGCTGCTGAATAATAGCTTTAGTGGTATAAGACTAAGACCACCTATTTAGCCATGTAACGTTGAATACACACAGAGGAGCAGACTGAGATGGGAAAAAAAAAAATCGACCAAAGAACTATAAGGAAACAGTATATTGGGCTTAACAATAAGTATGCATGTGCTCTGTGAAAATAACGTGATTGTGTGAATAACAGTTTATTGTCCAGAAGATTAGCGCAGGCAAGGTTTTTTTTTTTTTTTTTTTTTTTAAGTGACAGGTTAGCATTCTTCTGGATACAAATCCCATGTGGTAGGACAGAAAGCTTGCCGAACAAGGGAGCATGGCTTTACATATAACCAAACTACAGGTTTCTCATGAGAATCATCCTTAAGGAGGCTTTTTTTTTCCTTTTCATTTAATGTATTGGTTAAGTAAAAAGACATTCTTTGAGCCAATGTACGGTATTCACATTTCCATTTGCCTGTATGAGAATACTGAAATCAAGCTTTGTGCTCATTTTGGATCACAGTGGACCACACAAAATGTACAAAACATCCAAGTGAACTGCCCAGTACATGTGGCTCCCTGTCCTGGAATTTTACTTATTCTGGAAAATACTTGCTTTCTGAGCAATGTTCAGGACTCCACAATTAGAGGAGATAAAAGCACAAATAGCAATGAAACGCTGGCTATCCAGAAGTAACATTAGGCTAGCCTCACATGTAACGGGGGAAGGAATGCCTTACTAGCCATTTTGGCTAATGGAGTACAGACTAATGAGTCGAGTAGGACTCTACACGACACAGGTCAAATACAGTACTCTTTTAGAATTATAAAAACAGAAATATGGTGGAGGGGATGTTTTGCTTCCTCAGCACAACTTGTCATTTTTAAAGGAAGCCTGAAGTCTGCACTGTCCAGGACGCTCTTCAGACAACTCTGGAGGGGTCTCAGCATTTCTGAAATTTGTTATTGAGAACCACAGTCCCGGCTTCATTTCTGTAAGGTGCCGCTTGCTTCCCAGACTACGGCGTACACATCATTGACCTAAGAGGCACATGTACGCAATAAGGCCATTGACAGTCCTACCACAGTAGCCAATATGAAAAAATGTGCAGTACTTTATTAAATTACAAAACCTCAAATGTAGTACTAATTATACTTTCTGTACTCCATAGGTTCACACTTAAGGAGGAGTCTAGAGCCGCTCAAGGCCGGCTTCATCAGAGGACGTCTAGATTACGGTACTTTTGTATGTGTGCCATCAGTGATTTTCACAGACTTATCACTTTTTTTTTTTTAAATCGGCATCTCAGATGAAAGTCACCCGTACAAGTCTGACGACAGCACCTGGGTGGCATTCATGTTGCATCGGTGTGTCTGATTAACATTGCAAGGGAGAGGAGGAATTTTGCAATTTAGTCATACACGAAAATCACGGATGGATAAATCTGACGTATTGAGGACAATCGGCTCAAAAACACTCATGCCACTTGGATCTTTTCTTTTGCAGAAGTGAAAAATCACGGATGTTTGAATGAAGCCTTAGGCAGTAAATACATCATGTTTTGCAGCTTTTTGGTATAATTTAGAGCTCCAATTTTGGGATGCGGAGGGGGATCCTTGCAGTGGAGAATATGCAGCGAATTAGCTAAATCAGTCCTGTATAGATGTATGATTATTATTACTCTTAGCAAAAATTGGTAAAATAGTGACTGAGAAAAGTAGCATTACTAAATGCTATTAGTGTACGATGATCTGATGCCTTGGAGTCTTGTGCCCTCCACTGTACCATGAACAGATTTCACATTTAATTCAAGCATTAGGATAAAAGTGAATTCACAATCATCTACAAAGCACTACATAAATGCTTTTCCCAGTTCACGTTTAGAATGATGTAGATTAAAAACAACATCCATACCTAAAATGTATGGAAACATCTGTGCTCACACAATGTGCCGCCTGCTTCTGCTGCACTGTAGGAACACACAAGCACAACATGTACACCTATGGCGCCATCTGCTGGATAAACGTGAAACAACAGAAAGCTAGCCAAACTTAAAATGAGAATATTATCCAGATGAGACCATGAAAGTAACATTTAGGCTTCTGGAGAAGTGGAGGACCATATAAACTACCTTTAACAAAACATGGGAATCCATGGCAAATGTATATTTACTGAATGAGTATATTATATGTTTGGTAGCCTATGTCCAACATGCAATAACTGGATATGTTGTTAACAGAACCGCAATGGTCATAATTTGGAATCAAACATTAAAGATTACATTATCAAACGCTGCAGATTTCTAGGCTGCAGAATAGTTTATGAAAAACTCAAAACAAAATGGTAAAATCCGGATTTTGTCGGTAGCAGTCTTACGTTTCTGTCCAATTCCCTGAGGGGAAAAAAAATGCTAAATTAAAAAAAACAAAAACACCTTTCCTGGTCAATGGATGCTAGATTAAAAAGAATGTTACCGTGTGTATAAAGCTGCAGTGTCTTACATGGGAAAGTGCCGTCCCACCTTGCAGCAGCCTCCAGTTCCGCTTTCTGTGCATGCAGGCTCTTTGAAAAATATGTTTAGAAAGGTGTTTCATCCAACGTGACATTTCTAGGCGAGTTCACATCTTGTTTTTACTCTTTCAGCACATGTTGTAAATGATTTCCATGCGAACAAATTACAGGCTTTAGCTGACCTAATGTATGCGTAGTGTTCTTTCCACATACCGAAGTAGTATGCATCAATATGCAACCCAAAGGAAAAGGGTCATACAGATAGATGCACCGTATACCTTGCAATTCACTTATGTGCATGCTTATACAATAGGAGGGTATGGCCTGTTTGGCGTATACATCTGGAGGTGGAGACTTTCCAGAAGATTTGCTGAATAAGAGGTAATCAGATGGAAATACTAGATAGGGGAGGTGGAAAGCTGCCGCAGTGTGATATTGTGAACACCGCACTAAAATCCCCACTCAGCATGCATGACAGAAAACAATGTCCAGAAACACAAACCAGAAGAGGGAAAATCTGCAAGGAAGAAAAAAAAAAATTCTGGCTGCATTGCATCCATCTCTTACAGCTTTTTAGTGTGAGACGCTCCAATTTCTTTTTGCACCATAAATATACCCAACCCCTGTAGCAACAATAGCAATATATGTATTGCTGACTTGGGTAGGTGTAGTATACCCATTCCTCACATAGTGGCTGCCAGCTGTATTGTACAGCCATCATCTGCCCATAACTGTCATAGTAGAAGGTAGCTCCGGTCATCGCTGAATAGATGAAGGATTTGATATCGCTATAACATGCAGAACTAGAGCAAACTTGTCATTTTTATTACAAAAATAATATATGAAACTACAAATTTATACAATGTACATATATACACACGTTTGCATTTTCAAGGGGTCAAATAGGGATAGTTTTAACACACATACAGCTTTGCTTTACATTTTATCAGAGAAATCTGCATATTTCTCCATTTTTGAGCCCGTTCTTGCATTATGTCGACAAATACTACATGTAGATCAAAACAGTAGATTCACCTCCCTCTATTGACTGAGCTTGCATGGCCTTCTACCTTCTAAGGCAGAGAGCTGGTGAGCAAGGAACTCTAAGTTGCCCCACCAACTTATCGGCATCGAGGTATGGGGTTTGCTAGTGGAAGAAGTGCATAAAGAAATTCTTGGCCCTGAAGGAGCAGAGGGAGGAGAGGAGAAATCAAGAAAGGAGCAGAGTAAGAAGCACAGTATGTGTGCGACACCTGTGCATGTATGTAATGTTTCAGTGATTTCAGTATTACATACATCTAATGCGCATGTGATGTGTGCGTCATGAATCTCGTATGTGAAGGATAGGGATCTAATGGCAGTAATCGGAGAATCAAAAAGGATCTAATGTGTGAGCGGTAAAGCGGATAATGAATACCTTTATTGATCATGTTGACTGCAAAAACTACACATCACAATTTAATCTTTCCCATGTGGTGATGGGAAATGTGAGGGGACATTCAAGTAAAGTGCACTGAGCTCTTTGTGGCAAACCCACCCCAGCCCCATCCCTCTGCTCGTGTGATCTCCTGGATGGACCTACAGTGGTCACTGAAGAGGGAGTTGTGTAGTCTGCAGCATGATATTTTGTCTGTGTAGATGTGGAATCTAGCCACTACACGGCACTATCTGTAGTATTCATGCCTGTATGGTGGTGGTAGTGTCCACTTGACCCCTCACTGACTATTTTTAATCCCCAATCATCTACCGTAATTAGCGGTCTGTGTCTCACTTCTAGTGTCATAGGTGGGAAGGTGAGTGACCATGTGAGTCGCCCGCCAGGGCCGTGGGATACTCAGCACCGAGCCCGTTCACTTCTATGGGGGATGTTACGGCGACACAGCTCGGTCCGTGGCCTTGGACGCTCACTGAAAAGGGGGATATTTACAGGGGATTAAAGGTTTGTAGAAATGTTCGTGACGCCACCTTTGGTACCTGGTCAGGGTGACCAGCGCTGCTATGCAGATCCGCTGAAGGGTTGGTGTTGGGCAGCAAGGTGTTAAGCCTTCCACAGGCAAGGCTGGGTCCTTCAGGGTAAACGGAGTGTAGGGGTGCAGGATGGAGAAGGGGAGTTCAGCCATAGGAGTAATAATGTGAACACACACACAAAAGTCTCTTTCTGTACCTTTACTGGTGAAATTGCAGGCACGTCCCGGGGTGCTGGCAGGGTGAAGGATGCACGTCCAGTTCTTCCCACTGAGTAGGTGTAGGGCCTCCTTACTTCTATAATGTGAGTCTCTGACCTGTATGAAACGAGGCCTAACTCTGTCTTCAACTTTACACGCCCGGCTGACTTTGTGGTACGGCCTTCTCTTGGATAGAACAGTGTCTCTAATGGCGGATCCTGCCCAGACTCCTGTCTTCCTGACCCCGGTTACGTATCAACACTTGTGGGCCCCTGCGACTTGAAGTCCCGCAGGGTCTCCAGTATCTCCTACTAGTCGTGTAGATTCTAGCAAGCTCGGACCCGGTGTCCGGTTATTCAGAGTAGAGGTAAGCTATCAATGCTATTTCCACCTCTGTTACTCTCTTTCTCTTCCACTCGCCTTTCGTCCTACTCAACCCTCTCATAAGCACACTGTCTGTAGGTTGCTGCTTCTTCTCTTTTCTTCACCGCTCTCAAAGCGTCGGCACGCTTGCTCACTGAACTACACTCAGTTGACTCAGTTCTGACTAGGATGCAGTGGCTATCTTTCCACTTGTACTAGCCTCCACACGTTGAACTAAGCTTAGAGCTGCAGACTTCAGGTTCTTTCAACAACTGCTGTTCTCTCTCTCTCACTTCCAAGCTCTGTCTGGAACGGCTATCAGTTTTCTCCGTCTGTCCTGCACCTGGCTTTGCAGACTAACTGATCTGTGCTCGCTCCTAGAGCTAACTCTCTACTTGCTTCACTCCAAGAGAACGAACAACTCTTCTCACGTTCTCTCTCACCTCACAACTAACTACTCTCAGTGTCTTCACCATCCTTATATACTCTGAAAAGGCTCCCTCTGGTGGCTCTAGGGATTGGTGATGTGTGTATGCATATTGGGTCCTCTAGTGGTCATTACCTTCGGTGCATCCCTCTAGGAAATGAGATTCCAAGCGCAGCTGGGCTCTACACATGCAAAGCAAAATTTGCTTAAGCATGTGCTGCCATTTTTCCAAAATGCTTGTTTGGGGGATGGAAAAGTGGAGTTAAAGGGTGGGTTTGGGAGAAAGCAGTAATGATTATTTTTGTGTTCTGGTGGGTTTGTATGACAGGGATGCCTCTGTGTCAGTTCCCAACCCTGATGAAGTGAGTGGGTAAAATAGCTTATCCCAGAGATGGAGTCACAGCCACAACGTGCAGTACTGAGGTGTACTATAATCTAAGCTGCTCCTACTACTTCTGAACACATGCTAAACTAAGAAAGAGCAGCTAACCATGTTTCTGTGTATAAGAGAGATCAAAGTGGCCAATCTCCATCAACCTGCTCAGAGATGACTGAAAATTAGTGATTCAACCTGCAGAAGGGAAAAGTGGTGAAAGATGAAGTAAATAAAAATAATTACCAGAAAAAGTGTTATTAATCATGTACATATCTGACAAATATACCAAAATGTTACCTGAAATGACAGGTTTGCTTTAGGAGTAGTTTGGTTTTGGATCCATGTATGAAACGGTCAATGGGCTACTTGTGCAACAGATTCAGACAGAAAATCCACTGCCCATTGTAGCTGCCATACGGTGTATGGGATTTTAAGACATTATATGCACATGCATAGGATGGTCAACACAATTGTCCCAGGGCAGAATGTCCTGTGTGCTACCCAATTAGGGGACTTCATTTGCTAACACTCAGAATCTGTACACATCCCAGCTCTTAAACTAAAATGGGTGTCAATAGTTTCCATAGTTTTTAATATGGCTTTCCATGACTTTTTTTTTATGGAGATTGTCAATCTGACTTTGAATATTACCGCTACACAAATATTAATATATTTATATATGAACTCCGAGCACTGTGCATGGACTTTGTACAGACCGCAGTCCCCTGTATGGGATCGGATAGACCTTATAGGAAGGGAGATATTCTCCCCAGGTGGCAATGTTTCTAGTAGAAATTCGCCGAATTTGCAATCATCACTGAATATAGCCGAATGCCATAGGAGTACAAATGAGTAAATATGTTTGGAAACGATCAAACACAAATTCGGCACAACTATGGCAAATTCGGATTCGGCAATAGTTTTATAAACCTATTCGCTCTTCTCCAGTTTCTAGTACAGAAGATCTGCGTGCAGCATTTGACAGAAGTTTTTCACACTTGTACAAATCCTCTACATGCCTGTGTTGGAACTCTGCTGTATTTCTATACTCCTGAAGACCTCTGCTGCGTTTGTCTCCAGTCTAAGATTAAGACTAATACGACTGCTCAGGGTTAGGAGTAGAATCTAGTTTAGTGTAACTAGTAACTAAATATATAAAGCAAAGATAAAGCTGTGCATGAAGCAGGTGCATGTATGGTACATAGGCAGCGATGCATTATTTTGAGGATTTCACCATTCTCATGCCTATAGCTGAAGGGAATTTTCTTTATTAGTCAACAGGAATACAACAGGTACAAGTTGTAACAAAACAGCCGGAAGGCACGGAGAATAGACACCTGCTCACCAAATCCCAAGTGCAAACAGCACAGCTTACCTTTTCTACTAGGAGGCTACAGTGCAAGAAAGGAAAACAGAAGAGAATGAAAACAGGAATCAACTCCTAAAAAGATGTAGTCTGTTCATTAAGCATAGAAGGAATGAACTAAAGGATTACAATGAAGAACTGAAGACGAAGATAAAGAATAAAATAAAGGCAGGATAAATGGCTGCTACAGACCCACTGCCTTGTAAGTAAGACACAGATGAACACAATGCTGATTCCTCTGCACATTTCATTACTGCAGTTACACTTTATAGCTGCCTGGTAATCAGAAACAGATGTGGCAGCTACAAGAAATGTTTACATGTCCATTATCCCCTTATTCCATGAATACAGTGGTAACTGACGCAGGCGGAGCACAATCTAAGAGGAGTGTACAGAGGAAAGATAAATCTTTATGTGCTCCCATGGGGCTTACACATCAGCAGTCATAAAGCCCAGCCAAATTAATCAGGCGGCACCATATTACCGAGATTCCATGACCTTGCAATTATCGCATAAAATCACACATGTTGGAAATGTCTGGGCTAATCAGAAGTACCATGCATATAGAGGAACAGAATTCACTGTGTAGCCATGGGACAACCAAAATCATACATGCAATCCACATCCTTCATTTCCTCAGAAGGCACAAGACTCCCTAAATCCAATCAAAGCCCCATTCAGACTTCAGGGTTTCCACCCCCCAACCCCCCTCGCACATGGGAAAAAAAAAATCCCAAAAATAAAACCGGATTTCCATCTATGTTTAGTGCATATATCCATAGCACTTGGATGACATAAGTAGTATACAAGGGCTGGTTTTTTTTCCACAGACCCATTGATTTGAGTGAGCAAACTTGATATATGACTTGGTTCAAAACAAAATTTTTTTTTTCCTTTGCAGACATACTTTGCAAAAAGAAAGAATGGGCAAGATCAGCCCCATAAACTATAATGGGTTCTTATTCTCTCGGTGAAAGCAGGTAGAACACGTGCATGTAAAACTGATGTCTGTAGATGAAATACAAGCAATCCACCAGGTTGGGTGCACAGTTACGTAGGATATCACTCTGTGATACAAGTGATGAAACCTTCAGAACACCAAATATAGGATCGGAAAAAGATTCTTTAAAAAGGAGTTATACAATACTTAGAAACCCCCTTCTCAATCACTATATTGCACTCTTAAAATAATAACATGTATGTCATGCCATCTCTGCAGTCACTTCAGTGTCCCCATCAGACAAATCAAACATCCAGAGAAAGTGAGAGCAAGTGCAGCTGTCACCTTCGGATGTGAGTTACGTATGAAGGTGGGGCAGTGAAGAGAGCGAGCTGGTAGAGCCAGCGTCGACCCCAGGGAACAGCGCCATTGCGCTAACACCTTTCAAGTGAATGGGGGGTCCCAAACATCAGGCGGTTCCCAAGCTGTAATCTGTGTGACAGCGTGGGAAAAAATGGCTCTGACCAGTGGTAACCTTATTGAAGTCACTACCAGTCACGGCCGCTGGGTATCATGGTTCTCACGCTGAACACAGAGCGACAGCGTGTGGGCCAGTGGCTGTGGCTGGTGGTGAAAAGGTTACTACCGGTCAGGCTCCTGCTGATTACTACTACTACTACTACTGTCATCAGCGTCTCCTGCCCTCGCTGTTAGCAGTGAAAAGCAGGCGATGCTTATGACAGTATTCATCAGCCAGAGCCTCTGCATAGTGGCAGCTTTACGGCTATCCACCGGTGCCATAGACAAAAAGAAGAAGATGAACGTGGATGTGATTATTAATAAAATTAATGGGTATACGAGGGCTAGTGTGTGGGGAGCAGGGTGGGGCAGTCTTTATTCAAATAAAAAATGTGCGTGTGTTTATTAATTTTTACTACTGGGTTAGTAATGAGGGTGTCTGACACTTCTCAATTACTATCCCCAAAAACAATTACCCCGATTGCCACAGCACATGGGCAATATGGAAGAGCGGAGGACAAGTGCCATGAGTAACCCTATTGAGCCTCTTTCTCAGAACATTCTCATTGCGAGGCACAATAGGGCTACTCGCAGTTAGCGGCAGGCAGGAGCGTGAGAATTTCCATGCTTGTCGCTGAACGCGATTGACCTATGAAGTTTCGTTCTGAGAAGTTTCTCACGAGACTCCAAAGGATTCAATGGGCGTTGTGGCACTTTTGCTATTGGATTACAGTTGGAACTTCCTGGATTTATTTTTAATTAATACATGGGTAAACGAGGGAGACTTTATTTAAGAGCGCGCGTGTGTGTGTGTGTAACAATTTAATTACCGGGTTAGTAATAGTGGGGTCTGATCCCGCCCCATTACTAACCTCTGGGCTTGAAGTCAGCGGACATTACACAGCAGACATCAACCCCACATATTACCCTGCTTGCCAATGTACCAGGACTGAGACAGCTGGGTGAGGAGTTGAAAAGGGGACTGATAAATGCAGGGACAAGAGACACCCTGTTTCTAAATAGAGCAGAGAAAAGAGAAGAATATTTAGCTGGGTAATGTCATGTGAATAAATAAAAAATATTTAAAAAAATTTCTTCTAATGAAATAAACCGGATTACTTACAGGTAATTCTCTTTTATAGTGTCCATGATCGCACCCACTGAGAGAGAGGATCTGCCCCTAGGAACAGGAAACCTACAGATATAAGGGGCGGTCCCCCTCGCTCCCTCAGTTGGATTACAGAGAATGAGAGGAACCGACAAACCATAATCTAAGGGAGGGAAGTGAGTGGGTGCTGTCGTGGACTCTTAAAGAGCATTGTTTTTTTTTTTTTCTCTTCGCGACGACATCACCCACCAAGAGATTTTCAGAAACTATCACCTGGGAGGGCCACCGTGCTAAGAACCGATCTACCAAAGACTAAGTCAGAGGAAGAAGACAAGTCAAGCCTGTAGTCAGTGTAGTGACTGTAGAAGGTAGATGGTGAGGACCAAGTTGCAGCCTTACTTATGAGGTAAATCGGAACGTCCGCCTTCTCAGCCCAGGAGGATGCCATAGCCCGTGCGGAATGTGCGGAATGTGCTTTTATCCCATCCAGAGGGCTTTCATCTTTTGCTGAGTAGGCCAGAACGATTGCATCTCTGATCCAAAGGGATAGCGTGCCCTTTGTGAACCCAGACCCCTTCCTGTAGCCCTGAAAGGATACAAAGAGCCCTGCTCTGCCTCCTGGAATGAGTCCTGTCTATATAGGCGAAGACAGGTCTCCTCACATCTAAGATGTTAAATTTTTCCTCTTCAGTGGTTGTTGGTCTATCATAAAAGGAGGGCAGAAAAATCTCCTGGAATCTATGGTATTTGGTAGAATCCTTAGGGAGGTAAGAAGGGTCGGGTTTTAACACTACCATATCATGGAATATTGACAGGAAGGGGGATCCACTGACAGCTTGGATATCACTCACTCTTCTCGCTGATGCTAAGGCTACTAATAAGGCTGTCTTTATTGACGCACATTTTATTGAAGCTAAGTGCAAGGGTTCAAATGCGGCCCCTGTCAACGCATCGAGAACTAGGTTCAGTTCCCAGGGCGGTACTCGAGCAATATGTACTGGGTCTGCTCGCTGACATGCTGAAATAAACAGAGCTACCCATCTGTCACCAGCGATATTGTAGCTATACAGGGCGCCTAGAGCCGATATCTGAACCCTCAGGGTATTTACTGATAACCCCAATTCTCTACCCTTCTGCAGGAATTCCAAGATAGCTTTTACACAGGGGACTTCTCTAGTGAGGTACCAATCCCTGCTAAGAAGTTTCCTCTACACCTTGGTGTAGATCTTAGTCGTGGCCTCCTTTCTACTGTGCAGAAGGGTATTCATTAAATTCTCCGAGAACCCCCTTAGTCTCAGTAACTGCCTCTCAAGTTCCATGCAGTCAGGCGTAGACCCTTCACCCGAGGATGAAGGAAGGGTCCCTGAGAGCAGATCCTGATCCCGCGGGAGGATCCAGAGGTCGGACAAAGACATGGCTCTGAGCCATGAAAACCAAGGCCTCTTGGGCCAAAACGTAGTGATCAGGATTACTCTCGCCCTGTCTTCCCTTATTTTTCTGATGATCAATGGGAGGATTATCATCGGAGGAAAGGCATACACCAGACGAAAGGCCACGGGGATTGAAGAGAGTTGAGCATATCTGGTCGGTCCGCTTTGTGTAGTGAAGGGAACTTTTCGACCTGTCTGTTGGCCCTTGTAGCAAACAGGTCTATTTCCAGAAGACCGCATAAGGCTGTTATTTTCTTGAAGATGCGGCGGCTTAGCATTCACTCTCCCTGAAGCAGGGTATGGCGACTGTGGAAGTCTGCTCTGAAGTTCTCTACTCCCGATAGTGGAGGGCTGATAGGGACAAAAGATGTGTTTCGGCTACCTGTAGTATTCTCTCTGCGGTAGACATCAGATAGTATTCCTCCTTGATGATTTAAATATGTAATGGAGGTGGCGTTGTCCGATAGAACTCTTACATGTGATCCTAGCAGCTGTGGAAGGAATTCACGTATATCAATTGCTTCTAACTCTCTCAAATTTTAAAGAGTCGTTGGCCTCAGCTATGGATCATTGTCCTTAGACTACATTTTCCCCTAAATAAGCCCCCCAACCAAAGGCGCTGGCGTCTGTAGTAACCAATCTTGAGGGTCTCAGCACACACGAAACCCCTCTAGAGAGATGGCCCCAGTCCAGCCACCATGACAGGGATCTAACTACCTCAGTTGACAGGGATATCTCACCCTCCAACTGTCCCTGCAGTCGCTCTTCCTCCTGCAGGATAACTTGCTGCAACTGTCTAGTGTGGAACTTGGCCCACTGTACTGCACGAATACAAGATGTAAGGGAGCCAAGAACGGACTTCGCCTCCCTCAGGGACATCTTAGGGTTGTCCATTGCAGACCGCACTTTATTATTGCCAGCATCTCTGTAAGTCAAAAGCGTCTCCTTCGAGAAACAGTCCAGATGGAGGCCTAGGAACGTCTGAGAGTTACCGGGAGCAACCTGGATTTGGTCCCGTTGATCAGTCATCCTAAAGCCTGCAAAGATGAAATTGCATCAGCTAGTCGATGTTCACATTCGGACACAGTTTCCTACCACCAGGAAATCATCTAGGTATGGGACCATTAAAGTGTCCTTTAAAAACATATGCCAAAACCTCTAACATTAATTTGGTGAACACGCGGGGAGCCATGGATAAGCCGAAGGGCACTGCCGCAAACTGAAGATGGAAGACACGACCTTCCAGAGTGACCATCACTCGAAGATACTGCTGATGCATCGCACGTATTGGCAGTTAATAGTATGCATCCTTCAGATATAAGACCGCCATGAAGCACCTGGGGAACAAAAGTTTAATTGCTGAATGTATGGACTCCATCTTGAAGGTATGTGACCACAGAAAGCTGTACAGTTTTCTCAAATTAATTATGGTTCTGTAAGAACCATCTGGCTTAGAAACCAGAAACAAAGGAGAATAAAATCCCTACCCCCTCTGGTCAGTCAGGATCTCCACTAGCACATGCTTGGTTAGCAGACCCCTAATTTCCAACTCCAAAGCCTCCTGCTGAACATGAGACTTTAAAGAAGTTAATATGAAGGAGTACGGGAGGACCCGGGCAAACTAATTTCGAGCCAGACGATACGAGGCTAATGGCCCAGGGATTAGATGTTATTACCTTCCATTGCTGGCTAAAAAAATGATAACCTGCCACCCACCAGAGGGTTGGAGTTAGCAGAACCTGTCTCCGCATTTGTAGGAAGGTTGCCAAATAGAGCACCTTTCTGCTTGGCCTCTGGTTCTTATAGGCTCTCTTTCTGCCGAATGGCTGCTTTCTGAAAGCCCTCCTATAGGAGGGAACATGTGTTAGGGAAACCCTTTTTTCGCCTGCTTTGGTATCTCGTCAAGCACTGTGCCACACAGGTACTCACCCTGGCATTGTATAGCGCAAAGGTTTGCTTTAGCCTGCGCGTCACCTCTCCAGCCCTTTAACCATAAGGGACAAAGGGTTGCATTGGCTAATCCTGCCGACCTGGCCGCTAGACACAGGGAACCGGCCGAGGCGTCTGCCAGGAAGGCTGTTGGCCTCTAATAAGATGGATAGAAGACAGTAACTTGTCTCTAGACAATCCACTCTAAGGCTATGGTTCCACGGTCCGGAACCATAGCGCTTTGGACGGAGCGGAAATTCCGCTCCGTCTAAGCCCCGCCCCCTTTCTGACGCGCGATCTTTCCGGAGGTGTTCAGGACACCTCCGGAACACCTCCGGAAAGAGCGCAGGGCTTCATAGCCCTGTGTTAATTATGTTGCGGCGACGCACCGTCGCCGCAATACGCTAGGACATGCTGCGGTCTGAAAAGACGCGCCGCATGTCCGTTTACGCAGGTCTGCCACCTGCGTATTGTTACGCATAGTGGAGACGGGATTTCTTGAAATCCCCTCCACTATGCTGTAACATCTGGACGCTGCGTGTTTGGCGCTGCGCCAGCGCACAGCGCCAAACACGCAGCGTTTCCTGACCGTGGAAACTCACGCTTAATGTTTTCTTCCAGCTGATCCAACCACACTAGCATAGATCTTGCGGTGCAAGTGGCTGATATCGCTGGCTTGAAGGCCCCCGTACACGACTCCCAGGACCTTTTAAGGAGAGTATCCACCTTATGATCCAAAGGGTCGGTTAGCGTTCCTGAATCTTCTACTGGCAAGGAAGAGCACAGTGAGGTTGACGCCACAGCAACATCAACCTTGGGAACCTTTGACCAAGATGTTAACTCCTCATCGTCAGAGGGGTATTGCCGTTTGGATGCAGAGGGAAGGAATCCTCGCTGTCCCCGCTTCTCCCATTCTCTCCTAACCAGCTCTTTCAATTCAGGTATCACATGTCCGCCTATTCTTTTGAGAGAGGTCTGCGAACATAATGTCTTGTGCTGTCTTGGGCTCTCTGGTGTCAGCCAACCACATAGTTCCTCAGACTGATTTAACTAAGCTATTAATACTGTCGATAAGGAAAGTGCGTCAGCCTTCCTCCGAGGATGATGACTCTTGGGAGGAATCTGAGCTCGCCACTGTCTGAGGATGAGCTTGCCAGAACCAAGTGCCTGGAGTTCCTCCCGAATTATGAGCCTTTTGTCCTCCATTCTAACTGAGGACTCCTCCTGCAGGGTATGCCCCATACAGATCTGACAAAGACTTTTGCGGTAACAGTCAGGAAGAGGCTGGGAGCACAGGGCACACTCCTTATGCTTTGATTTTCTGGTCTTTTTAACCTAAAGGGTTATACAGAAAGAAGGGCTATCAGCTTAATATGTGTGTTTAGTAACTCACCCAGTGAAGCTTGTCAACATGGTACTGGTTGCAGAGGCACAGCCTGAGATGTGGTTTGACTTGCTTTTCTGTCTCTACCACTTCTATCTGTGGAGCCACTTTACCTGGAGCGTCCACTGCCACTCTTTTTGCTGCTGTGCGGTAGCACTATCACCTCTTCATGTGGGTGCATTGTGGGGTCATTCGGGGATGACATCGCTGCACACCGGTGAGCCTCCAGCCGATACTTTTATGCAGGGTCCTCTTTCTTTTTTTGCACCCGGGAGTGTTCCCATCACTTCCGGATCCAGCGTCCCCCCTCTTCGGTGTATGCGCAGTTCCCTAGCCGACCTACTGCGTCGCCTCCCCGGAAGTAAAACTTAGTACTTCCGGGTGAGAGCTCTCTTTAGGCCGCCTGCGCACGTCGGCCTCCTGGGCACGCCAGCCTCCCTCCTACCGACTGCACGCCGCAATCCGAGACCTGCGGGGGAAGCAGGGTGGCCGAAGCAAGCACCTGCACCCCTTGAACAAGTGACAGCCCTTCCAGCTGCACAGCGCTCCCCACGTGAGCCAGGGCGGCCCCACCCAGACCCTGGCCTCCTGCTGTCCTTTCCAGATGAGGGGGAGCTGACAAACAGGCCTCCCCTGACACTGCCTCCGACGCTGGAGCCCCTGCCATTCCCGCAGAAACCGCACAGGTAGCATCACAGCCCAGGTATCCTCTTCACCTTTTCCTTCTGCAGGTTCCCTTAGGAACAGGAAACCAACTGAGGAAGCGAGGGGGACCACCCCTTTTATCTCTGTAGGTTTCCTGTTCCTAGGGGCAGATCCCCTCTCTCGGTGGGTGCTGTCGAGGCGAAGAAAAAAGTCTAAGTTACTTACCGTTAACGGTATTTTTCGAAGACCATGACAGCACCCAACGAGAGAGGGGATCCGCCCTTCAGGAACAGGAAACCTACAGATACATAAGGGCGGCACCTCTCCCACGCATCAGTTGGTTTACAGAGCACAAAAGGACCACCAAGGTTAATGACAATCCCAAGCTCTATACAACATTATTGCGTATCAGTATTTCATTTTATGTGAAACTTATAAGAGGAAGAAGTGCGCGCCGATAAGATAAAGGGAGGGAATACAAGGGGTGCTGTCATGGTCTTCGAAAAATATCGTTAACGGTAAGTAACTTAGACTTTATTCGAAGCACATGACAGCACCCAACGAGAGAATTACAGAGAGTAATAACTACTCAGGGAGGGACTACAGCCTGCAGCACCCTTACCCCAAAAGAGAGATCAGAGGAAGCACCCAAGTCTAATCTATAATGATTGAAGAAAGTGCTTGGAGAGGACCAAGTGGCGGCCTTACATATCTGGTCGATGGAGACTTCCAACCTTTCCGCCCACGAGGTTGCCATGGCTCGAGTGGAATGTGCACTCAGTTTTTCTGGTGCCGGCCTGCCTTTTGAGGTGTATGCTAATGCAATAGCCTCCCTGATCCATCTAGCTAGTGTGGCCCTTGATACTCTAAGGCCCTTCCTGGGGCCTTGGAAAGAAACAAATAAGGCATTATCTTTTTTCCAGGGATCAGTAATAGCTAGATACTCTAAGAGACATCTCCTCACATCTAAGGTATGGAGTTTCTCTTCTTTTTGGTTACTAGGATTAGGCAAGAATGATGGTAGGATTATCTCCTGAGATCTATGGAAGGTGGATGCCACCTAAGGTAGGTATGCCGGATCAGTCCTAAGTATCACCCTATCGTCCTGAATTTGTGTATACGGAGGAAGTCTAGAGAGTGCTTGGATGTCACTCACCCTTCGTGCTGATGTTAGAGCCACCAAGAAAGCTACCTTGATAGAGAGGGTTTTAATCGAGGCGACTGAGATGGGTTCAAATGGAGCCTCCGTCATGGCTGTGAGTACTAAGTTTAAATCCCAAGGCATAAACATATTCTTGACTATAGGTCTTGATCTCGCTGCTGCTTTGATAAATCTACTGACCCAATAGTTTCTAGCTATGTCACAGTGAAAAAGGGCTCCCAGGGCAGAAACCTGTACTTTGAGGGTACTGGTGGAAAGACCCATATCTAACCCTTTTTGTAGAAACTCTAGCATCTGAGATATTGGGACTGATTCTCTAGCCGTAACTCCTGAGACCTGTAAGAATTTCCTCCAGGTCCTGGCATAGATCTTAGTTGTTACTTCCTTTCTACTCTAAAGGGTATGCCACACTAAACAACATCGCTAACGGGATCGCTAAAAAACGTCACTATTTAGCGATCCCGTTAGCGATGTTGTTGTGTGCGGCATCTACCAGCGACGTGGCCCCTGCTGTGATCTCGTCCGTCGTCCTGATCGTTCCGGACCCTATTTTCATCGCTGGCGTCCCGCTGGTAAGTATCTAATCGCTGAGTGTGGCACCTTTTTTAGCGATTTAGCGGTACTTTTGTACCGCTAAAGTCGTTAAGGAGATCGCTAACCGCGATAGCGTCCTTAACGATATCGCTAAATTAGGTAGCTACTAGCGATATAGAAACAATCCCGCTAGCGATCTCATTAGTATGCGACGCTAACGAGATCGCTAGCGGGATTGTGTAGTGTGGCAGTACCTTTAAGAAGGGTATTAATCAATTCATGAGAAAACCCCCTACCTAACAATAGCGACCGCTCAAATTCCACGCCGTTAGATGCAGGCCAGCCACCTGAGGATGGTACACTGGACCCTGGGACAGGAGATCTGGAATGTCCGGTAGAATCCATGGGTCGGTTACTGACATGGTCCTGAGGCTTGAGAACCACGCTCTCTTGGGCCAAAAGGGTGCTACTAAGATCACATTTGCTTTGTCCTTTCTGATCTTTCTGACTACCAGAGGAATCAGAGACAAGGGGGGAAAGGCATAAGCCAGAGAAAAATCCCATTGTATTAGAAAGGCATCTACTGCCAGCGGATTTTCTCTGGGGTTTAGGGAGCAGAACTGTTCTACTTTCCGATTCCTTCTGGTGGCAAAAAGGTCTACGTCTGGTTGCCCCCATTTGCGCATGATCATGTTGAAGATGACGCTCTTTAGTGACCATTCCCCTTGTCTTAGAAGGTGGCTTCTTAAAAAGTCTGCGGTGGTGTTTTCCTCTCCTCTTATATGCAATGCTGTTAAGGATAGAAAATGTCTTTCTGCCAGATGGAACATGCGTTCTGACACTTGCATGAGAGGACCAGATCGAGTGCCTCCCTGGTGGTTGATATAGGCTACCGCAACCTGATTGTCGGACAAAATCCGTACGTGATGACCCTGTAGATAAATGAGGAGTCTTTTTACTGCCAATTCTACTGCCGTAAGCTCTTTCATGTTAGAGGACATGTCTATCTGATGATGCTGCCATAAGCCCTGCACTACAGAATCAGACATGAGCCCCCCAACCAGTGGGACTAGCATCCGTGGTGACCACTCTGGTTATGTTATACTCCCAGGGCACCCCTTTGGATAGGTTACGATTATCCAGCCACCATTCTAAGGACTTAATTGTGGCCTGGGATAAAGTTAGTCGGCTCTCCAGGCGGTTTCCTAGGCTTTTATCGTAACGCAAGACCTCAGCCTGTAAAGTCCTGGTATGAAACCGTGCCCATTGCACCGCAGGGATGCAGGAGGAAAGAGAGCCCAAAAAGGACATAGCTTTCCTAAGAGACATGGTGGGGTTATTGGAGGCATTTAGGATCTGATAGTGCAGGCGTATTAGTTTGTCGGGTGGAAGTCGGCATTCTTGTTTTTGGGAATCTAAGGTTAGGCCCAAAAATTGTTGTACTTGGATCTGCTGCAATCGAGACTTTGCAATATTTAGTAGCCACCCCAACTGTTGTAGAACAGATATTGCTTTATTTAACTGTTCCTGACAATGGTCCACTGTTTTGCCTATAATCAGGAAGTCATCGAGGTAGGGAACTATCAAGATATGAGATTCTCGTAGGTGGGCCATCACTTCCGCTACGACTTTTGTAAATACCCGAGGGGCAACTGCAAGACCGAATGGTAGAGCCTTATATTGAAATGTTGCAGTGAGCCTTTTAACCATACTGCCACTCTAAGAAAACGCTGATGGGTTACATGGATGGGGACATGGTAATAGGGTCTTTTAAGTCCAATACCACCATGAAACAGTTTTTAAACAATAATTTTATTGTGGAATTGACTGTTTCCATTTTAAACGGCCGTATAATCAGGAATTTGTTCAAGGCTTTTAAATTAATTATCGTCCTGAAGGAGCCATCCGGCTTCTGGACTAAAAATAGAGGGGAGTAAAAGCCTCTACCCCTTTCCATTGCCGGTACCTGCACTAGAACCCCTTTATGGCATAAATCCAGAATTTCTGCCTCCAGCACAGCCTGTTCTGCTGAAGAAGACCGGATGGGAGTAACCTTAAAGGTATCTCGGGGTAACTCAGAAAATTCTAACATGAGTCCTGAAGTCACTAGGTTCAAAATCCAACTGCTGCTGGATATTCTGGACCAGGCCGGGTAGAAGGCCGACAATCTACCTCCCACCGGAGCCGCTAGTCATTTGGAAATCTTCTTGGGATCTCGAGACGGGCCTCTGAACATGTATCCCGTACCTTTCCTCTTTCTATCGTCCCATGTGCCTAGCTCTCTGGACGACCTTCTGCGATTGAATCTTTTTCTGCCAAAGGGACGTCTATATGAGGGATTTGGAATACTGGGGAATTTTTTCTTATCATCCCCTGCCTTCTCCAAGAGTTCGTCTAGGACAGGGCCAAACAAGTATTCGCCCTCACAAGGGATAGAACAGAGACGGGATCTGGCCTGAATGTCACCCGGCCAACATTTGAGCCATAGTGCCCTACGTGCTGCATTTGACAGTCCCGCAGCCCTGGCAGCCATCCTTACAGAGTCGGCGGAAGAATCTGCCAAAAAAGCTGCTGCATTCTGAATAATTGGGAGGGATTTTATCATGGACTCTCGGGAGGCACCTTCTTCCATCTGCGACTTTAGCTGATCTAACCAGACCATTACGGATCTAGCCGTACAAGTGGCAGCAACTGCTGGTCTCAAAGCTCCCGCTGACATCTCCCAAGTACCTTTTAGAAAAGTCAGCTTTTTTGTCCAGCGGATCTTTTAGGCTTCCCATATCCTCAAAGGGTATAGAGGATTTCTTGGAGGCCTTAAGCTACCGCAGCATCTAGTTTTGGGGCTTTGTCCCATTTATCTACCGCTGGATCTTCAAAGGGGTATCTGCGCTTGAATGTCGGGGCAACTGAACCCCTTTTTTCTGGCTTTTTCCATTCCTTATTAATCAAATTTTGAATTGAATTATTTAAGGGAAAAGACCTACGTTTTTTCGGGTCTAATCCCCTGAACATAAAGTACTGGACAGACCTTTCAGGCCTCGAGTCTTCAATCCCCATGGTGGATCTAATTGCCCTGACCAGTCTATCCATCTGATCTAGGGGAAAACAAAATCTGGTAGACTCCTCTTCCGACGAGGAAGATGAGTGCGAAGGAGACGATGAAGTGGACCTCAGCGAATCTTCGCCTCTGTTAGGCCTGGCTGGGGAATCTGAGTCAGAGACCCTTGAACCCCTTTTTGACCTAGATGATTCTCCTCGAGAAATGGCTTTCATCTCTGTTCTAATCATATCCCTCAGGTTTGAAGTAAAGTCCGGAGTTTCTTCAGCTACCTGTAGGGAGTGCGGGGAAGATTTGTAAGGCATTGCCCTGTTTCAAACAGGGACTAACGACCACCCCTATATCTCTGTCCCCTACCGTCTGCTGAACACAAGGTTGACACAACCTTTTAGGATAGGCGTCAGGCAGGGGCTGACCGCAGAGGGCACATTCCCTATGCTTCGTTTTTCCTGCACACTTTTTTCCCTGATAAAAGGAAACACAAGGGAGGAATAAACTGCATCATCGGGTATACTTTCACGAAGATCCTCTTACCCGCCAGCAGTAATAGGTACCGGATCACGGGGGGACCAGGTGATGACGATGCCTCCACCGCTCTGGAGGAACCTCTACGGACGGATCCATGTCCTTTGGTTTTCACTGGCTGCGGCCTAGAGCGAGTCTCCTGCTCAACATGCAGGCTCTGCTGCTCTGAGGGAGCTTCTGACCCCTCCATGCTGGATCAGAAGCATCTGTGCAGCTGGGCAGGTCCCTTTTATCCCCGGATATCCGGTACAGCAGCATCAGATGCCAGCGATTCGCCCTTCCCCCCCTGGTCTAACCCGCCTCCCCCCCCTACTGCAGCGCTCGTGCCCCCAGCGCCCCCTGACCTAACCGCTCCGTGTATCGGAGTCGGCTGCGAATTCCAGCGGCGCAGGAGGGGAAACGCCGGCCGGCACCTGACTTCCGGTCCGGCGTCTCAGGCCACGCCCCCCCGCCGCGCGTCACCTCCGCCCCACCGGAAGATCGCAGGGACGCGCCGGGGGAGACGCAGAGGCGCCGAACCAGGCCCGGAGATCCCCTGACGCTCACCCCCGCGCCAGTTTCATGTCGCACAGATGGCTCGGCAACACCGCACGTTCAGCTGCCCAGGGAGGGGAACGAGTATCCAGGAGGGGATGGCTATACTCACCTGCTACGCTGGCCAGAAGACGGGATCCTCCGGACACCGCTTCCTGCTGCTTCGCACACTGCCGTGGAGCCCTGCCCGGGCCCACCGTGGCGCTCCAGGGGTCCCCGCACCAGGTCGAGGTAGGAGACTACTCGCTACCTGGGTCGACCGGCCGGCCTGGGAAAACGAGGAAGATCTTCATCTGTAGGATTCCCGTCCTCCAGGAACAGGAAACCAACTGATGCGTGGGAGAGGTGCCGCCCTTATGTATCTGTAGGTTTCCTGTTCCTGAAGGGCGGATCCCCTCTCTCGTTGGGTGCTGTCATGTGCTTCGAATAAATATGTATTTTAACTGTCTTTGGTTGTTTGTGACTACACCAATAGCTGTTCTCTTTGGTATACAATGATTCAGGAGTACTTCACCTCTCAGTAAATCATTTCTATTGATGGGGGAACCTTATATATTAGCATTAGTCCAGCCTTGAAATATTATTGGTGATCAGTGAGTTTTTTGCTAGTCATGTTCTGCTGATATCAGATGGGATATTAAAATCCTAGTAATAGATTTCCTTTAAAGCCTATTCAATTTTAGGGGGTCCTTATTAAACTGGGCCATGCAGAGTCATCCAGGACTGTTCATAGTTAAAGCCAGTGTCCTGTGATTGCAATGATGTCTTCTCCAATTCTAAAACTATCTTTAGAGAAAGTTATAGGTTTATGGGGCCTAGCATTATGTAGCTTGACTGAAGCTGGGCACTAGAAATAAGTTTTTTTTTTGTAAAAAGTGCACAGAGTGCAGCCAACTACTTTCTGCTCTGCTCTTCTCGCCAATTGTGGCACCCTTACTAGTTTTCTTTACTAATGCAGCTGTGTTTCAGATGAGTGATTTTAAAAAGCAGTTACTCAGCATTCACATTTAATATGGGACACATCAAATTCTGCCTGTGACCACATTATTCTTTACCAAAATGTAGTTGTTGGCAAAAAGCTGTATCTTGATTTGTGCTCCAAGAAAGAAACAGAACACGTAGCATCTGATGAATGCGACTAATAGTCAAAACAAAGATTTGGCTTGACGGGTTTATATGCATTGCACATTAAGAAGCCTCTTGCAGTTTGGCACTTTCAGGGTCTCTGGAGATTTCAGTAGCTACCTGGACATAATAGTGTTTGAAAGTTACGCCATCCTACCTGAAACATCTCAGCTACATGCTCCAAGGGCAAGCTGGTCTCTGTAGCACGCGAAGCCTGTCTAGACACTCAATTTAGAGCACAGCAAGCCTATTTCAACTTCTATTAAACAATATGTAGAGCAGAAATTGTTTTATTGTGCAGTTTTGGACAGTGCACAGTCTTTTTATTCACAACCCTGAACCTGTAAATAGAAACAGTTTTCCCTTCAACTGTGACAAAACGGTGCTCTTAACAAGCGGTTTTCTATATAATCTCATACCGTAATTTTATTTTCACTCTCGGTTCATGGCTACAGAAATATTTATTCGATCTAATTTACTATGTGCTGTGAACGTTCTCCCTTGCATTAGTGAAGGTGCTATATTTATGCCACAACTGAGATTTTCCTTCTGCGTTGGCTGGAAAGTTAACATTTTATGGATAGCCAGCGAAGAGTTGAACTAAATGGCACATGCAGTATTCTGGCTCATAGCCGGTTTGCCAAATTACCTTTCGCAGAAGTATTCAATCAGAGAAAAACGAAGCTTTCCCTGTGCATGTGGCATGGTGATTTCATTTTTTGGATACGTATTTTTTTCTTTTTGCTTTTTTATGTTTAATTAAAAATACAAAAAAAAAAAAAAAAACAAGCATCAATTAAATAGTACCTTGTGCCCTTTTGGCAAAATTGTGTAACTGAATTGGCCAACAAAAGCTTACATTATTTTATCGCATTACTTAAAAAAAAAAAAAAAATTGTATTGGCTTAGGAAATGTAACCACTGTACCAAACCTTAGATAATAGATGGTATTCAGGCTAGCAAATATTGGAGATGGATTTTTATGCCTAGCTGTTAGGTTTAACGTCTTCATTTTTACTGGCAAAATAACTTCTGCCCACACAGGATACACTAAACTTTCATTACTAAGAAAGAAAAAAAAAAAAAAAAAAAAAACTTACCCATCAAGCATACAACATTTTCCTGTCTGGAGCAAAACCTCAGTGCCACAAATAACCAAACTGAATCCCTGCAGCTAAGGGTGAAGCAGCAAGAATAGCTGTATTTCTAGCTTTCGCTCGGTCATGAAGGTTAACATATACAAGAACTACCCCCTTGATCTAACTTTTATGCTTACCATGACAACCAAGTAGCAGAGGTACGCCAATTCCCGTGGTTGCATCTTTTCAGAAAATCTTAGTCTCTAAGAGCAAGCACTTCAAAATATATAAAAAAAAAAAAAACACAACACCACACACCATCCCTAGGTCCAGCTCAGTCTCTGCTTCCAATGTTCACTAGTGGCTGCAGCACGGACATTACATCAGCAGCCAATTATGGAGTTCAGCAGCTCTGCACCAAAATCAAAGTTTGGCTGCTGTGTTTTCAACATCAGCGCCGCGGCCAAGACTGGACACCGACAGTCAGGAATGAACCTGAGGATAGTGAGTAAAGAACTTTGGTTATAATAATATCAGAGACTTCCATTTTGTATCTGCGTCACTGATGAAAATCACCCATAAAAATGTAATGGTTTGTGGCAGTGTGTAGTTCATGCTTAACATTGGAATATATTTTTTCAGAAGTGAAAATCACGGAGGGTAAAAACTCAAAATTCTGACAAATCGAATGAAAAACACTGATGACACGCAGTCAAATTTTTAGTTTTAAGAAATATCACAGACATCTGAATAAGGTCATAACGTGAATGTCCGTACTACTATAGCAGTTGCTATTCCGCTGACACCATGCTGATAACACCTAATAATTCATCTCCTGACGTAGACCCTGCATTACTACAAAATACCAGTGATGGCCTTTCCGTTGTCTCTAACATTATGTCCTCCCTCTATCTAAAATGGAATCGGTGAAAAACTGAACTTGTTTTCTCCCTCTACTAACATACTGATGCAGTGTGTGGCTCCACCATTACTACCCAGCAACATACCCACTGTCTTGGTGTTATCTTTGATTCAGAGCTTTCCTTCAATCCCCACATACAATTACCTGCCCACTCATGTCACCTACAACTCAAAAACATCTCTAGAATTAGACCTTTTCTTACCTTTGACTCGGCAAAAAAACACTTACTGTAGTGCTTTCTGCTCGTCTGGACTATTGTAACTCTTTTACTAATTGGTCTCGCTTCCTAAACTCTCGCCCCTCCAATTTGTTCTGAATGCAGCATCCAGGATCATATTCCTCGCCGACCGCTACACCGATGTCTCTTCCCTGTGCCAGTCATTGCACTGGCTGCCCACCCAATGAAGAGTTAATTATTGTCACGTCGCCGTTGGATTCAGTGGGTGGTGCTCCTGCCTTGGCTGCTGGGAGGCGCCGGACTCCTTCGGCTGGTGGTGCCGGTGATAGGAGAGCAGTATCCTCATACGGTTCCGCTCCTTTAACGCCGGCCTCTGTCGCTGCGCATCGCCATGTTTCGCCTGTGGGTGGTGTTGGTGACAGAGAAGGGGTCTCTGCGCAAGCGTCTGGTGGGTGTAGGCTTCGCTATTCTGTCGGAGGTGAAGTGGTTGATGTCAGTCATGCATCAACATCTGGCCTGGTTCTGGGGGCGGTCCAGATGAGGTCATCAGACTGTGAGCCTGTGAGGGTGAGTTTCCACGATCAGGATTCTTTCAGGAAATGCTGCGTGTTTGGCGCTGTGCGTTGGCACAGCGCCAAACACGCAGCGTCCAGATGTTACAGCATAGTGGAGGGGATTTCAAGAAATCCCGTCTCCACTATGCGTAACAACACGCAGGCGGAAGACCTGCGTATCCGGATATGTGGCACGTCTTTTCAGACAGCAGCATGTCCTAGCGTATTGCGGCGACGCTGCGTCGCCGCAATGGAATTTAACACTGGGCTATGTAGCCCTGCGTTCTTTCCGGATGTGTTCCGGAGGTGTCCGGAACACATCCGGATTGACCGCGTGTCAAAAAGGGGGCGGGGCTTAGGACGGAGCGGAATTTCCGCTCCGTCAAATGCGCTGTGGTTCCGGACCGTGGAACCACAGCCTGAGAGGTAGCCATGCCCTTCAAATGCCTTGAAGCCTAGCTTGCAGGCTGCCAGATATAGTCTTGGTTTCCCAAGTGCTAGTTTGTTTTGCTATTGTATCTCTGACCTTGCCTGGATTTCTGACTCTTCTACTGCCTGCCAATTTTGTACCTTTGCTGCCCGCCTGGTTTTGACTAACTTTAGCCTGAATTTCTGACCCTTCTACTGCCTGCCGATTTTGTACCTTTGCTGCTCTCCTGGTTTTGACCCTTGGACTTCTGACTACGCATTTGGTCTCACTTTTTATTCCCTTTTTAGCGTCCTTCTTACTCCGGTCCACTGCTCTCATAGGCAGCTACCCCCTGGGCTTCGCTGTAATTCCAGATCCCTGTATAGGGGTAAAGGCTCTCGGGGTGCTGTCTTACCTGCAGTTCAGACCTGCAGTGAGCAGACGTCACAATTATAGACTTATCACTCATGCCCACAAAGTGCTCCACGGTTCAGCACTACCGTACATCTCCTTTGTCTCAGTCTACCACCCTACACGTGCCCTCTGTTCTGCTAATGACTTAAAACTAAAATCAATAACCTCCCATTCTCATCTCCAAGACCTCTTGTGTGCTGCGCCAATTCTTTGCAATATACTACACAGGACAATGTTTAATTCCCAAAACCAATAGTTTTAAGTGTGCCCTAAAAATGTATTTCTTTAGACTGGCTCATCACCCCAAATGACTTATCCAATTATGCGCATTAGGCCCATACAAAATTTTCTTCAAAATCATGACCCCATAGCATCCGTTCAAACACTCCATGCTATTAATCACCCTCTGTGTCTGTACTGTACACATACTGGCTGGCGACCAGTTGATGCAGCCTTAGGTGCATGCCCTATTTAGTATATTATGGCTGCATTGTACAATACAACCACATTTTACCATCCACCTTTCGTGTCTCCCCTATTACCTCAGATTGTAAGCTTGCGAGCAGGGCCCTCACTCCTTTGATATCAAAGTTATGCTTATTCTGTTATGTCTTTGTCTGTACAAGTCCCCTCTAAAATTGTAAAGTGCTGCGGAACGTGTTGGCATTATAAAAAAATATATTGTTATCTGACAAATGTACCCAAAATGAAAGCAAGGAAAAACTAGAACTTTATCAATGTAAAACAAGCTCTCACACATTAGTTGGAAAAAAAAAAAAAGTTGCTGCTTTTAAGTTCTTCGGTTTGTGATGCCACGAACTTTCTTTGGAAAAAATAGGATTTTATGGCAAAAATATAAACAAGCTATTCTTATTTGGTATCACCAAGGCCATAATGAACCAAACTAGAAGATGAGCAATTAGATTTATCCTGCCCATACAAAAAAAACAAAACAAAACAAACATTTCAATACAAAGCAACATGTGCCCCAAAATAATACAAGTAAAAACTAAAACGAGTTTCAAAAATACGGAAAAAAATTAATAAAAAAAAATAATTTAGCACTTATGTTTTTCGGTTCTGCCTGCAGAAGGGCAAATCATAATGCGTTTTCACCCAGCGATTAAAGAGGGCCGTTAAGCAGCAGCTAGGGGTCAGGATGGAAAGGCCCAAAACCATTCCCAACAGACTGGACTGACCGGATTACCATACAGCACAGGAAAACTTAAAAAGGTTTTTGGGGGGGGGGCTACAGGTGGAGTCAAGGGGTTATATAAGCATTTGTAGCATATGACGAAACTGGTGACAAGTTCCCTTTAATGAAACAGACCAACAGCGTGAAGCAAGTCATTAATACCACAAAGATAATGTTGGGGGGAGGCCATTTTAATTGGGAGTAAAAATAGTATACCCCATTATATCTTGAAGTAGTTTTCAAAATGAGGGAATGGGGAGGCAAAGAAGGTTTCAGTACAGTAATAACGCCAAGGGACTTATTTTGCCAAGTAGTTATAATCAAAATAGGTTTTAGACTAGATTTTTATGGCAATGGACTGTGGACTCAAGGAGTCCTAGCACTCACTACACCACTAGATGAATTCCTGTTAAACTTAAGAGCTAACAAACTTCCCAAATACCATTAAGCAGTGCACTTTTTTTTGTTAAATGGAGCGATATGTGGAGGTGAATAATATAAAGGGCCCCATAAAAAAAAAAAAAAACAACACACCCTTCAGAATTACTTGGATACACTCCTGTGGAATCTTTCAATAAAAAGGTTTTTTTTAAAAAATTACTTTGATACATAAAGGCCTTCCAAAGTTGTTGCTCTGTAAAGTTGCAAGCCAGATTGAAAAATAGGGCAGCTTACTAATGTCTGGAAAAGGTTGTGATGTTAAAGGGTTAAATTATATATTTTAACTTCCATTCAAAAGCTCTAGTTTCTCAACCTTTCATGGAGAAAAATTTTAATTGAAAGGAGTCAACCTGCCATCAGCATATATTGTACTGAATAGAAGTATACTTCCAGATCGGTCTAATTTAATAGGAAGAAAGCGTTTAGGTAGCCAAACATTCACACATGGCTCCCACAGTGAGTCTACTGTGCTGTGTCTGCAAAATCTTGGCGTTTCTTTCAAGCAAGTCAATAACAGGAACTTGATCATAAATGCCCTGGTTTCCGGATAGTACAGCACTTTCAGCTGCTCTGCCAATGGTGCATACGAAGGAATTAAACCGGCAGAATTGACTGCCAGGAAACTGCTGGTGTTTTTAGATACGTTTGTTTCTGCGTTACCAGCTTATGGTCCTCAGACTATTTACTTCACCTTATAGTCCTAAGGACATTTACAACCCGGTATACTCGGACACATGATGGCACTACTTCTATAAAGTGGGGCTTCTGATTGCTCTCCACCTCCTATGTGGTGGGCCGCCAGCGGTTCACCTTGCCTCCACGGCTTACTATTTTTTGGATGGAGCCGACTAGTTTCCAAGTGAAAGAAGTTCAGTCCAAAACTATTGGTTATTAGTATTACCCCCTCAGTGGATAAGTCAGTTTGTTTAGACACTTCTTTTAAAATAAATAGTAAGAATGTAAAATTTAAAACCACTGACTTGCTGTTATCCAAAAGGACATTCTTTTAGAATAACCCTTTAATATACAAGCAGTCAGAAAGCTAAATGTTCAAGAATAAAAAAAACAAAAACAAAACACAACAAACGCTGTACAAAGTTGCTATATCCCACTTCACTTCTCTGCAAGCAGGAGTATACAGAAGAACTAAACCTTAGCAAGAACACTAAAAAAGTAGTCAAAATACAGGACAATAGCCATATATTCTACACAATGATAATTTCCTTGACAACTTCAGTCTACAGAATAAAGAAAATGAAATGCTACACCACAAACTACCTCAAGATGGAGCACTTTGCTGAAGATTGGAGCGGAGCTGAAGATCCACTGAATGTCTACAGTATTTGTAAGGAAACAACAACCACACTGGAGAAAGGCAAGTAAACATGTGGAGGCTGCACCTGCTGTGGACTTGGCTGCCAATTCCACCTGATGCACCGAAAAGTGCAAAAATCTACAGGAAAAAAAAATGCATCATTTATGCACAAGAATGAGCAAGCTGCAGATTTAAGATTTCTCCACATTCTTAAACTTCTACGCAGTTTCTTCCACTGTTTCTCATTCACCGTACATGCAGATAAAGGAGATTCTACAATATATACAGTACAGACTGAAAGTTTGGACACACCTCATTCAAAGATTTTTCTGTATTTTCATGACTATGAAAATTGTACATTCACACTGAAGGCATCAAAACTATGAATTAGCACATGTGGAATTATATAATTAACAAAAAAGTGTGAAATAACTGAAAATATGTCTTCTACTCTAGGTTCTTCAAAGTAGCCACCTTTTGCTTTGATTACTGCTTTGCACACTCTTAGCATTCTCTTGATGAGCTTGAAGAGGTAGTCACCGGAAATGGTTTTCACTTCACAGGTGTGCCCTGTCAGGTTTAATAAGTGGGATTTCTGGCCTTATAAATGGGGTTGGGACCATCAGTTGTGCAGAAGTCTGGTGGATACACATCTGATAGTCCTACTGAATACACTGTAAGGCTGTGTTTCCACTATCAGGAAACACAGCGTATATGACGGAGCGGAAACTCCGCTCCGTCTAAGCCCCGCCCCCTTTCTGACGCGCATTATTTCCGGAGGTGTTCAGGACACCTCCGGAACACCTCCGGAAATAACGCAGGGCTACATAGCCCTGTGTTAAAATCCGTTGCGGCGACGCACCGTCGCCGCAAGACGCTAGGACATGCTGCGGTCTGAAAAGACGCGCCGCATGTCCGTAAACGCAGGTGTTCCGCCTGCGTAATTTTGCGCATAGTGGAGACGGGATTTCTTGAAATCCCCTCCACTATGCTGTAACATCTGGACGCTGCGTCAGCGCACAGCGCCAAATCACGCAGCGTTTCCTGATCGTGGAAACTCACCCTTAGAATTTGTATTATGGCAAGAAAAAAAAGCAGCTAAGTAAAGAAAAACGAGTGGCCATCATTACTTTAAGAAATGAAGGTCAGTCAGTCCGAAAAATTGGGAAAACTTTGAAAGGTTCCTCAAGTGCAGTGAAGACGCCGGTATAGTTAAATGCGGTAGTGGCGGGGGGGTTTTGGGGAGTCTGCGCTGGCGGCAGGCGGGCCACCCTGCCTCACAGGGGCCCCATAGCGGCTGCACGATGTGCTGCTAGCTGGGGGCCCCTGGGGGAGCGGGGGCTCTAGGCAGCTGCCTGGTCTGCCTGCCCCCAAAGCCGGACCTGCCTCCATATTACTCCATGGGCTGTAAAACATTTATCAAGTTTCTTAGAAAATTAACCCCCCCAATGGTGGTTTGCACATTAATGACCGGGCCAATTTTTACAATTATGACCACTGTGCCTTTATGGAGGTTATAACTCTGGAAAGCTTCAGCGAATCTTGGCGATTCTGAGATTGTTTTCTCATGACAACCCTGGCACACGCTGCCAACAGCGGTGCTCCAGGTGCGCCAAACGTCTGTGGAGAAAATCTTAATGCTTAAAACATACAACACTGGACTTCACCCCTCAAAACAAACCTATTTCAACACCCTCATCACCTCACTATCCAATAACCAGAAACGTCTCTGACACTTTTCATTCCCTACTCAACCCAAGAGTGCAGGCCCCAACAACGGATCTCCATGCTGACGATCTGGCTAATTATTGCAATGAAAAAAAAATTGACCATATCCAACAGGAAATTATCTCCCAATCCCCTCATATCACGCACTGTCCTCCCTCCCCCACTGCTTCTAGCTCACTCTGTTTTTGGAACCAGTAACAAAAAATAACCAGGCTCCTTGCATCTTCTCGCCCTACCACTTGCACCAATGACCCCATTCCATCACATCTCCTCCAGTCCCTTTCCCCTGCTGTCACCACTCACCTAACAAAAATATTTAACCTCTCTCCTTCGAGTATCTTTCCTTCCTCATTTAAGCATGCCATCATACAACCATTACTCAAAAAACTATCCCTCGACCAAAAATGTTAAACTAACTATAGACTTGTCTCTAAACTTCCCTTCATCTCTAAACTTCTGGAACGCCTGGTTCATGTCCGACTTATCCGCTATCTCTCAGATAACCCTCTCCTTGACCCTCTACAATCCGGTTTCCGCACTGTAAACTCTACTGAAACTGCCCTCACGAAAGTCTCTATTGATCTTCTAACAGCCAAATCTAATGGTCACTACTCCATGCTAATTCTCTTGGATCTCTCCGCAGCATTCAACACTGTGGACCATCAGCTCTCCTCCTCACTATGCTCCGTTCCATTGGCCTCAAGGACACCATTCTCTCTAGGTTCTCCTCCTATCTCTGACTGCTCCTTTACTGCATCTTTTGCTGGCTTCTCCTCCTCTCATCTTCCCCTTACTGTTGGGGTTCCTCAAGGATCGGTTTTAGGCCCCCTCCTCTTCTCTTTGCATACTGCCCCTATTGGTCAAGCAATCAGTAGATTTGGGTTCCAGTACCATCTCTATGCTGATGACACCCAATTATACACTTCCCTGATATCACTCCTGCCTTTTTGGAAAACACCAGCAATTGTCTTATCACTGTCTCTAACATATCCTCCCTCTATCTGAAACTGAACCTTTCAAAAGTTGAACTTGTGTTTCCTCCCTCTATTATCCTACCTATGCCCATTTCCGTGTGAGGTTCCACCATTACTCCCCAGCAACATGCCCGCTGTCTTGAGGTCATACTTGATTCTGAGCTTTTATTAACCTCCCCACATCAGATCACTGGCTCGCTCTTATCTGAACCTCAAAAACATTTCTAGAATTTGACCCTTTCTTACTTTCGACTCTGCAAAAACTCTTAGTTTATCTTATTCATTCTCACTGGACTATTGTAACTCTCTACTAATCGGTCTCCCTCTTACCAAACTCTCCCCTCTCCAATCCGTCCTGAATGGTGCAGCTAGGATCATATTCCTCACCAATAGTTATACCGATGCCTCTACCTTGTACCAGTCCTTACACTAGTTACCCATCCACTCCAGAATTCAGCATAAACTTATTACCCTCACCCACAAAGCACTTCATGGCTCAGCACCATCCTACATCTCCTTACTCATTTCAGCCTACCACCCTACCCGTGCCCTCCATTCTGCTAATGACCTGAGGTTAACATCCTCATTAATCAGAACCTCCCACTCCTGTCTCTAAGACTTTTCACATGCTGCGCCAATTCTTTGGAATGCACTACCCAAGTTAATACGATTAATCCCCACAGTTTTAAGCGAGCGCTAAAAAACGCATTTGTTCAGACTGGCCTATGGCCTCAACTCATTAACCTAAATATCCCTGTGTGGCTCATTCAAAATTTTTTACCATAACCAGGTTTCTCGCATAATGTTCTCACCCGCTTTATGCATTTAATAGCCCTCTAAATATGTAACAGTACAGACACAGACTGTTAACTGGTTCATGCAGCAACAGGAACACCCGATTCTTACACTATGGCTGGTCCAAACAATAAAAGCAGTTACCATCCACCTTTCGTGTCTCCCCTTTTTCCCTACAGATTGTAAGCTTGCGAGCAAGGACCTCATTCCTCTTGGTATGTTTTGATCTATGTGTTTATTGCTATACTGTAATATCTATTGTCTGTAGAAGTCCCCTCTATAATGTAAAGCGTTGCAGAATATGTTGGCGTATAAATAAGAACAATTTCTGATTTTTGGGAGGCAGCGCGAACAAAAAAACAGGAATTCAGGAATTTTTTTCTAGGGTGGGACCACTGCCTGTAGGACCTTTCGTCCGTAAGCCAAATTATTGACCTGACATCACATCTATCTTGTAGTGTTTACAAAAGGCTGTTATATTAGACCAAGTTGCAGCCCTGCAAATCTTGTCTATGGAAGGCCCTGCTCATTCGGTCCAGGATACAGAAATCACCCTTGTGGAGTGGGCTTTAATTTTAAGCGGGGGAAACAGCCTCTCTTTTCATTCTTTGGGGTATGACAAAGATGGAAGAACGATCTCTTTGCTCAAATTTGTCTTTGACACTACCTTTGGCAGAAAGGACGGGTCAAGCCTAAATATTAACCGATCCTCTAGGGTCTGCAAATAGGGATCTTTAACTGACAGTGCCAGTAATTCACCCAAACGTTTTGCTGTGGTGACTGCCACCAGGAATGCCATCTTCATAGAGAGAAAGTTGATGCTGGATTCTTCCTGGGGCTCATAGGGGGATCTGCACAACGTACTTAACACAAAAGTTAGGTCCCAAGGTGGAACTGTCTCTGACTGTGGGTCTTAACCTGGTAATGGCTCAAGAGAACCTTGCCACCCAAGGGTGGTCCGCTAAAGGAAGGTCCATAAAGGCGCCAAGGGCAGAGACTTGTACCTTTAGCGTACTAGGCCTTAGGCCCATCTCAAATCCTCTCTGGAGGAAGTCCAATATTCTGGGAATGGAGTAAATAAAGAGCAGCATCCATCCAGGTGAAGGAAAGTAGAAAAGCTTTATTCTGCCATCATGAATAACACGACGTTTCGGCCATTCAGTGGCCTTTTTCAAGTGATATATTCTGGGAATGTCTGGGCGGGCTGTGCTCGAAGTAGATTCCCCATGTAAGAACAGAACCTCATCCATATTTTGGAATAGATTGCCGATATCACTGGTTTTCAGCATGGTAGTTATCACCCTGTCTGATAACCCCATGGAGCTTAGAATTTTCCGCTCAGGATCCAGGCCGTCAAGCACAAGACGAGTGTCTTGGTGCCAGAGGGGACCCTGGGACAGCAGGTCGCGTCGGTCTGGAAGGGGAACCGGATCTTCCAGAGTCATGTGGTGTAATACTAGAAACCAACTCCTCTTGGGCCAGAAGGGAGCTACCAATATCACTGTGGTCTGTTATTCTCTGATTTTCCACAGGACCCTCGGTATGAAGGGAATGGGGGGGGGGGAGGAAATGCATCAGACTTTCTTCCCAACTCAGATAGGGCATCTATGCCTTCTGGGTTGTCCCCTGGATTCATGGAGAAGAATCTTGCCACCTTCACGTTCTTCCATGTCATGTCCCCTATCTACGGGTCAACTGGTGGAATACTTCCGGGTTCAGTACTTACTCGGAGGACCAACGCTTTTATCTGCTGAGAAAATCCGCTGTTATGTTCTCAGAGCCATTCAAGTGCACCGCGGAGATGGACCAAAGATTCCTTTCTGCCCACCAAAATATACTTTCTGCTAAGGTCTGTACGAGCTGGCCCCTTGGACCTCACTGGCACCACAGAAAGGAAACTGCTGTGATGTTGTCCAATAGCACCTTCACATGACGATCTCTGACAGTATCCTGACGTTGCAGTCTCCCATACTACCTTTAGCTCTTTAATTGGAGGACTTCTCTGGTCTTCCGGGTACCATGTACCCTGCAGGAAACGACCCTCCACCTCTGTGACCCATCCCTTCAAACTTGCGTCGGTGGTAACACGGATGCATGGAGAAAGGATCCATGGCACTCCTCTTCCGAGATTGTTCCTGGATGTCCACCATGACAGGGAATTCTTCAGACTGGTGGGGATTCTCATCTTTCTGTCTAGGCCCGAGTGATGCCTGTTCAAGGGTGTAGGGACCGAACTCTGAAGCCGTCTTGAATGATCCTGACTTCAACGTACGCTTGGAATGCAGGATGTCATCGGGCCTAGGATCCTCATGGCATATCTGATGGAGATTGTTCTCTCCCTCTGCAATGCCCGGATCCCGTTTCATGCAGGGCAGGGAAGACAACCTACGACAGGAATAGAGGATGACACCTAAAAACACCTTCTGGGTCCCTGGACATAGGTCAGATTTCTCCAAGTTTACTTGCCAACCCAGGACCTCTAGAATGTTGATAGTCTGGGCCAGTTGTTGACTGAGGCGGTTAGCAGAGTCTGCTACCAGCAGGATTATGTCCAGGTAGGGGACCACGATAATCCCTTGCCTCCTCAGAAAAGCTGCCACCTCAGTCATTATCTTCGTAAAGATGAGAGGATAGGCCAAATGGAAGGCACGTAAACTGGAAATGGTGGCCCAAACCCTGATGGTCTAAAGCTAACCTCAGATATTGGCGGTGGTCTGGGTGAATTGATACATGGTAGTACGCATCTCAGATCTAAAGTGCACATGGTGTTCTCTCCGTATAAGCTGGATGCTTAATTTTATTGTCTCCATTTTAAATCTTTTGTACCTGACCCACTGAATCAGGGGCTTTGGATTTATGATGGTCCGATATTTGCCCTAAGGTTTTTTTTTTTTATGGAGAACAGGGAAGAGTAGTGGCCCTGACCTCTCTAAAACAGGCACCAGCTTGACTGCCCCCAACTCTGTGATTTTCCTGACATCTGTACAGAGCCTGTTTAGCACAGAGGGACTGGGGTTTGGTGATGCAAAACCGTTGAGGTGGGAGATGGAAGAAGTCTATCCTGTAACCTTCCCCTATGGTCCGCAGGACCCACTGGTTGTCCGTTATGGCTCCATATTCTCCCAGGAAAACTGCAGTCTCGCCCCTACCTTCCTGGCGTCAAGACCTGCTATGTGAGCTGGAATTAACTGGGTGGATCTACCCTTACCATCCTTTTGTAACTCCACCTGCCCGATTTTCCCTTCCCCTTATAGTCCTGCCTAGGGGACTGACTGGGTCTACGAAAGGAACGGAATCTCCTGGCATTTTCCTTTGCGAACCCCTTCTTGTCAGCGGCCCTCTCTAAAATGTCGTCTAGTACTGGACCAAAGACATGTGTACCTGAGAAAGGGTCTAAACCAGAAGTGAGCATCCTCGAAAAGTGTCCGGCCGGAAACACGTTCCTCGCTGGAATGTACACTCACTCGTATGACCGGAAGTCCGCGGCCGGCGGGAGCGTGGGGCCAAGAGCCATCCAGAGAGGGAAGCGGCAATGTCGGGAGCTCCCCTGCTCCACCGATAAGCTGAGGAACCTCCACTCAGTGACGTATCAGCGATTGAGCCTCTTGACAGCAGGAAGGGAAGAGATCCAGTCCCCTCCGATCCTGCTGGCCCCGGTAAGTATCACGCCCTGTGCTGCTAGGAACAGGAAAAACACTGGGGGTGAGGCTGAAGGAAGGGGGATTTTAACCTCACATGTTTTCTGTCCCTAGAGGATAAATAGGACTACCTCCTGTGTCATGAGGGACGTCCTGGGGAAAACATAATTCTGGCGTTTTTACTTTTATTCTTGTTAAGCCATTTAACGATCAGGTTACGGTAATACTTTTTTATATTGATAGATCGGGCGATTCTAAATGTGGTGATACAAATTATGTGTATATTTGTTTTCTTTATGGTTTTATTTTGAATGGGGCAAAAAGGGGAGGGGGTGATTTGAATTTTTCTAAATATTTTTAAATTTTTTTTTTTTTTACACTGATGGCATGCTTCAGTAGTCTCCATGGGAGACTAGAAGCTGCAGTTGTCCGATTGGCTTTGCTACATACAGGCGATGATCAGATCGCCTGTATGTAGCAGAAATGCTCACTTGCTATAAGCGCCGACCATCGGGTGGCGCTCACAGCAATCTGGCTATGTCAACCATAGAGGTCCGCTGGAGACTTCTGGTTGTCATGCCAACCCATAGGTGACTCGCGATTATGTGACGGGGGTCTCCGATGGGCGGGATTTCTGGCACGCTATCTGGAAGCGCAATTTAATCTGACAGCATGTATATGTATTTAAATATTTAACAGCCGCGGGTGGATCACGATTCCACCCACGGCTGTTGCGGGCACATGTCAGCTGTATATATCAGCTGTCATGTGCCCGGAAAGGGTATTACTAAGTAAAAGCAAAATTCACTGATCAGGGGGTGATGGCTGTTATAGTATAGTATTCTTTAGGGCTCGTGTGCCTCATTTATTTACACAATTTTGGCATATTCTTGGTACTTATATCACAAACCTTATTATATTATGTGTTTAACTTTTTTTTTATTACGTTTGTCGCAGCTTTTACAGCATTTCATATACACTGTTTTTGTTTCTATAATCAGTGGGACACTGACATTTGATAAGCGCCTTCATTTTTTTAGCATTTTGTTGCATAACCACTGCATGTAATTTGTGTAATAAATAAAAACCTTTATCACTACTGACCGCAATGGTTTTTCTGTTTTCATTACAATATTTACCAAGGGTCTTTTCTACATCAGGTCCAGGGCTCATGTGCATATGAATATTTCTATATTATATACCAAACACACAGTGCACACACATTTACGCCTTGTTGTGTCTTTGCTCTTGTCACAATCACACAGGGAAGAATGTCAATTACTATATAGGACCACGAGTGTACCCAAGCATAGAAAAAGCAGGAATATACTGTAAAATTAATAAAATAAGTTTTACAATTTTGTTAGAAATTAAGTGCATTTGTTGAACTCCTCCAGCTGTAGAAAATGCTACCTGCAGAACATACTGAATTTCCAATATAGCAGGCTCTGTTTAACATGTTGAAGGCACCTGTATGTAATTGCTAGAGTAAAGTATTGTTAATGTGGTTGTAAAATTGCCACATCACCTTTTGTTCTTTGTTTGTTAAAACCAGGTGAACTTAACCTTACAAGCTTAGCATCTACTGTGCAGGAATGTCAATACTTGGCATCAGTCATTTCACATGTCACCCAAGTAGCCGAACATCATTGGCAAACATGCAGGTCACCGGAATAATCCAATAAATGGATCTTCTCCCCTTTATGTCAATACCACCATTCATTGTGTCTCACCCTCCAGCAGGAGGAAAAGCCATATGTCTGGTCATTTTACTGTGTTCTAAAATGTGAGTTTGTATTATAAAATCTTCCAGTTCGTGGATTTATGTAGCCTTTACGGGTGTCAGTTGCTATTGCAGTAGGTGCATGTACCACTTTAATGGGTATTGTGCCCTTGGTATTGGAGTTAAATAACAGAAAGTTCAACATTAAAGCATTATTTAGGCACTTAATCTTTATATAGTACATCTATTTTCCCTTCCTTTTTAGCGCCCTCCTGTCGCTATAGATTAAAGGGTATTCCACACTAAGCGAGATCACTAGCGAGATCGCTACTGCATCACCATTTATGACGCAGTAGCGATCTCGTTAGCGACTTAGCTGTGTGTGACATGTAGCAGCGATGTGGCCCCTGCTGAGAAGTCGTTGATCGCTTATGAACGTTCTGAGACGTTTTTTGGTCGTTGGTGTCCCGCTGGTGAGCCTGAATCGCTGAGTGTGACACCATTTATGAACGACTTCACCAGCATCGCAGGTGGGACTAGGTTTTCCCAACGACCGCAGATCGCTGATGAGTTGTGTTTGGAATCACAGATCGCTGATGAGTTGTGTTTGGAATCTAACTAGCGATCACATAGCGATTGCACTAGCGATCTCGCCAGGTTAAGTCGTTGTCGTGATCGCTAGTGCGATCGCTAAGTGTGGCAGTGCCTTTAGCCAAATGCGCTACCCTCTGGTTCATCGGTGCCAGCATTCAGGTAGAATACTTACGGTCTCTAGCATATTGACTTCCACATATCTACCCGCAGTTCATTATTTCATTGTGTCATTGTACTTACCTTTATCAACAGCTACCTTCAATTAGTGTGGTTTACTTTCCATTTAGATGCCATCCTTGTTCCTATGAGGTATTAACTGCATCTTTTAACCCTCTCTTTTTCTCCATACTGGGTACACACTTTACAAGTGGTTATTGTTACATGCTAAACATGTTATTTTCTTTTCAGGTATTTTTTCTTTAGGCATTATCCTTACCTTTACTTTGGGCAAATCTCATCACGATCAATATGGGATCACTATATCCTTTCTGTACTAGGCAATTATTCATCACTTTCTTTGTCTACATTTTAGACTATTTTTTTCCTTAACGTTACGGTCACATATATCCACCAAGCACTCCTGGATACGTTTCTTGCTGTATATAATCGTTGATGCTTTACTGTTCTACTTTTGACTGAGTATTTTCAATTGATAAATATGTTGTGTGATTGATATACTATGTTTATTTTATGTTTTTTGCATTCTGTTACCATTGACACTAATGTGTCTGTTCACTTATTATATTTCAGTTCTGTACAAAAATTATTCTGATGAAGGCCAGTATTGTATTGCCGAAAACGTTCAAAATTGTACACCTTTAATCTGGGTCGGATGCAAATAAAGAAACCACAGCAACCATCTTTTTGTTCTGTCATTCTCTATTGAGTTCCAAGTTATATTTAGCATTGTTATTTGGGCTGGAGACCCTACTTGTGCACCAGATACCTATATATTTATTTTGTCTGAGTGCCGTGTTATTTACTCGTATTGTTGTGTCTTTGCTCTTGTCACAATCACACAGGGAAGAATGTCAATTACTATATAGGACCACGAGTGTACCCAAGCATAGAAAAAGCAGGAATATACTGTAAAATTAATAAAATAAGTTTTACAATTTTGTTAGAAATTAAGTGCATTTGTTGAACTCCCCCCAGCTGTAGAATATGCTACCTGCAGAACATACTGAATTTCTAATATAGAAGGCTCTGTTTAACATGTTGAAGGCACCTGTATGTAATTGCTAGAGTAAAGTATTGTTAATGTGGTTGTAAAATTGCCACATCACCTTTTGTTCTTTGTTTGTTAAAACCAGGTGAACTTAACCTTACAAGCTTAGCATCTACTGTGCAGGAATGTCAATACTTGGCATCAGTCATTTCACATGTCACCCAAGTAGCCGAACATCATTGGCAAACATGCAGGTCACCCGGAATAATCCAATAAATGGATCTTCTCCCCTTTATGTCAATACCACCATTCATTGTGTCTCACCCTCCAGCAGGAGGAAAAGCCATATGTCTGGTCATTTTACTGTGTTCTAAAATGTGAGTTTGTATTATAAAATCTTCCAGTTCGTGGATTTATGTAGCCTTTACGGGTGTCAGTTGCTATTGCAGTAGGTGCATGTACCACTTTAATGGGTATTGTGCCCTTGGTATTGGAGTTAAATAACAAAAAGTTCAACATTAAAGCATTATTTAGGCACCCGTGATTTATCACATACAAAAAAAACAACAGAAAACAAGTCTGAGTCTCTGAGTCTGGGTGTGAGGGAAGCGCAGCCCTGCCACAAAGGACTCCTTGACCATCCCTTGCCCAGCACAGTCAGACGGAGGGTTCACCACACCACCGCTACCCAGGTAATAAATTCATCAGCATGAGCATTTTAGTCAGATAAAATGGGTTATTGATGCAAGGGTTTTGGGTTTAATATGGGAACTAGTCCTTTTGCTACCCTGTAGAGATAATAATGATGAGGACACAGGTGGTCTTTAATATAATGTACTTGCATATCTGAGCATCCGCATTTTTTGCAAAGTCACTTATATAGAGTATGCCTGCATTTTCACCACTCATCTGTTTTTCTAGTGTTTATATCCATTTATTATCAATTTACACTATTAATTTGCATTTTATATAACTATCTGCAGAAACATTTGTGCATTAAAGTGGTTGTCTCACAGTTGCTATATAAACTGCTGGTCATGGCATACTAATTATTGTTATAGCCGCTGTGCTTTTCTATCCCTTTTTGGAGTTTTTTTTTTAGCCATGCCTTTTTTTTAGCATTTGTTTTATTTTCTCAAATAAAATCTACTTTTATTCTATTTCTGCAGTTGGAATAGTTTTTTGTCTAGTGTTAAATTACCGCAATAGACCTTTTTGATGCACGCTAGTTCAGTGCAGGATGTGCTGTAAATGTTTCCATAAGAATTTGTGAAAGTTATGAAATGTCCTATAAATGTCTGTTCTGTTCCTGATCTAAGGATCTGGGCTTTTAGCGGAGATGAATCTGTGCTGCATGGGTCTGAGTCGGAAGTCAGGGAAATTGAGGAGTCAGAGGTTTGGCTTTCCCACTCCACAGCCCTGTTTAGCAGACTACCATGTTCCCTGACCTCAGCATAAAAATACACTTAGCTGAGCGTGTTTATTTAATAGTGGAAATGAAGACAAGATGATGCCATGTCATATTGCTAGCAAATCTGAAAGAAAATAACAGCACCTGTGCCTCTACATGCGAAATAATGAATGCTACAATTCACTGACAAAGCAGGTCTGTGCAATAAAGGAGGAGTTTATTGTGTAGGTTAGAGAAATGTGCGCAAAAAGTATTAATGCGGTATAAGATGGATGCACGCAAATCACTATACAACTTTGTAGAATAAAATTCTGAAATACGCTATGAAAGAACTTCAATTCTATACTTTTTTTCATCCCCTTGTTCCTAGAGCCATTATGTCACATCTCATGTTGGAATACCCATGGCCAGGGGCTCCTTCCCTGTCCTCAACGCTAGGGGTGCCCTAGCTATCCTGCTCCAGGGATTACTTCTGATGGTAAAAACACCAGGCCAACGTACCTTGCCGACCTCCTGAATCAGCTCTATATCTGTCCCTCTCCCACACCCAGGGAAGTGGGGAGTAATAGTGTATGTATATATACACAAAACAGACTAACAAGGGAGGACGTACAGGGATGAAATGAAAATGCCAATCAGACAAATATGCACTAACAGACAGAGGAACACTGGGGAGAATATGGAGCTAGAAGAAATAGTAGAGGGTGAGGATTTGCACACAGCAGAAACACCAAGCAACAAATCGGAGAACAACACTCCAAAGGCCTCTACCAAGAACAGACACCTCCACTCCACACCAGTTCAAGACTACAGTCATGGTCAAAAGTTTTGAGAATGACACAAATATTAATTTTTACAAAGTCTACTGCTTCACTTTTTCTAATGGCAATTTGCATATACTCCAGAATGTTATAAAGAGTGATCAGCTTAACAGCAATTACTTGCAAAGTCAATATTTGGCTAGAAAATGAACTTTATCCCCCAAAACACATTTCAACATCATTGCAGCCCTGCCTTAAAAGGACCAGCTAACCTCTTTTCAGTGATTGCTCCATTAACACAGGTGTGGGTGTTGATGAGGACATGGCTGGAGATCAATCTGTCATGATTAAGTAAGAATGACACCACTGGACACTTTAAAAGGAGGCTGGTGCTTGGCATCATTGTTTCTCTTCTGTTAACCATGGTTATCTCTAAAGAAACACGTGCAGTCATCATTGCAATGCACAAAAATGGCCTAACAGGGAAGAGTATCGCAGCTAGAAAGATTGCACCTCAGTCAACAATCTATCGCATCATCAAGAACTTCAAGGAGAGAGGTTCCATTGTTGTCAAAAAGGCTTCAGGGCGCCCAAGAAAGACCAGCAAGCGCCAGGACCGTCTCTTAAAAGTGTTTCAGCTGCAGGATCAGGCTACCAGCAGTGCAGAGCTTGCTCAGGAATGGCAGCAGGCAGGTGTGAGTGCATCTGCACGCATTGTGAGGCGGAGACTCTTGGAGCAAGGCCTGGTCTCAAGGAGGGCAGCAAAGAAGCCACTTCTCTCCAGAAAAAACATCATGGACAGACTGATATTCTGCAAAAGGTACAGGCAGTGGACTGCTGAGGACTGGGGTAAAGTTATTTTCTCTGATGAATCCCCTTTTCGATTGTTTTGGACATCACGAAAACGCCTCATTCGGAGAAGACAAGGTGAGCGCTACCACCAGTCTTGTCTCATGCCAACTGTTAAGCATCCGGAAACCATTCATGTGTGGGGTTGCTTCTCAGCCAAGGGAATCGGCTCTCTCACAGTCTTGCCTAAAAACACAGCCATGAATAAAGAATTGTACCAGAATGTCCTCCAAGAGCAACTTCTCCCAACCCTCCAAGAGCAGTTTGGCGATCAACAATGCCTTTTCCAGCATGATGGAGCACCTTGCCATAAAGCAAAGGTGATAACTAAATGGCTCAGGAAACAAAATATAGAGATTTTGGGTCCATGGCCTGGAAACTCCCCAGATCTTAATCCCATTGAGAACTTGTGATCAATCATCAAGAGACGGGTGGACAAACAAAAACCTAAAAATTCTGACAAAATGAAAGCATTGATTGTGCAAGAATGGACTGCTATCAGTCAGGATTTGGTCCAGAAGTTGATTGAGAGCATGCCAGGGATAATTGCAGAGGTCCTGAAGAAGAAGGGTCAACACTGCAAATATTGACTTGCTGCATTGACTCATTCTAACTGTCAATATAAGCTTTTGTTACTCATATGTTTGCAATTATTATATTTCTGTCTGTGATAAAAACATCTGTCAAACACACATAAAAACCAGAGGGCAGCAGATCATGTGAAAATATAATATTTGTGTCATTCTCAAAACTTTTGGCCATGACTGTACGGCCGGGATCACACTTGTGAGTGTGATGCGAATCTCTCGCATCAATACCCGGCACTGCCGCTGGCACTTGGGACCGGAGTGTGTGGCTGCTTGTATTTCTATGCAGCTGCACGCTCCGGTCCTAGAGCCAGGTATTGATGAGAGTTTCTCGCATCACACTCTCAAGTGTGACCCCAGCCTAACACTGGCAATCCACATTGCCAGAGGCAATTATTTGTAGGAGAGGGAAGTGGCCAATACTGCACAGCTGGGATCAACCAAGCAATGAGGCTTCAGAGACTTAGGGTCCCGTCACACTCTTCAATGTTCCAAGGATCTCACCAACGATCCGACATGGATGGGATCGCTTGGACATCGTTAGCTGATTGCTGGTGAGCTGTCACATGGACAGACTCACCAGCGATCAGGACAAGCAAGCACGCTGGTATCCAGGCTAAACATCGGGTTACTAAGTGCCGCGCGGTGCTTAGTTACCCGACCTGTACCCTAGATATCAGGTTCCCAGCTTTTGTTGTACGCGCTGGGAGCTAGCTGATCGTTGGTCTCCCGCTGTCACACGCAGCGATGTGCGCTGGCCAGAGGGAGACCAAGGATGAAAAAATGGTCCAGGACATTCAACAACGATCAGTGATACCCAGCAGGGGAGCTGGTCGTCGCTGCGTGTCACAGTAAGCGAGATTGCTGGCTAGGTCGCTGATGCGTCACAAAATCGGTGACGCTTCAGCGATCTCGCCTAGTGTGACGGGGCCTTAAGTTGAACAGTTTAACCCCTGCACTGATCACAGAAACATGCACAGCTTAATACGAAGGAGAAGTGCTTCTAATTAGTGCAGTAGTATATGAAATAATACGCTGCGGTCTTCTGTCCTCCCGTGACGCATAGAAAAATAAGTTATCAGCATAACAATAGCTTATTTTGTGTGGGACAATTTGCTGTTTTATTTGAACAAAGTAATGGAAAACAGGGAAAAAAAATTACAAGTGACAAATATTCCAGTATTGTTTTACTTGGATACGGCTTTTATAGTGTTTATTGGGCAATGAAAACGGCCTGACAATATGATTCTCCTGGTCTGTACAGTTACAGCAATATCTGCCTTATAGGATTTTTTTTCCAAGCTATTCTCCAAGACCAACTATTTATTCTATTGATGCACCAGTGATGGGCATGTTTTTGTTTTTTTAGTGTCATTGTGAAGTGTTTACTTCTCATTCTGCATCCCAAAAAGTGGAATAGAAAGATCAAAAATGATATACTCCCAAAGGCACCAACATTCTGATTCCCAAAAATCAAAATCAGGTGTACTCTGCTAATATAGTGAATATTTTCATCAAAGTCACTTTGGGATCCATACGGCCTTCGTTAAGGGTGTTGTCCACTACTAGGATAACCCCTTTCTTGATCAAAAGGTTTGACCTCCATAAAATAGAGCTTATACTCACCTCCCATGCCGGCGCCATTCCCGCAGTGTCGGCACTCGCTTTCCCGGGGCTCTCGTGCGGTGTTGTGACATGTGACCTCGGCGCCCAATCAGCACTTGAGTCACTGTCCCCGCCTTCGGACAAATGAAACATGAAGAGGAAGTCTGGTCTGCAACTGATCTCTTGCTCTTCATGTTTAATTCGACAGAAAGTGGGGACAGTGACGCAGGCGCTAATGTGACACCGACACCCAAACAGCACGTGAGCACCGGGGAGAGTGAGTGCCGACTCGACGGGAATGGAGCCAGCATGGGAGTAGAGTATAGGCTTTATGATGTAATCGAGGCCAAGCATGGGGCATCACAAAAAGTTGTGCAAGTAGTGGACAACTTCTTTAACTCCAGCTCTCTGTTTTGGAAAAGTCCCAAGGTGATAGAGCTAGTTATTTCAACTTATTTGATGAAAAAAAAATAAAAAATAAATACAAGCCCCAATTCAGGTCATCCTCTGTCAAGGAAACAGGAGGTTTCCACACTGCTGGGTAGTCAAAGACTCTGTGCTAAAGTAAGATTTTCAGGAGGAAAAAAAAAAAAAAAAAAAGGAAAAGGCACAAACACAAAAATGTTTTTTCACTTTGTATTAACTCCTGTGAAGAACCAAAGAGTTAAATTTCCTAAATACAGTTTTGAATTCTTTCAGTAGCACAGTTTTTAAAATTAGGTATGGGTGGTGAGGGAGGAATTCTGGACACAGGACCCTTAGGCTGAGTGCACACGTTCAAGATTTTTCACGTTTTTTTTTTTTGCGGTGGCTTTCCACTGCAAAAACGCTTAAAAAAAAAAAAACACATGCATTAAGCATCCTACTATTAGAATGCATTCTGCAATTATTGTGCATATGGTGCGTTTTTTCGCCGAAAAAACGCATCTCGGTAAAAAACGCAGCATGTTCATTAATTTCGCGGTAAATCTGTGGATTTCCCGTTATATTACTGACCTAGGATGTTCAGGAAAAAAAAAAAAAAAAACGCAAAAAAATCAGCAAAAAAAAAGTGTCCGGATTTCCAGGAAAAAAGTCCTGTTTTTCTGCTGGAAATTTCTGCTAAGAATACTGAACGTGGGCACATAGCCAAACTGTCCCCAGTGCATCAATTACTTTTTTTTCATTAAAACCGGTTCTGTAATCATGTGCACAGAGCACTTTATATAGTTACATCATACTGGCTCATTTAGTCATAGGGGTGTGCTTCACTGCATTCAGTCACAAGCGTTGCCACCCACGCAATTTGATTGATGTTCCGGGTGAGCCGACATCGCTCGAATCAGCTGTAAAGCCGCGCCTGCGCAATCAGCGCTTGCTACACACTGCACAAGCCCAGGCTTTTTACAGCGGATTTGAGCGACGTTGACGCACCCGGAACAATCAAATTGCATGGCCATTGATTCCCTTAACAGAACGAAAAGTAAGCACACCCCTATGACTAAATTAGCAGGTACGATCTAACTATATAAAGTTTTTTTTTGGGACATGATTAGAGAACCGTTTTTAATGAAAAAAGGGGGTATTAGACCTACCGGTAATTATGTTTCCAGGAGCCTATCCTGACAGCACCATGGGACGTCTTCCTCCTCCTTGCTGGGACAGGAAACACACGAGAGGTTAAAAGGCCCCTCCCCGCCCCCCTTTCCCTCAGTGTTGTACCAAGAACCACGACATGTATAATGCACAACACTTTAATGAATGAAAAAAAAAATCATATTACAGCATATGACATTCAAGAGGGAAACAATTACCGGTAGGTCTAATACCCCTTTCCAGGACATACCTCCTGACAGCACCATGGCGATTACCAAAGAAAGCTCCTTAGGGTGGGATTACTGCCTGCAGAACCTTCCAGCCGAAGGCCAGAAAGCACATCCATCTTATAATGCCTACAGAATGTATCAACTCTGGCTCATGATGCCACCTTACAAATCTGTTCCAGTGAGGCGCCTGCCCTTCAGCCCAAGAGGCTGCTACCCCTCTGGTTGAGTGGGCCTTTAGACCCGCTGGGGGGCAAATCCCCTCAGCCTGATAGGCCTCAGATTATGCATGTTAACCATCTAGCGATGGAAGCTTTAGACGCCTTTCTACACTTATTCTTTCCTCCATAGAGGATAAACAGGTTTGGATCTATTCGCCAATCTTTAGTGGATTCGATATAGTCTATGACAGTTCTCCTGACATCCAACGAATGGAGCCTCTGTTCCTTTGCGTTGGAAGGATTGTCGCAGAAGGAGGGTAGGACAATCTCCTGATTACAGTTCCGGGTAGATGCTGCCTTTGGGATGAAAACAGGGTCTAATCTTAGGACTATGCTATCTTCCCTAACCTGAAAATACAGATCTCAGGTGGATAGGGCCTGGATCTCCCCTATTCTCTTGGCCGTGGTAATTTCTACTAAGAATGCCGCCTTCCTGGTAAGAAAAGAGATAGGCATGTTGTTGTTGGAGTATGGATCTTTACATAGTGCCCTAGTACCAGGGTAAGGTCCCAAGGTGGGAGGAATTGTCGAATAGTGGGGGGGCGCAGTCTCTGTGTTGCTCGAATGAATCTTACTATCCAGGGGTGGGAAGCTAGTGGATAGTCAAAAAAGGAGCTTAATGCTGCAATCAGAACCTTCAAGGTGCTGGGCCTGAGCCCCCTTTCTAAACGCTGCCTGAAGAAAATCTAGAGTTTTGGGGATGTCTGGCGTGCCTGCCACCAAGTCGGACCTGCCACACGCCAGGCAGAACCGCTTCCGGATTTTAAGGTAAATTGCCGAAGTGACCGGCTTTCTACTGGCCTGGATGGTAGCTATGACCTTGTCTGATAAGCTCTTCGCCCTCAGGGTGTTCCTCTCAGGATCCAGGCTGAAAGGTGTAGTTTTCCTGGATCCGGATGGTGGATTGGACCCTGGTGGATTAGATTTTCTAACAGGGGAAGTTTTACCGGGTTCTCGACAGCCATGTCTTAACAGGAGAACCAGCTCCTTTTTGGCCAGTATGGGGACATCAATATGACAGTAGCCTGATCCTCTCTGATCTTTCGTAGCACGGCTGGGATGAGCGCCAGTGGTGGGAATGCATACGAGAGGCGCTTCTCCCACTTCTGACTCAAAGCGTCCAGCCCTTCCGGGGCGTCCAGGGGATACAGGGAGAAGAATCTCGGGACCTTCGCGTTTCTTCTGTTTGTGAATAAGTCTATCTGGGGTGTTCCCCACCGCCGACATAGTTCCCAGAAGATGTTCTGGTTCAGTTCCCACTCGGTTGGGCTGACCACCTTTCCTGCTCAAGTAGTCTGCCACCACGTTTTGAGATCCTTCCAGGTGAACTGCTGTTAGAGAGAGGACTGTATGCTCTGCCCAGGCGAATATCCTCCCTGACATATCCCGGAGGGGGCGATGCCTGGAGCCTCCCTGGTGGTTCAGGAACGAGACTGTTGTTATATTTTTGAAAAAAATTCTGACATGCTGATCCTTGAGCCTGGAACGGTTTCTTCTTATGGCCTCCCACACTGCATATAGTTCCCTGAAGTTGGAGGATCGGTCTTTGATGCCCTCGGGCCACCTGCCCTGTATAATTCTGCCCTGTAGATGAGCTCCACAACCCCACGAACTGGCGTCCGTGGTGACTGTTACGTAGGGGGAGGCAGACCTCAGTACCCCTACACTTAGGTTGCAGGTCTGTGTCCACCAAAAGAGTGACTCCTTTACGGCTCGTGGTAGGTGCAGCGGCTTGTCCAGAGAGGCGCGAGACCGATCCCATACTGACAGAATTTCCTTCTGCAGAGGTCTTGAGTGGGACTGCGCCCATCTGACGCATGGGATACAAGCTGTCATCTGTCCTAAAACCTGCATGGCGGATCTTATGCAAGTTCGATGCTTTACCAGGTGCCTTGCTAGGTTCCGCACGACCTCCTGCTTCCCTTCTGGCAAGTATGATATTCTGTGTCTAGAGTCAAGGTGTACGCCCAGGAAGGTCTTTTGCTGGTCGGGTATTAGGTCTGACTTTTGCCAGTTTATGGCCCAGCCCAGATATTCCAGTATCGTGATACATCGGTCTGACCAGCGCTTCCTCGGATTCTGCCACAATAAGAAAATCGTCCAAATATGGAACGATAATGATACCCTGGTTCCTCAGGAAGGCCACTACCTCCAATACCAGTTTTGTGAATATTCAGGGGGCCGAGGCCAGCCCGAAAGGTAGGCACTGGAACTGGAAGTGGCAAGTCTGGGACGGCAGCTCTACCACAAACCTTAGGAGACTTTGAGACGAGGGATGAATTGGGACCTGTTAGGCACTTTTCAGATCGAGTGTGCACATGACTGCGTCCCCATCTATGAGGTGAACTGCAGACTGGATTGATTCCATTCGGAATCTTTTGTACCTGACCCAGTTGTTTAGAGGTTTTAGGTTTATGATGGTACGGGTTTCTCCTGGTGAATAGGGATGAATAGTGACCCCTGCCTATTTTCTACTCGGTCTACTGTGGCTTCTAGGATCATACTGCGTTCCGGAAGGGGGCGACCTGCTGCAGAAATCGTTGCCTGCAGCGGTTACAGGTGAGCGTTCTGCAGATGAACGCCCAGCGCTTACAGGAGAGCGTTCAGCGCTCATACAGGTGAGCTTATGGCCACTTTCGGCGCTGAGCAGGGCCCGGATAGGACGTCTCCGGAAGTGAGGGACCGGAAGTGAGCACGCCCTGCCGACACCACGGAAGCCGACCGCTGCCTGTGTCCAGCTTCCTCCTGTTTCGCCAAAGCATAGGAGCGTGGAAGTACCGCCCGCAGAAGCCGGCTTCTTGCAGGGTACCAGCGCTCAAGTGCACTAGACCCGGGGAATAGTTTCTGGGTCCGGGACGAGAGCCTTCCCCAGGGGGAAGCGTCGCCAATCCAGAAGCCTGGTCCTGCTCCTGGCCTTTGGGTAGAGGGACTCCCCACTGGGGAGTTTCGGCCCTGGGCCACTTGACAGGGGGAAGGATCTGGCGGAGTCTCACGATCCCCCTGAGCCCGGTAAGTCTCACAGCTCTGCTCATGCGTCCCTCCATGCAGGGACAGGAAAGACACTGAGGGAAAGAGTGTCGGGGAGGGGCCCTTTAACCTCTCGTGTGTTTCCTGTCCCAGCAAAGAGGAGGAGGACGTCCCATAGTGCTGTCAGGAGGGACATCCTGGAGAAATATGTTAGTGATGCACATTACATCACTAAACGCACTGGGGACAGTTTACATGCTAAAAATTACATGACAGGTTCCCTTTAAATCATACCACACAATAGTTAATGACCGTTTTAAAGAGCACAATAAAAAACTAATTTTTCAAGTGCCATTTTTATAAACGCAAAACATAATGGACTAAGTTTTCCATAAGCATAAAGTACAATGTGTGATGAAAAGACTCAATCACTGGGATATGTTAGAAGCATACTACAATTATTAGGCCCTGAGCACACATTGCGGTTTTAGATGCGTTTCCGCGGATTGGCCACGCTTTATTTTCCACAGCATGTCAATTCTTTGTGCGGAACTGCAGCGTTTCTGCGCCCATTGACTTGCATTGAGTCGGGCACTTCTGCAGCAAAACCGCTGCAGTTCGGGAGGAGGGAAGTGTGTGGGCGTGTATAGTGTGCGGCGCTATGTGTGTGGGTGGATGTGGGCGTGTATAGCGTGAGGCTCTGTGTGTGGGCGTGTATAGTGTGCGGCGCTATGTGTGTGGGCGGTAATTGTGTGCCGGTGTCTGCGTGATAGGTGTATGTGCGGCGGTGTGCGGGCCTGTGTGCGTGATCTGTGTATGTGCAGAGATGTGCGGGGCTGTGGGTCTCCGCGTATGCAGGCATTGTCGGATGGGACTACAAGTCCCATCCGGCTATGCCTACTACAATGACAGTGACTGACACATTAGCCAATGATGGGACAGTAGTAGTCCCATCATCCAGCTAATGTGCTGAATGTAAAAAAAAAAATAAAAAACCACATACATTACATACAACATATAACATACACATGACATACAATGACATACAGAACATACACATGACATACAACACATAACAGAGCACATACTCACCTATTCCCCGACACCATCGATCTGTGTATTTATTCGGGAGAGAATGACATCACTACAGTTCATTCTCTCATGGCAATGCTGGGTGAGAAAATTCCCACGCAGCATTGCCATTAAGTGAGACAATGAACTCAGGTAACATCAGTGATGCACTGCAGGAGCCATTGTCACTGTTCTATAGGGGAGACCGTCGTGGGACATTCGTTATTAATTGGACTGCGTCGGACAGGGAGTATACGGTTGTTTTATTTTTTTACGTTTTATTACAGGAGGGCGTCGCTTGGATCTGAGCGTATAATAAAGATATGAAAACTGTGTTGTGCTTTATTTCATTAAAATAATTTATTCTTATGCGTGTGTTGTTTTTTTAACACTTTATTAATATGAGATTAATAATGGATAGGCGTCTTATTGACGCCTTTCTATTATTAACCGGGCTTAATATCACCTTACAATAGCAAGGTGATATTAACCCCTTATTATCCCATATCCCACCGCTACAGGGGAGTGGGAAGAGAGGGGCAAAGTGCCGGAATTGGCGCATCGAACAGATGCGCCAATTCTGGGGCGGCTGGGTGCTGTATTTTTAGCCGGGGGGGCGCCAACCATGGCCCCTTCCTAGGCTATGAATATCAGCCCGCAGCTGTCTGCCTAGCATTTCTGGCTATAAATTATAGGGGGACCCGTCATTTTTTTTTGGGGGGGGTCCCCTTAATAGCCAGTGAAGGCTAGCTGCGGGCTGATATTCATAGCCTGGGAAGATCCATGGGTATTAACCCCTTCCCAGGCTAGAAATATTGGCCCCGGCTGTCGGCTTTCCCCCTCTGGCACAGAAAATTGCGCGGGAGCCCAGGCCATTTTTTTTTCCTATTTTTTTTTTTTTATTAACTATATTGCATTAAGATTTTGTGTGTGTGTGTGCGCGTGTGTCTAACTATTTATGTACCAATTTATCTATCATCTATCTATATATCTTTCTGTCTATCTATATATCTATCTATATATATTTCTAACTATCTATTATCTATCTATTTATTTTCCATCTATCTATCTTCTGGTATCTATTATCTATCTATCTCTATCTGTGTGTGTGTAAAGGCACTGTCACACTTAGCGATCGCACTAGCGATCACGATAACGACTTAACCTGACGAGATCGCTAGTGCGATCGCTATGTGATCACTAGTTAGATTCCAAACAACTCATCAGCGATCTGTGATTCCAAACACAACTCATCAGCGATCTGTATAACGACCTGTGCGGTCGTTGGGAAAACCTAGTCCCACCTGCGACGTTGGTGAAGTCGTTCATAAAGGGTGTCACACTCAGCGATTCAGGCTCACCAACTGGACACCAACGACCAAAAAACGGCTCAGAACGTTCATAAGCGATCAGCGACATCTCAGCAGGGGCCACATCGCTGCTACATGTCACACACAGCTAAGTCGCTAACGAGATCGCTACTGCTTCATAAATGGTGACGCAGTAGCGATCTCGTTACCGATCTCGCTTAGTGTGGCATACCCTTAATGGAGTGTGGGTTGGAAAAATGAGGAGGTTGGACAAGAAAAGACATCACAAATCTTTTCTTTTTGTTAAATATCTTTATTTAGCTGGCAAAAACGCATACAAAAACGCATGAGCAAAAAAAAAAAAAAAAAAGAAAAATCACATCAAAAAAGGACATGTGTTTTCTGCCAAAGAGGTGCAGATTCGGTGCGGAAAAATCCGCAGGCAAATCCGCAACGTGTGCACCAGCCCTTACCGTACTTCAAAAGTGATATGTCAAATTTAGCTTGGTCAGGAAGGTAAAAACTAGCTGCAGCGGGAAGGAGTTAAGCAACAATACTTTGAACATTTTGTCATGCCTTTTCACAAATGAAGCAAAAAAAAAGGTAGACTAGCGTTTCAAAAAATAAATAAAAAATAAAAAAATTAGTAGCAGAACCAGTTCCTATTAACACTTTGTACGTTTTCGCAGAATAGAGATAAGAGATTTGCTAAAATTTAAGAGTTGAAACATAATACAAGTTATCCCCCACCCGCCCATCCCTTTGTTGAGTCACTACAATGAGGCCATCAGGTTACTATGTCAAAAAATAAAAGGAAGAAAATTCTAGGAAGCATAACTACATTGTAAATGCAAATTTACTCGGTTTCTATTTTAAAGAATAACGTAAACCTTCACCTTTAGGACAGAAGAAGAACACGCACACCATTAGGTTTTCTTCTTGTACAATTTATAAAGAAAAATTATAGGAGCCAGCTAATTTTTTGTTTTTGACAAATTGAAGGATTATACTAGATAAACCTTGATCAGTGATAAAAAAAAAACACCTGCCTAAAAATGGCTTAAAAGGGACACTCATCTCCAAGAGCCTATACCAATATGTAGTGTGTGTAATATTAGCAGATACCTTTAATTAGACCTGTAGTATAGTTTGTTTGTTTTTTTATTCACCATGTCTTCCCAAGTGTACAGTCATTGCAGGACCTCAAGTATCCATAGTTACATCCACTGATAAAGTGACATTTAGCTAGTTGCTAGTGATCGTAACCATGGATACCTAAGGTCCTACAATGCCTGCACATAAGGAAAGACAGCGAATCAAAACTATACCACATTTCTAATTGGAGCCATTTGTTAATATTATTACATCCATTACATATTGGGATATGATCTTGGAGATGGGAATACCAATTTAAGTCTCTTTTGTGCCACCAAAACAAATGAATAGCCATAGCATGGGCTGTGCAAGACAACCAAAAGGACATCCACATGGTGTCCTTTAGATGCCAATGAAAGAGCAGAGTTTGTTTTGTTTTTTAACAGAAAGATAACTAGAAGGATAGTAGAAAATGGTGTAGAAAGATGAAGATAGGCAACTGAAGTCCATCCAGGTGAATGAGGTAGAAGATGAACTCGCCCTTGCGCTTGACATAACTCACTTTTGCTTAACTCCTTCCAGTAATCAGACCAGGTAACCTCCACACAACATGCAGAGAGCGACCCCTTCCTGCCTCATGCTGGACAGCGACCATGAAGATGAAGGTCTGCAGCTGGCAATGGCTTACAGCCTCTTCGAGATGGAAGCAGCACGGCAGCATAGAGCGAAGTTGGCAGAGATGTGAAGAGCTACACAGACACCAGCAGGAGGCAGATCAATTCTAAATTACCACAAAAACATCAAGCAAAAGTTGGAGGACTGCAAAGAGTCATCAGAAGAATGGGAAGTACACAGGTGCATAGTAGTACCCCAAAGAGAGAGATGAGTAAAAGATGCTTCATTTTTATATACCGTATATACTCGTGTATAAGCCGAGATTTTCAGCACCTTTTTTCATGCTGAAAATGCCCCCTCGGCTTATACACGAGTCATAGGGCAGAAACCAGCGGGGAGGGGATGCCGCGGCAGGAGCCGGTGGCTGGGATCATACTCACCCCTCCCCGTGCCATCGCTGAGGGTCCCTGCAATCCTGTGTTCTCCCCGCTTCCTGCAGCTCTCCAGCACTGAGCGGTGATGTAATACCCGCTCATTAAGGTCATGTAATATGGATGCGACGCCACTCCCATGGGCGTGGCCTCCATATTCATGGCCTTAATGAGCGGTATTACGTCACCGCTCAGCGCTGGAGAGCTGCAGGAAGCCGGGGAGAACGCAGGATTGCAGGGACGCTCAGCGATGGCACGGGGAGGGGTGAGTATGATGGAGAGGACAAGGAGCACGGAGCAGGACGGGGGATAGAACGGTGGACGGGGGAAGAGAACGGAGGACGGGGAAGCATGGAGGAGGACAATGAGCACGGAGCAGGACGGGGGGAGGATGGAGGGCACAGAGGAGCACGGAGCAGGACGGGGGAAGAGGATGGAGGGCACAGAGGAGCACGGAGCAGGACGGGGGGCACAGGAGGACGGAGAAGGAATGGGGGAGCACAGCGGAGAATGGGGGAGCAAGGAGCAGGACGGGGGCAGCACAGAGCAGGAGGGCAGTTTATACACCCGGCTTATACACGAGTCAATGAGTTTTCCCAGTTTTTTGTGGCAAAATTAGGGGGGTCGGCTTATACACGGGTCGGCTTATATACGGTATATAAATATATAACAATATAAAATATATATATATATATATATATATATATATATATAATATATATATATATAAAAGATTTAAAATATATACAGCAAGTCAATGATAAAGAATTCATCACTAAATTATCTATGACCCACAATGTTCTGTGTACTAAGGAAATCATCCAGTCCTGTTAGTTGGGCTCTCCATGCACGTGTAGTTATAGTGTCTGCCATTACCACCTCTTTTGGTACGGCATTCCATAATCTGACTGCTCTAACTGTAAAGAAACCTTTCCTATTTGGCTGCCGGAATCACCTTTCCATTAATGAGTGTCCCCTGGTCCTTAGTATGGTGTTTGGAAAGAATAAGTCATGTACCAGTCCTTTGCTTTGACCACACATGTATTTATACAGACGAGATCTTCTGAGACGTCTTTTTTCAAAGCTACACAAGGCAAACTCTCCTCATGAGAGGGTTTCCATCCCTTGTAATCTAGTTGACCACCTTTGAACTAACTTCTGAATATCCTTTTTAAAATGTGAAGCCCAACACTGTATACCATATTCTAGACGTGGCCTTACAAGTGATTTATAAGGAGGGGGTAACAATGCATTGGGATCACAGGATTTTCTCTTTTTATACATCCTAAAATCTTGTTTGCTTTTGTAGCTGCTGCTTGACATGGAGTACTGCTGCTCAGCTTACTGTTAACCAGAATACCCAACTCCTTCTCCTGTAGCCCAGAGTATACTCCCATTTAATGTACAGTATATGCAGCAAAAGGATTACTCAGTCCTAGGTGCATTACTTCACATTAGTCAACATTAAAAGGAATCATCTGTCACCAGATTTTATATATCTAAGCTATTAAAATGGGCAATTAGGTTATAGACTGCTGAAAAAAAGTCATCCCTGTATGCCTCTAATCAGATGCCTTGTTGTTCATACATCATCTTTTATGACTATGTAAATGAGCTCTTCCAGGTTCTGGGGAGGATGGTACCCGGAAGTTAACTGCCTCCAGAGATTATTTTACATGAAGGGGAGTTATCAGTGAGACAAGTATCTTAAACAGAACAAGAGAAATGACATTTGTCTTCTTGCAAACACATTTTTTGCTTCTCTCTGATCTCTGCTGTAGTTATTACAACACTGCCTGTGAGATGGAAGTGGAGAGGAAGCTGCAGATGTGTCAGGTATAAATCACACACAGCTCTGCAATGAGATCAGAAGAGCAGAGAGCGGCCATCATACATCACACTGGTAACACCCCTTGTATACAAAATAAGCTCTGGAGACAAGAGTGATCTTCCAGGCACCATCCGCCCCAGAACCTGGAAGATCTCATTTATATTTAGTGATGAAAGAAGATTTATCCACAACAAGGCATCTGATATGAGGCATACAGGTATCACTTTTTCAGCAGTCTATAACCCATATATCAATATTAATAGTTTACATTAGGTCAAGTGTGGTAATAAATTTCCTTTAAACCTCATTTGCCAAGTGTTTGCCCATTCAGACACTTAGCTACATCGCTATGTAATATTGTAATGTCAAGATCAGATTTTAATTTCCTACATAGTTTGGTGTTGACAGCAAAGACTGACACTTTACTCTCAATTCCATCCACAAGGTCATTATTAAAGAGGTTAAGAAGAATCGGTCCTAGCACAGATCCCTGCGGTCCCCACTGCTGACTATATCCCATTTAGAGAACGTACCATCTATGACAACTGTTTCCTGACTTTTAACCAATTCCTTACCCATCTGCATAGTTTCCCCCAGTCCTTGCTTCTGTAGTTTCAGTATAAGGATGTTATGTGGTACAGTATCAAATGCATTTGCAGAGTCCAGGTAAATCACATCAGCGGCATTACCAACATAAAGATTTACAGTTTCCTCACAGACACCCAACATGTTGGTTAGACAACTTATCTTTCATGAATCCATGCTGGTTGTCATTTATTATATTATTCTCTGCCCTCATTTGTTAATAGGAAATACCTATTGCATTATTCCTGTGTCCTGTTGTGTATAAATATGTGATTCTTCAGCTTTTGTTTTAGTCTTTGCCTGATGAAGAGACCTGCGTAGTCTCGAAAGCTTGCAATTTGTTACCATCTTTTCAGTTAGCCATTAAAAGGTATCAACCACTGAGGACTCTCAAGTCTAAATATTTTTCTCATTTGTTAACTCTTTTTCAGGAAGAATCCACACGGGAAAAAGAAAAAAAAAAAAAAAAAAAAAACTATTGCATGTGCTTACCGTAAAAATGTCCTATCTGGCAAAAGATACTAGCAGGGGAACCATTAGCTTGAGTTCACAGTTGAATTTGCGGCAGATTTTTCTTTTTTGAGCAGCATGTCAAATGTGTAGAATTCACCACAGATTCTACTCATTGCAATAAATAGGTGAAATTGGGAAAAATCGCACCAAATTCCACAGCCAATCCGCTACATGTGAACAAACCGTAGGGGTGGGGAACAATTTCCTGCCAACCTCATTTGGCGGCCATACAAAATCATCAATGAAGACATTTGCCTGCTATATTTGGTCAAACATTTAAAGTGAACCTGTCAGCTGATATGGATTGGGCAGTAAGTATCCAGCACTGGCTGTATGATCCCAGCTATGCATGTCTGATCTGGAAACGTTGCAGCGCTTCAGGGAAAAAAAAAAAAGAAACACTTTATTAGCCACTGGGGACAGAGACCGCACTATATGTTAGTCAGGTAGGTTCAATTTATAAGAAGGCGGGGACAGTGACGCCAGCGATGATTGGGTGAGGAGCACCACGTGTCATGCAACCGCACAATAGCCCCAGCACCGCGAGTACCTACACCGCTGGAAAGGCGTCGGCATGGGAGTATAAGTTTTTTTTTTTGTTTGTTTTTTTATAGGGGACAAACACATACATGGAGAAGGGGGTTGTCCTGGTAGTGGACAACCTCCTTTAAAATGTATTTCAGCTGTTTAGCTTCTCTATCCTCATTCTCTGTTTACAACCTGCACAGTGATAGCTTTCCCCAATCGATATTCTACAGTTTTCAGATCTGGCAGCCAAATATCACAATAAAACACTCAAAAGCCCCTTTCATGAAGCCGTGCTCCTTACACTGTAAAGGTAAGGCTGCCCCCACACATCCGTATCGCAGTTCCATAAGCTGTGTTTTTCTCCTACACCTTAGATAGCACACAGATCCATGTACAGTTACATCATATGTCAGGTTCCCAAATTTGATGCCAGCTAGCAAGCTGTGCATGCATCTTTCCAAGCAGATAATGGCTGAATTATTCAGCCATCATCTGTCTAACAGCAGAGGTTGCAGCGCAGCTCCGCCTGTGGCTGTTAACATGCTATTTGCCGCTGTCAGTCACATTTAACAAGAATCGGCAAAGGGGCATCATTCTACGCACACAACAGTACTCTCATGACGTGATCGTGTGGCGCTGATGGGTTGCAGTGATAGCCAGGGGTCTGCTGAAGACCTCCATGCTTGTCATGATGATTCTCCTGTGAAATTCAGTGTTTAGCTGGTTTTCATAGGAGACCATGATTTTAGCTATAGATAAACTGCGCTGATGCACTGCTATGTATAGCACAAGTGATCTGATGATTGCAGCTTCAAGTCCCCTAAAAGGGCTAACAAATACAGTTAAGTGAGGAAAAAAAATGATTAAGACTTTTTTGTTTAACAAATTTTTAAATTTTTTCACAAAAAAACCAAAACACTACATATGATTGATATCAGGTCAGTTTTACTGTATAGGGAACATGGTAAATAAAAAAAAACAATTGTGGAATTTCACTTTTTTTTTGCAATTTCAATACACTTCAGTTTTTTCCCCACTTTCCAGTGCAACATGATAAAATTAATAGTGCCATTCAAAAGTATAACATCCTGCAAAAAAGGAGAGGAAAAAATGAAGACACAGCGAGATTGGCAGGGGGATCCGTGTTGCCGATTTGAGAAACTTAGGGCATGTCCTATTCTCATCTGTTTTGTACAAGAGACTTGACCATTAACCCCTTAACCCCCAAGGGTGGTTTGCACGTTACATGTCTACTTTACATCAGCACAATTTTGGTACCAAATTCTTTTTTGTTCCGAAGTTACAAGGATTAAAAGTTGACCAGCAATTTCTCATTTTTACATCAAATTATACAAAACCAATTTTTTTTTTTTTTTTTTTTTTTTTAGGGACCACCTCACATTTGAAGTCACTTTGAGGGGTCTATATGGCAGAAAACACCCAAAAGTGGCACCATTCTAAAAACTGCACCACTCAAGGTACTCAAAACCACATTCAAGAAGTTTATTAACCCTTCAGGTGCTTCACAGGAGCTGAAGCAACGTGGAAGGAAAAAATGAACATTTAACTTTTTAGTCACTGATCATTTGCAAACAATTTTTTTTATTTTATCAAGGATAAAAGGAGAAAATGAACAGAAGTTGTTGTGTAATTTCTCCTGAGTACGCCGATACCCCATATGTGGGGGAAAACCACTGTCTGGGCGCACGGCAGGGCTTGGAAGGGAAGGAGCGCCGTTTGACTTTTTCAAACCAAAATTGGCTGGAATTGAGATTGGACGCCATGTCGCGTTTGGAGAGCCCCTGATGTGCCTAAACTGTGGAAACACCCCACAAGTGACACCATTTTGGAAACTTGACCCCCTAAGGAACTTATCTAGATCTGTGGTGAGCACTTTGAACCCCCAAGAGTTTCACTAAAGTTTATAATGCCTGGGTGTGAAAAAAAAAAAAAAAAAAAAAATTTCCACACAAATGATTTTTGTCCCCAATTTTTCATTTTTCCCAAGGAAATTGGACCCCAAAAGTTGTTGTCCAATTTGTCCTGAGTACGCTGATACCCTATATGTGGGAGAAAACTACTATATGGGCACACGTCGGGGCTCGGAAGGGAAGTAGTGACGTTTTGCAATGCAGACTTTGATGGAATAGTCTGGGGGCGTCATGTTGCATTTGGAGAGCCCCTTATGTGCCTAAAACATTGGAAATCCCCCACAAGTGACCCCATTTTGGAAACTAGACCCCAAAGGAACTTATCTAGATGTGTGGTGAGAACTTTGAACCCCCAAGTGCTTCACAGAAGTTTATAACGTAGAGCCATAAAAATAAAAATCATTTTTTTCCACAAAAATGATATTTTTGCCCCAAATTTTTTATTTTCCCAAGGGTAACAGAAGAAAATGAACCCCAAGAGTTATTGTGCAATTTTCCCTGAGAACACTGATACCCCATATATGGGGGTAAACTACTGTTTGGGCGCATTGCAGAGCTCAGAAGGGAAGGAGCACCGTTTGACTTTTTCAACGCCGAATTGGCTGGAATTGAGATCAAACGCCATGTCATGTTTGGATATCACGTGATGTGCCTAAACAGTGGAAACCCCCCAATTCTAACTCCAACCCTAACCCCAACACACCCCTAACCCTAATCCCAACCCTAATCGTAACCCTAACACACCCCTAACCCCAACCTTAACTTTAGCCCCAACTGTAACCCTAACGGGAAAATGGAAATACATACATTTTTTTTAATTTTATTATTTTTCCCTAACTAAGGGGGTGATAAAGGGGGGTTTGATTTACTATTTATAGCGGGTTTTTATGATTGGCAGCTGTCACAACGCTAAAAGACACGTTTTATTGCAAAAAAGTTTTTGCATCACCACATTTTGAGAGCTATAACATTTCCATATTTTGGCCCACAGAGTCATGTGAGGTCTTATTTTTTGCGTGACGAGTTGACGTTTTTATTGGTACCATTTTGGGAACATGACATTTTTGATCGCTTTTTATTACGATTTTTGGGAGGCAGAATGAACAAAAACCAGAAATTAATGACTTTCTTTTGGGGGGGGGGGCGTTTTATACCGTTCCACGTGTGGTAAAATTGATAAAGCAGTTTTATTCTTCGGGTTAGTACGATTACAGCGATACCTCATTTATATCATTTTTATGTTTTGGCGCGTTCATACAATAAAAACTTTTATATATAAAAATTATTTTTGCATCGCTTTATTCTGAGAGCTATAACTTATTTTTCGTTGATGCTGTATTGGCAGCTCATTTTTTGCGGACAAGATGACGTTTTCAGCGATACCATGTTTTTTATATGCGTCTTTTTGATCGCGTGTTATTCCACTTTTTGTTCGATGGTATGATAAATCATTTTTTTTGCCTTTTTTTTTTTTAAAAGGTGATCACTAAAGGGGTTAACTAGTGGGACAGGTTTATAGGGCGGGTCGTGACGGACGCGGCGATACTAAATGTGTACTTTTATTTTTTTGTATTATTTACATGAAGAAATGAATTCACTGGGAATTATATATTTTATATATATATATTTAATATATATATATATATAATATATATATATATATTATAATATATATATAACACACACACACACACATACATATACACATATACATAGTTATTTTTTTTTTTTTTTTACTTTGCCCCAGAGTGGGACATCACTGTATAAAGTCAGATCGCTGGTCTGACAGTGTGCACAGCACTCTGTGGGACCAGCGATCTCACAGGCACTGCATCAGGCTCTCAGCGCCTGCTCTCAGCAGGCACTGAGGAAGCCGCCTCCCTGCAGGAACCCACGGCCATCTTGGATCCGGGGTCATGCAGGGAGGAGGGTCCCTCGGAACAGCGCTGTTCTGAGGGTCTCAGGGGAGCACACAGGAGCCCCCTCCCTGTGCCCCCGGTACACTGCAATCATCTTTGATCGCAGTGTGCCAGGGGTTAATGTGCCGGGTGTCAGCTGTGATAATCAGCTGACACCGGGCCGCGATCAGCTGCGCTCCGTCCGGGAGCGCAGCTGATCGCATGTGACATACTATTCCGTCCCTGGGAATTAAGTCCCAAGTCACATGGACGGAATAGTACGTCAGATGGGATAAAGGGGTTAAAGTCTATGAGGATGCGTGTAAAACGGATGGAACACAGAAGACATTCTTTGTAAATCAGTGTTTCATCAGCCTTTAAAGGGGTTGTTCGGAGACATCACTTGTCTCCATAACAAAAGTAGTTGTTTCTAGTCTCTTTTCTAGCCTTCAGGCTATGTTCACACATTATCCATGTGACGTGTCCTAGTGATGTCCGCTTTTTTGATAGCACACAGACCCATAGATTTTCATGGATACATAATTGTAAATCAGTTTTTAAAAGGATCCATGTCTCCAGTCAGCAGGTCGTCTTCTAATCACTTTTGCAGATCAGACTGTCATTAAAGCACTATTTGGCCGGGATCACACATGCGAGGATTACGGCCGAGTTTCTCATGTTAATGCCCGGCACTGCCGCCGGCCTCGGGAGTGGAGTGTGCGGCCGCACAGGAATACATGGAGCCGCACGCTCCGCTCCCAAGGCCGGGGGTAGTGCTGGGTATTAACATGCGACACTCTGCCGTATTCCTCACATGTGTGATCCCGGCTTTTAAGTTTTTATCTTCTTCATATATTGAAATCATATTACATAGTGCTGTGTACTTACAATTGCTCATTTTACCTAGTCAATTTTTCTCTTTTCGATTAGGTCTATGATATCACGTGATTAATAACTCCTGACCCAGCTTCATCGCTTCTCCCCCTGCCAGGGACTTTTCAGTGATGTAGGATTGTCGTTCGTGTGCCGACTGGTGCAGGGAAAATTGACCTCTTGTCTCTACATAGAGCTTAGAAGGATTCAGTCAGTTTTTAATCAAGTCATATCAGACCCATTGGAAAAACAGAAGCATGAGCTGGGTAGAAGGAAAACAAGAGCAATTGTAAGTACACAGTGCTATATAATATGATGATTGTATAAGAGGATGAAAAGTTTGATGGGAGTAAATCTTCAAAGTCTATGGGAAATCTTGAAAACGTACTTTATACTTCATAGTTACGGTAATCTGTTTTTAAGTGATATACTTTTAAGAGTCAAAAACAAAAAACATAGGCTTAGTACTCATTCAGGCAAGGAAAAAAAAAGTACAGCCATCCAAAGACCTCATTACATTATAATGGATATCTGGTCTGTGAACACCCACGGAAAAGCTTATATATACACAGTTGTGTGTAAAGTATTTGCCCCTTCCTAATTTCCTATTCTTTTGCATGTTTGTCACATTTAAAAGTTTCAGATCACCAAACACAAAATAAAGTTATTAAATGAAGGTCTTTATTATTACGGGAAAAAAATTCAAACCTACAGGGCCCTGTGTGGGAAAAGTGATTGCCCCCTGTATTGCCAAGTTTTTAACACTAAGGTTCGGATACGGCTTTAAAGAAGGCTACTACTTGCATGGGAGCATTATCAACATTTTTGCTTTTTGCAGTTTTTGAGCATCTTGCTGCTGATATGGTTATTATATGATCATGTTTAGGGATACACTCCAATGGAATATATCATTCGATAAGAATGAAGGGGTGAATCCCAATCTCTGATCATGTTTTGCTGTGGTAGCATTACAAATCATCAAAAAGTAAAAATGATGATAATGTTCTCATAAAGCATTAAGCACCTTACATTATGATGTTCTATGACAAATTGTGAAGCCTATTACAAGACAGACCTAGTAAGGTTTAGGTGGGGTGCTTAGACATACTGCACACTCCTGAACCACATATATTGATACGCACAGGGGAGCAGAATATAGATCTTCCCGGGTGCTGTGGATAATACCTAAGGAGTGCAGTCCCTCTATGTGATGTCGTTTGTCTGCTTGTTGCACGTGCACTTTTATTGGTTTTTAAGAATGTCTAAATAAAGTTGATTAGTTTTATTTTTGGATCAGCGTTTCCAACACGCTTGTATAGTCACCCTTCAAGTGGCCAGCTTTCAAGGTAGGATGAACCAAGATATCATAGAATCATCAGACAATGGGTTGTAAACCCTTAGAATATAAGAGCCACAAGGATTTGGATAAAACCACCACAGACAGAGGATAAGTAAACCTTAATGTTGTACAGTAACAAACAAACAAACATCTAGAAACTTAGAGCTGTTTGTGAGGTGAAAAGGTTTCAGGTAATAAACAATTCCCAAGATTGGGTCACAATGAACATTGTCTATCTGTCTGTAAATGAATGACCAGCAATGCTGCTCTGTAATGGTCTGAATGCATACTCTATATTTCAATATGGACTCAAAATAGCAATTTTTATATTCACAATACACCCCCCAAACCTAATAACTGGTTGGGACACCCTTAGCAGCAACAACTGCAATCAAGCGTTTGCAATAACTGGCAATGAATCTTTTACAAGGCTCTGGAGGAATCTTGGCCCACTCATCTTTGCAGAATTGTACAGTAATTCAGCCACATTGGAGGGTTTCTGAGCATGAACCGCATTTAAGATCATGCCACAGCATCTCAGACTGAAGGTTAGGACTTTGAGTAGGCTACTTTAAAGTCTTAATTTTGTTTCTCTTAAGCCATTCAGAGGTGAACTTTGTGTTTTGGATCACTGGCCTGCTGCATAACCCAAGTGCGCTTCAGCTTGAGGTCACGAACAGATGGCAGAACATTCTCCTTAAGGATTTTTTGGTAGATAGAATTCACAGTTCCATTTACCACAGCATCTCTTCCAGGTCATGAAGAAGCAAGACAGCCCCAGACCATCACACTACCACCACTATATTTTATTGTTGATATGATGTTCCTTTTCTGAAATGCTGCATTACTTCTATGCTAGATGTAATGGGACATACACCTTCCAAAAAGCTCAACTTTTGTCTAGCGAGTCCACACAGTTTTATGCACCTATTGCTCGGCAGTGGTTTTTGTCTTGGAACGGTGCCATGAAGGCCGTTTTTTTGCTCAGTCTCTTTCTTCTGGTGGAGTCATGAACACTAACCTTAACTGAGGCAAGTGAGGCCTGCAGTTCTTTGGATGTTGTGATGGGATCTTTTGTAACTTTTTGAATGAGTTGTCGCTGCGCTCTTGGGTAATTTTGGTCAGCTGGCCAGTCCTGGGGAAAGTTAACCACTGTTCCATGTTTTCACCATTTATGGATAATGGCTCTCACTGTGGTATGGTGTAGTCCGAAAGCTTTAGAAATGGCTTTATAACCTTTTCCAGACTGATAGATCTCAATTACTTTTTTCTCATTTGTTCCAGAATTTTTTTTGGACTGCAGCATTATGTCTAGCTTTTGATCTATTCACTTGTCAGGCAGGTCCTATTTCAGTGATTTCTTGATTGTTAACAAATGTGGCAGTAATCAGGCTTTAGTGTGGCTAGGGAATTTGAACAAGCTTTCCAAAGATGTAATAAACCACATTTAATTTAAGGATGGGGGGGTAACTTTTTCATACATGGCCTTGTAGGTTGGATTTTTCATTCCCTCAAAAAAACTGCATTTTTAATGTTAACTTGTGTTATTGCCTAATATTTAAATTTGTTTGGTGATCTGAAACATTTAAGCGTGACAAACATGCAAAAGAATAGGAAATCAGGAAGGGGTACATACCTACATACATACAAAAGTCTTCCAAATGATCCATGCCTGGATCATAGTTTCCCATACGGGCAATGTACGGTAATATGTGCAATTTTGGTGTGCTTGCTTTTGAAACTAAGTTTGCCCCCACTAAAATACAAAATAAAGTATTTATACAGCTGTATTGTGGACTGTATAGATTCCAGTGTTTTAGTGGCTGATAAAAACGCTTTACTTCTTATGCTCAGTGCGCCGCTACTCCCCCTCAAATTGCTTTCTGAGCATTTCTCCTTACTGACATGCCTCACTTGCCTAGAGCAAGGGCAGATCCCAATCCAAGGCGCATTGACACTGAAAAAGCCCAGCAGTGCTCACAGTCTGGGTGTAAGTATATTCTAATCCCTAGCGGCTGCTTCTTACACAGGAAAGTATAGCAAGCAGCAGCTGCAGGCAAGGGGAACGCGGAAGAGTTTCAGAGAAGAACATACCTTGCTGCAAGATTGGTTCAAGTTTTATTACAGCCACCTGAACATGAGTCAGATAAGCGGTTGCATGAAGCCAACTGCCCCATGTAATTAACCTTCACTTAAACTGGATTCACATGTCCATAATTCATAGTCCACCATCTGCCTTAAATTCCTAGAAAGTATTACAGCTTAGCATGGACCATATATTACAGAAGTGGGAATCCAGCCCAAAACATCACCAGATTATCATCTGCATAAGACAATAAAAAGCAAATTAGAGTTTACCAAACCTGAAGCTGCAGATTCCTCACTGAACTCTGTGGATTATGCTGCTGATTGCGCTGTGGAATTATCGCAAATATCGCTCTTAGCATTGAAAAGAGTAAAATCTCTGCAAGTGTGCGGCTAAGAGGTGATACAATCTCACCCCCATGTTGGTACTGTAATGTTGAGGATTTTTCATCATTTGTAAACATACCATAAGGCCTCATACAGATGTCCCTGCGTGTGTTCTACATTTTTCATAGATAGATAACAAGTACCCATTATATTTTTTGGGGTTGTTCATGTGTGGTTTTTTTTTTGCAGTATTATCCACACAAAAGAATAAGACATGTTTGATTTTGATCAGCCTGTAAAGAGTGGGGTAAGTTTTCACCGATAGGTTTCAGAAGCTTCTCCAAACTGTTGCTTTGGCTTGTGAGAAAAAAGGACAATGATAAAAACTGATCCACTGACCAAACACTGATGAAAGTCTGAAAATAAAATTACAAATAAAACCATTTTTTTTTTAAACATACAACAAAATAATGGACGTGTGGATGAGCCCTTGGGTGCAGCTAAATGTAGCCACAGCTCCACACGTGGACGATCATGTTGCACCAATACTAGACAAAAGTTCCAATGAACATGTAGAAAACAGAAATTGCTGCCATAATGATTGACAGAACATCTTGTAGAGATCACAGTGATTTCTTTACAGGGAGATGGACATACAGCAGTAACACAAGCACACACTGCACCGTCAGGTGTGACTGGAGAACTCTTACCTGTCCTGTGATCCCGGTGACCAGGGCCACTTTTCTAGACTTGCCATTATTGGAGAGGGGCTGGGACCCATTTCCTCGGTTGGTGGCCATGCTGTCAGTGGTGATCTGCTGGGAGAGGATTCGGCTGTGCTCACTGCTGTCCAGGCACTGAATGGAGAAGGAAGTGACAGGTGAGGTGGGCTGCTCTTCATACACCTGGGAGCGCAGGTGAAGGAGGGCGTGCACGGGCTGGGTCGGAGCTGTCAGGGAACGCCCTACTAATGGGCAGTCATCACGGAGCGCCTGGGGTGGAGGCTGGAGCGCACACTGCAGCTGCCGGCTCTACACTCAGCGTTGTCAGATATGGCGTGTCAGTGTGTTGTCACTGTAGTGAGAGCAACGGTGTCACGTGTCAGCACACAGCACCGGCCATGTGGACAGCTGACAGTGCCGGCCAGGGGCTTACATGTGTCACAGCTGTAGTGACCGTGTCATGTACCCAGCACACGGGCCTTTATTCGGTGTGCTGCACCCAGCCCGACCCACACTCATTATAAGGAGGTCATTACTGGGGGCTGCAGGCAGGTCACCGGGGCCGCTCAGCACATGAAGGGAGCCGGACACTGATGCTCCCGTGTGTGACTTCCGGGTGCAGCTCGGCAAGGACCCGCCGACGTCAGAAGATCACATGACAGCGAGAAGTCACGTGGCACCGGCTTTTAAGCTGGTTGGAGAGTATTCTGCTTTTGGCGGGAACTGTGAAGCTGCAGCGCTGGGATTAGTGATAGATGATGGCGTGTGTGAGGAAAGGCTGTGCTGCCTTGTCGGGTCTGCACTCACTGGGAAATATGGCGCAGCCTCCATCTACATGGCTATGCCCCATTCTAGGGTGTTACATGCTGCAGAACAGCTTTAGGGTGAGTTTCCACGGTCAGGAAACGCTGCGCGTGTTTGGCGCTGTGCGCTGGCGCAGCGCCAAACACGCAGCTTCCAGATGTTACAGCATAGTGGAGGGGATTTCAAGAAATCCCGTCTCCACTATGCGTAACAACACGCAGGTGGCAGACCTGCGTAAACGGACATGCGGCGCGTCTTTTCAGACCGCAGCATGTCCTCGCGTGTTGCGGCGACGGTGCGTCGCCGCAACAGAATTTCACACAGGGCTATGTAGCCCTGCGTTCTTTCCGGAGTGTCCGAGGTGTCCTGAACACCTCCGGAAAGAGCGCGCGTCAGAAAGGGGGCGGGCTTAGACAGAGCGGAATTTCCACTCCGTCCAAAGCGCTGTGGTTCCGGACCGTGGAACCACAGCCTTACAGGGCTTATGGCCACATGGTCTCCAGGCCACCTCTTACCGGGGCTACTGCAAAGCCTTGGTGGCTGCAGAGTAGTGAGGGCTCTGCAGTGTTCCCCTCACAGGTGAGCACCAACAAGTACCCACGGCATGCATGGCCCACACTAACTAATGGGCAATGAATGTACGGGCCAAACGGTTTCACTGAAATACAATACACACATACAGAAGCATGTAGATAATACACTTACATGTATACAGAAACTTAATATAAGCAGATAGAAAATACACAAGGATATACACGACATACTGAGTACACAGGCAGAAATAATGGGTATTACACGTTTACAGATGTACATTTCTATGGATACACCTAAATAAAATGGGAATGGTTGGTGATATCAACTTCATGTTTGTGGCACATTAAAATATGAGAGGAAAACTTTTCAAGATGGGTGGTGACCATGGCAGCCATTTTGGATCCAACTTTATTTTTTTTTAAATGGGAAGAGGGTCATGTGACAGCAAAACTTATTGAGAATTTCACAAGAAAAACAATTCAGTTCTTGGTTTTAGCATAACTTTATTCTTTTATGAGTTATTTACAAGTTTATGACCACTTATAAAATATGTTCAAAGTGCTACCCATTGTGTTGGATTGTCAATGAAATCCTCTTCTCCCACTCTTGACACACTGATAGCAACACCGCAGAAGAAATGCTAGCACAGGCTTCCAATATCTATTGTTTCAGATGCTGCACATCTCGTATATTCACAGAATAGACAATTGCCTTCAGATGACACCAAAGATAAAAGTCTAATGGGGTCAGATCGGGAGAACTTGGTGGCCATTCAACTGGCCCACGACGACCAATCCACTTTCCAGGAAACTGAACATGGCACGGTCTCTGAGTTTTTCCAGCAAGATGGTGAACCACTGTTACACTCGGTCCCAGCGTTGGCTCTGCACTCCGTTCTGCTCACTCACCTGTTCCTCTAGCTGTCCCTCTGCAGCAGTCTGCGCGCGGGCTGGGGTCTCCTGTCCCATCTGCTCCTCGACGTCCTGTGTCCTCCTCCACTTCCTGGCACGCTGCTGGCAGGCCTCCAGATAGACTGCTTAGGACGCGAGGCCGCGCCCACCGTCTCTCTTAAAGGGGCAGCGTGCATTTTTGAAATAGCTAATTAACCAATGGCTGCGCACTCAGTACTATATCTGGTCACTCCACCATTAGGGGAGTGCCGGAGCAAGGTGTTCTATCATTGCTACATCCGGTTCTGTTCCTGATCTGTCTGCGCTGCGTTTGCAGTCTCTGTGCTTCGCTTATACTGTTTGTCTCCTCAGATCATTGCTAACCCGTATCTGGCTAACCTGGACAATCTCGGCTATTACTGGCGCAAGTGTCATCCCGTTCCGCCATCAGCCATTCGTACCCGTGGACCGTGACAAGGTCACTGAAGCCAGCCTGCTACCAACCGTTCTGGACCAGGACCTTACCCTTCTCCGTCAAGAACCCTCCACGGACTCTGTAAATACCTGTTACCCTTTTGGTCCCTCTGGGACAGCTGCCACGTGTCCGGGGTCTAACTGGAGGTAGCACCTGTGTCCTCCGGGTATTCCATTCTGGTCCTGTTCGAGGGGCCTTACTACGGTACCCGGGGCTCACTATTTTACCCCCCCTTCGGGCCCCCCGGACCGCGGTCTCGGGGTTTCCACATTAAAAAATAAAAACGAATGTGAACTTCACCACCCTGCCTCCGCTTCCCTCGTTACAACCACCACTTACGGTGTCAGGTCCGAGCATTCCTACAATGATCAGTTTTCTGAAAAGCGGGTCATCTGCCGCATGGAGGGCAGGTGACGCAACCTGAGATGACCGGCGTTACCGGTCATCTCCCGTCTGCTCGCAGCGAAGTACCCCGACCTGCTGCCCCACGTAAACCCCAGCAGCAGCCTCCACGTACACCCCACCAACAGAAGCCTCCACATAAAACCCCAGCAGCAGTTGCAGCCTCCACATATACCCCAGCAGCAGCCTCCCACGTACACCCTAGCAGCAGCCTCTATACACCCACAGCCTCTAAAAACACCCCACAGCCTCTATATACACCCCAACACTGCAGCAGCCTCTATATATACCCACACCTCTAATACACTGCAGCACCCCTATATACACCCCACAGCCTCTTAAAAACACCCCCGAAGCCTCAAAAACACCCCAGCGCCTCCAATACCCCCCACCTCTATAACACCCCGAAGCCTCATAACAGTCCAGCAGCCTCTTATACACCCCACAGCCTCTAAATACCCCCACACCCTATATACAGCTCACACCAAAATACACCCCCAGCAGCCTCAATACAGCTCAGCAGCCCTTAAAAACACCCAGAACCTCTAAACACCCCACAGCCTCTTTTTACACCCAAAAGCCCCTATATACACCCCAGAAGCCTCATATGCATTTTCTAAATCTTCATAAATAAACAAAAACAATTTTAAAACCCATGCACACCTCTAAAACTCATGGCCAAATTTTAAGAAAAAAAAAAA
>JARQOD010000006.1:244309641-244358301 GCA_033576555.1 Oophaga sylvatica | reverse complement strand
CTGTAAATTTCCCACAAATTATTACAAATGTGATTTTCTGGAGGGACATTTATTGCTGTGTATTAAGAAATAATAATTATACATACAGTATAAAATAAAAAAAAAGCAATATTACAAAACTATATTGTAATATTGCAATGCTATGAAATTCTTTCTTTTGGAAATATTAGTTGTAAATAACATAATGTTTTGATTAATTAAAGTCACACCATTCCTTGAAGAATAAATAAATTAACTGCTAATTACTCATTTGCTAATGTGATTAAATAGCATTAGTTTGGTTTACATATTTTATGAAACAAAAATCTGTGTATTAAATGAAAGAAGGAAAAAAGAAAGCTTTTTAATATTTATTCCATACAGTGAAGGATATTGTAAGAAAATGAGAAAATAGACCACACACGCTGTACACTAAAAACTTTATGTACAGATGTGATCTGAGGTAACAAACCTCATGTGTACAAGAAATCACACAATACATTTATTGTAGCATTTTTTTTCCACGAGTGGTTAATTGTAAAAGTCAGAAATTATTACATTTACTAATTAAATATAAAGAAATGACACGTTCCAATGAAGCAGATAGAGGATTAATTACAACATGTTATTTTACTTTATATGAATTCCTAGCTACCACTCAGGTGGTCTATATTGTGCATGTTCGGGTGTCTCCTCCCAAGTGTTAATGACTATTACTATCAGTGACCACAGTCTATACATATAACAGGCACATTATCTATGGCCTTTGGTAACTAGCTGTACAATATGAATATATTATTTCTACCCTTATACTGCATTAGATAAATGTTCAGTTTAATACTGGATATTTTTTCTAATAGCAGGGAATGGTTTTAAATATAAAATGAACTGTACTCTCTGTCTTTTGTACTCAAATCATACATACCTGACCTGAGGAAGGCATCTGTCCGATGTTGAAACGCATAGTCCTATATCCCTACTAAATTCTTATGTAGATATTACCATGGTGGCTCAGTGGTTAGCACTAGTGTTGAGCATTCCGATACTGCAAATATCGGGTATCGGCCGATATTGGCTGTATCGGAATTCCGATTCCGAGTTCCGATATTTTCGTCTTATCGGATACCGGAATCGGGATTGTCACTGTCACTGTCAGTGTCCGTCGGTCGGGTCTGTCAGGAGTCAGCGGCACTTACCTGGCAGAAGATCTCCGGCGGTCACGTCCTGCACTGCTTCATGGCCGCCATCTTCTTTCCCCGGCGGTCACATGCAGTTTCTCGCGATAACTGCAGTGACTGCTGGGTAATCCCGGCCGTAAAGCAGTCAGTCCGATGACGTCACCGCCGGGGAAGCAGGTAATCAGCTGTGCTGCGTTGCGATGACAGGCTCTGCCTGTCATTGCGATGTAGCAGAGCTGGATCGTCGTGGGACTATCGTTATGGACTGCGTCGGACAGGTGGTATACTGTTGGTTTGTTTTTTTTCTTTTTTTACAGGAGATCGATGGCGTCGCAGGAATGAGAGTATAATAAAAGAAATGAAAACTGTGTTGTCTCTTTTATTTCATTAAAAGACTTTTTTCTTGCTTTGTCTTTTTTTTATACATTTAATAACTTTGGGATTAATAATGGATCGGTGTCTTATTGACACCTCTCCATTATTAACCGGGCTTATTGTCACCGTGCAATCAACGGTGACATTAACCCCTTATTACCCCGCTTGCCACCGCTACAGGGCAAGTGGGAAGAGCCGGGTAAAGTGCCACAATTGGCACATCTTTTGATGCGCCAAATGTGGGGCTGCTGTAGCCTGGTATTATCAGGCTGTTGAGGGCCAAAATCCATGGGCCTTGACAGTCTTTTAATACCAGGCCGCAGCAGTCTGCATTTTACTTGGCTGGTTAACAAAAATAGGGGGGATCCCCACGCCGTTTTTTTTTCGAGGGGATCCCCTATTTTTGTTAACCAGCCAAGCTAAGCAGACTGCTGTGGCCTGGTATTATCAGGCTTGCAAGGTCCATGGATATTGGATCCTTACCAGCCTGAAAAACCAGGCCTCAGCGGTCTGCTTCATCTGGCTGGTTAACAAAAATAGGGGGGACCCCACGCCAATTTTTTTCAAGGGGATCCCCTATTTTTGTTAATCAGCCAAGATATGCAGACTGCTGTGGCCTGGTATTATCAGGCTGGCAAGGTCCATGGATCTTGGCTCCTTAACAGCCTGAAAATCCAGGCCTCAGCGGTCTGCTTCATCTGGCTGGTTAACAAAAATAGGGGGGACCCCACGCCAATTTTTTTCAAGGGGATCCCCTATTTTTGTTAATCAGCCAAGATATGCAGACTGCTGTGGCCTGGTATTATCAGGCTGGCAAGGTCCATGGATCTTGACTCCTTAACAGCCTGAAAATCCAGGCCTCAGCGGTTTTCTTCATCTGGCTGGTTAACAAAAATAGGGGGGACCCCACGCCAATTTTTTTCGAGGGGATCCCCTATTTTTGTTAATCAGCCAAGATATACAGACTGCTGTGGCCTGGTATTATCAGGCTGGCAAGGTCCATGGATCTTGGCTCCTTAACAGCCTGAAAATCCAGGCCTCAGCGGTTTTCTTCATCTGGCTGGTTAACAAAAATAGGGGGGACCCCACGCCAATTTTTTTCTAGGGGATCCCCTATTTTTGTTAATCAGCCAAGATATACAGACTGCTGTGGCCTGGTATTATCAGGCTGGCAAGGTCCATGGATCTTGGCTCCTTAACAGCCTGAAAATCCAGGCCTCAGCGGTCTGCTTCATCTGGCTGGTTAACAAAAATAGGGGGGACCCCACGCCATTTTTTTTTCGAAGGGAACCCCTATTTTTGTTAATCAGTTCCCTCTGACGTCACTGATTGTGTCCCTGGCTGACCTGAAGTGAAAGTGGAAAGCAATCAATTAAGCTTTCCACTTAAGGGCCCGTCTCACATAGCGATATCGCTACCGAGATCGCTGCTGAGTCACTAGTTTTGTGACGCAGCAGCAAGCTCACCAGCGATATCGCTGTGTGTGACATTCAGCGACGATCAGCCCCCCTGCCGGGTATCGCTGATCGTCGCTGAAATGTCAGGACCTTTGATCGCTGGTTTCCCGCTGACAGGCACACATCGCTGCGTGTGACAGGCGGGAGACCAGCGATCCGCTGGTAACCAAGGTACACAGCGGGTTTCCAGGCGCGGGGCTGTGCCTAGAAACCCGCTGTGTACCTTGGATACCAGCGCCCTGATGCAGGGAGCTGGTATCCAAGGTACACAGCGGGTTTCCAAGCGCTGCGCGGTGCCTGGAAACCCGCTGTGTACCTTGGTTACCAGCGGATCGCTGGTCTCCCGCCTGTCACACGCAGCGATGCGTGCCTGTCAGAGGGAAACCAGCGATCAAAAAAAGGTCCTGACATTTCTGCGACGATCAGCGATACCCGGCAGGGGGCTGATCGTCGCTGAATGTCACACACAGCGATATCGCTGGTGAGCTCGCTGCTGCGTCACAAAACTAGTGACTCAGCAGCGATCTCGGTAGCGATATCGCTATGTGAGACGGGCCCTTAAGCGATGTTACCCGCAGTGTCGCTGTCCCAGATCGCTGCCTGTTTGGCAGCTCAGCAGCGATCATGTAGCGATACACCAGCGATCCTGACAAGTGCATATCGTTGTCGGGATCGCTGGTGTATCGTTATGTGACACCCAGCCTTTACTCTCCTGTCAGGCAGGAGAGGAACTCATTCATTTGGGGTTTACTGTGAGGCTGCAGCATTAGCTGCGGTCCCTGCAGTAAACATTAACCCTTTCTGAAGGATTACACCGTGGGACCTGACTGTGCATGGGATAGGTAAGAATAATTTTGCTTTTTTATTTTATTTTTATTACAGGAAATGGTTTTTGCAGTAAAATAAAAGATGGTCAAAAACATGTGTCTTTATTTCATTAAAATGATTTTTAATTAAAGTGTGTGTGTTTTATTTTTATTTCATGCAATAGGATTAATAATTGATAGTTGTCTAATTGACAGCTCTCAATTATTAACCTGGCTTAAGGTCACCTTTCAATAGCAAGGTGGCTTTAACCCCATATTAACCCATTCGCCACCGCTACAGGGCAATGGGAATAGACGGGCAAAGTGCCAGAAAGGGCGAATCTAATTATAGATTTGTCTTTCCTGGGGTGTCTGGGGGCAGATGTTAGTAGCCGGGGGGGGGCAAAAATAATGGTCCCTCTCTGGGCTATTATTATCTGCCCCCACTCACTGGCTTTGTCTGTCTGGTTGCGAAAATAGGGCGGGAGCCCACGCATTTTTTTTCAGCAATTTTACACCTCATATATATATATACATGTCATTGAATTTGTGACACATATATATATATATTTATATTTGTAGTTCATACACTTCTACATAGTATAATAGCCGCTAATTCAATTGCCGGCTTTTGTGAAAATGCAGAACCCGACATGAAATGACACTTGGTGTACATAGGGTTAACCATGTCTTTTCATGTCCTTTGCTATCTAATTTGCACAAACAATTAAATCAGACTATGTGTGCAAAATTTCACACCTGTAGGGGTTAATTAAAGGTGTAAATTCGTAGCAAAAAAGTCCGTTTTTTTTACAACGAATTTACACCTTTAATTAACCCCTACAGGTGTGAAATTTTGCACACATAGTCTGATTTAATTGTTTGTGCAAATTAGATAGCAAAGGACATGAAAAGACATGGTTAACCCTATGTACACCAAGTGTCATTTCATGTCGGGTGACATGAAATGACACTTGGTGTACATAGGGTTAACCATGTCTTTTCATGTCCTTTGCTATCTAAGGCCGGAGTCACACTGGCGACAAAATCGGACGACTGCAATGCGATGAAATATCGCATTGCAGTCGGACCTATGTTAATCTATGGAGCAGCTCCCAGTATCAGATTTTTTGTGGTCCGTTTTAAACGTCCGTGTACAATCGCAGCATGCTGCGATTGTCACCGATTGTCGGTCGACAATCGCCAATGCAAGTCTATGGGAGCGATGAAAAATCTGATTACAAACGGACCACACTGTGTGACTTGCGATGAAATCGCATCGGTGTCCTTTAGAAAAGCCGCAATTCATCCCCGCCTATACTGTAAAATCACACTGACAGCTTTAATAAAGACTAGAAAGAATAGATATATACACATAGAACACATACATATATATATACATGTCATTGTGACATGTATATATACATATATTTATAGTTCCTAGACTTCTACATACTGTAATAGCCGCTAATTCAATTGCCGGGTTTTGTGAAATCACAGAAGCCGACATGAAATGATACATTGTTTCCACACATTTAACCATGTAATTTCATGTATTTTTATATATGTTTGAAACATACAATTACATGAGTGTATTTGTGCAAAATTTCAGACATGTAGGGGTTAATTAAAGGTGTAATTTCGTTGAAAAAAAATGCGTGGGCTCCCGCTGTATTTTCTCCACCAGACAGACAAAGCAAAGCGAGTGGGGGCAGATAATAATAGCCCAGGGAGGGTGCATTTTTTTGTGCCCCCCCTGGCTACTAACATCTGCCCCCAGACACCCCAGAAAGGGCAAATCTATAATTAGATTCGCCCTTTCTGGCACTTTGCCCGTCTATTCCCATTGCCCTGTAGCGGTGGCGAATGGGTTAATCTCACCTTACTGTCACCTTGCAATTGAAAGGTGACCTTAAGGCAGGTTAATGATTGATAGCTGTCAATTAGACAACTATCAATTATTAATCCTATTGAAGTAAATAAAAAAACACACACACTTTAAGAATAAATAATTTTAATGAAATAAAAACACATTTTTTTGACCATATTTTATTTTACACTAAATCCGTGCGAAGCCATTGATCTCCTAAAATAAAGAAAAAGAAATAAAACAACATTATTCTTACCTATTCCGCCGATCTGTCACGTCCCACGCTGTAATCCTTCACAAAGGGTTAACTAGCTTTGAGCCAAGCAGTGCAAGTAATCCTGCATGCTCAGCTCAAAGCTCATGAATGAATAAGTTCCTCTCCTGGCGACAGGAGAGGATGTGTTTCATGAATGAAGCTTAATTGATTGTGTCCACTTTCCCTTTAGGTCAGGTCACTACAGTTAAATTGGCAAGAAATCAATTAAGCTCCATTCATGAATCTATTCCTCTACTTTCGCTGGGAGAGGAAGTTATTCATTCAGGGAATACAGGTCTGAGACAGCATTATTAGCTCTCTGCGACCTGTAACCTGTTAACCCTTTCTGATGGATTACACCGTGGGACCTGACTGTACATCGGATTGGTAAGTATAATTTTGCTTTTTTATTTTATTTTTATTACAGGAAATGGTTTTAGCAGGAAAATAAAATATGGTCAAAAACTGTGTGATTATTTAATTAAACTTATTTTTTATTAAAGTGTGTGTGTTTGATTTTTCTTTCATACAATAGGATTAATAATTGATAGTTGCCTAATTGACAGCTATCAATTATTAACCTGGCTTAAAGTGACCTTTCAATTGCAAGGTCATTTTAACCCCTTATTAACCCATTCGCCACCGCTACAGGGCAATGGGAATAGACGGGCAAAGTGCCAGAAAGGGCGAATCTAATTATAGATTTGCCCTTTCTGGGGTGTCTGGGGGCAGATGTTAGTAGCCAGGGGGGGGCACAAAAAAAATGTACCCTCCCTAGGCTATTATTATCTGCCCCCACTCGCTTGCTTTGTCTGTCTGGTGGTGAAAATACAGCGGGAGCCCACGCATTTTTTTTTAACGAATTTACACCTTTAATTAACCCCTACATGTCTGAAATTTAGCACACATATACTCATGTAATTGTATGTTTCAAACATATATAAAAATACATGAAATTACATGGTTAAATGTGTGGAAACAATGTATCATTTCATGTCGGCTTCTGTGATTTCACTGAAGCCGGCAATTGAATTAGCGGCTATAACAGTATGTAGAAGTGTAAGAACTATAAATATATGTATATATATATATGTCACAATGACATATATATATATATATATATATGTGCTCTATGTGTATATATCTATTCTTTCTTTTGGCATTTAAATACTATTCTTTTGGATCCATTATATGTCAGTTTTGCAAGCCTGCGAGAAAATCTCGCAAGTCGGATGAAAATCGGATGTTACAAGGTACACACACATGCGATTAAATCGCATCTTTGAAGGAAAATCGGATGCCAGAAGGATGTGTGATGTTTTTATTTTGATCCGATTGTCGACCGTCTAAAACGGACCGATTTTTTGTGGTTGTGTGTGACTCCAGCCTAATTTGCACAAACAATTAAATCAGACTATGTGTGCAAAATTTCACACCTGTAGGGGTTAATTAAAGGTGTAAATTCGTAGCAAAAAAAGTCCGTTTTTTTTACAACGAATTTACACCTTTAATTAACCCCTACATGTCTGAAATTTAGCACACATATACTCATGTAATTGTATGTTTCAAACATATATAAAAATACATGAAATTACATGGTTAAATGTGTGGAAACAATGTATCATTTCATGTCGGCTTCTGTGATTTCACTGAAGCCGGCAATTGAATTAGCGGCTATAACAGTATGTAGAAGTGTAAGAACTATAAATATATGTATATATATATATGTCACAATGACATATATATATATATATATATATATATATATATATATATATGTGTATATATCTATTCTTTCTTTTGGCATTTAAATACTATTCTTTTGGATCCATTATATGTCAGTTTTGCAAGCCTGCGAGAAAATCTCGCAAGTCGGATGAAAATCGGATGTTACAAGGTACACACACATGCGATTAAATCGCATCTTTGAAGGAAAATCGGATGCCAGAAGGATGTGTGATGTTTTTATTTTGATCCGATTGTCGACCGTCTAAAACGGACCGATTTTTTGTGGTTGTGTGTGACTCCAGCCTAATTTGCACAAACAATTAAATCAGACTATGTGTGCAAAATTTCACACCTGTAGGGGTTAATTAAAGGTGTAAATTCGTAGCAAAAAAAAAGTCCGTTTTTTTTACAACGAATTTACACCTTTAATTAACCCCTACAGGTGTGAAATTTTGCACACATAGTCTGATTTAATTGTTTGTGCAAATCAGATAGCAAACGACATGAAAAGACATGGTTAACCCTATGTACACCAAGTGTCATTTCATGTCGGGTGCTTCTGTCTTTTCACTGAAGCCGGCTTTACCCGGCAATTGAATGAGAGGATATTTTACTATGTAGAAGTGTATAAACTATACATATATGTATATATATATGTCACAATGACATGTATATATATATATATGTATTCTATGTGTGTATATTTAGTGTTTACAAGGAAAGAATGGGTTTTTTTTAGTTGCGATATTTTGTTCCCATAGACTTACATGGGACTTCCGGTATCGGTATCGGGTATCGCCGATATTTTAGTGATATCGGCGATACCATTCCGATTCCGATACTTTAGGATATCGGAAAGTATCGCTCAACTCTAGTTAGCACTGTTGCTAACCATGGTGAAACTTGGTGCAACTCCCACCAAAGACAACATCTGCAAGGAGTTTGCATGTTCTCCCCGTGTTTGTGTGGGTTTCTTCTGGGTTCTCTGGTTTTCTCCCACTCTCCAAAGACATACTGATAGGGAATTTAGATTGTGAGCCCCAATGGGAACAGTGATAATGTCTGTAAAGCACTGTAGAATTAATAGAGCTATATAAGGGAGTAAAATAAATAAATTACCTGCCCATCATACTCAGCAGCGCTTATGCCATCCCATCCCATTTTTTTCTTTTAATTTTTAAACTAGGCCAACAGCATAGTCGGTGCCGAGATGAACTTTGCATGCTCTCGATGCGTCTATGTAACACAGAATTGCCTGCCTCTGCCACATCGCTAGCACTGGGGGACCGTGCACTGTATGGATTACAGCTGGAGGGTGGATCAGGTGGGGGTAACATCTAGCTCATCGGGTCGGGAATGGGGGGACAAGTAGGTGGATAAATGTGTGCTTTTGTTAGCTTCTAGATTAAGTGAAGGCAGTGGTGCAGGACAATGCGTCGCCTTGGTACAGGTTATAAACAATACAAAACTAAGCAACAGCAGGGGAAACCAGGCAGTGAGAAAAATCAAATTACTTGCATGCTTACTTAGTTTAACAAAGTCTACCTGACAATACCTAGTATATAACAAGAGAATAATGCTTTAACTAGCGTCACTATGAGCACTCAGTATTTATTATTTTTGTACGAGATTAGAAAAGTTTTCTACTTTTTTCACAATAAACTGCGCCTACATTCAAGAGAATAGCAATAAACTACCAAAATTATACGCACCCAAAGATAAGAGTTCTGCGGTTTAGTAGAAAAAAACAAGCAGATTTTTTTCTAATCTCATAGAACCTCATTAACACTAGTTAACTTTCCATTTTTCTAAGAGATTTGATGATATTTTCCAAAAACAAAGTGGCAACATAAACTGAATCTGACGTCAGTGTGGAAAAAATATATAAATTTAGGGGAAATTTGTTCCTTCTATTATATTTATACATTATGGTAATTAAATATAATAATAATGGTTATTTTAATATGGGACATTGCCTAATGTGTATCAATTAAAATATCTCTTAATGGACCTTTGAAAAGTAAATTGGCATTCCACATCTGTAGTTTTTGGAAATGAATCTGGTTCCTATTGGAAATGGTACAAGGTCCCGTTGAAGACCTCCAACTCACAACTTGTCAATGTGAAATCTACGATGAAGGGAGTTGTAACGCCAGAAACACATCAGTTCTTTGCATCGTGTGGAGGATAAGTTTTAATATACTAGATGGAGTCCCGATGCTATCGCATGGGGAGGGCAGTAATGTCACGATGGGGGCAGGCTTTGCAGTGCTGAGAATCTCTCTCCCCCCCATGTGCTCACCCACCTATCCACTCTCTCTTTCCCCATGTGCTGACTTCTCCCATCTGTGCTCTCTTCTTTGACCTGTCTACCCCATGTGCCTTTTTAGTTAACCTCATATACTTTGAAGTTGTAGACTCGGTGGTGTGATGTGCTGGTTCCAATGGGTCATCTTGTAAGCATGGTATTGCTGTTAAGACTGCAGATTTCTGTTTGTGGCGCTGTTGTTGCCTAATGGCATCCTGTGTTAATTTAATGACTTTTGCATCAGGGGACTCATGTGCTTGACACCTATGCTTATATGCATTATTTTTGTATTTTTGTCCCAGCGATGCTGTTGCTCTTCAAGTGTCTCATTTTTGCCCTTGGACATGGCGGCTCCTCTGACACTTGACCCTGGGATCCCCTTAAGGGTGGTACACGAGTTCAAATATTTGGGTATCGTGGTTTCGGACAAAATAGGGGACTCCTTTGCTTGGGAAATTTCAGCAGAAGATTGGGGCCTGGAAGAAACTATTTCTGTCTGTGGCAGGTAGAGTCAATCTGATCAAAATATCCTTATGCCTCAGCTCCTCTATATACTGCATAATGCTCCAGTGTGGTTGGCACAGAGCAAATTTTATAGAATTAATACTCTTTTTAGGGATCTGATTTGGAAGGGTGGACGGGCACGCATCAAATTAGAGCATCTGCAGAGATCAAAGGACGAGGGTGGTTTGGCGGTCCCTAACCCCTGGATATATTATATAGCGTCCCAATGTCAGCATATGGTGGGCTGGGGAGAATCTAGCCAAAACACATCACCTGGGATAATCACTGAATATATAGTGAGGAAGGGTCCATTGTTATCTAATTTGGAAGCGGGCAGATTTAGATTGAACCCAGAAAAATTCCCAACCATAGTTGTGATGGGGAAAGTTTAGCAGAAAATTAAACAGTGGAGGGGGTGACAGAATTTACGCGATATGCGTCGATTTGGTTTGACCCTAGAATGACGGAGCTCATGAGATTACGGGGGTTTGGTCAGTGGAGGCATGTTGGCATTTGGTTTGTGTCTCAGTTATTCGATGGTGGTGTTATTAAAACATTTGAAATGCTCAGGAATGAGTTTCCTCTGAGCCAGAAGATGTTTTTCCAGTATCTGCAGCTGAGACATGCCCTAAATAAACAAAACGAAGTGTCACCTGTGGTTCTGCAGTCAGATAGTTTGTTGAATCTCATAGGACCTCGAAGAAACACGAGGGGGTTCATTACTTTGATGTACAGGGGCCTGTTGAATACTTTTTTACTGAGACATCTGTTAATGTGGAGGGAGAAATGGATGGCGGACCTGGGTCCTGTATCGGAGTCTCAGTGGGAGTCCATATTACAATACATTCCTAAGGTTTCTTTAAGTGAGGCTTAAAGGGTGTCACAACTATATTTACTCTATAGAGTTTACAGGACCCCGTTATGGATGATGAAGGCAGGTCTGAGAAGAGACTCAAAATGTCCAAGGTGTTCTGAGGTAGGAGCCGACCTTCTACACATGATGTGGTCGTGTTCTCGCCTTCAGCCCTTTTGGGTGAAAGTGCTCAATCTGATTCAAGAAATATTGTGCGTAACTCGCTGACTTGCCTCCTGGGATGTATGGATGATATTGCTACAGACGAATGTGGGAAACTGACTATTGCAAGATTGCTATATGCCGCTAGGAAGATGATTGCAATGCATTGGTTAGATGAAAAACCACCAGTCAGAAAGAGTTTGTGAATTTATTTACACTGAGAGGTCAACATAAAAAATTTGAAAATGTGTGGGGCGAATGGATGGATTGTCCAGGTGTGGCATCGGTTGAGTTGTTGCAGAGTAGGCTGGGAGCCGACTAATTACCTCTGTAGTAATTGTACTTGTGCGGCTGAGCTTTTGTGAAGTGGTGTATAAATTTATCAAGAGGAGATATACCAGTTTGATAATAAAGGATATTGGGGTGGGGTACTGGGTAAAGGGGCTAGTTCATGTTAGATAAAAATGTTTCAATCTGCTTTGTAATTTTGGTATCTGTCTGAAGTTCGTGTCAGACTGTACAGTCATGGCCAAAGTTTTGAGAATGACACAAATATTATATTTTCACATGATCTGCTGCCCTCTGGTTTTTATGTGTGTTTTAACAGATGTTTTTATCACAGACAGAAATATAATTGCAAACATATGAGTAACAAAAGCTTATATTGACAGTTAGAATGAGTTAATGCAGCAAGTCAATATTTGCAGTGTTGACCCTTCTTCTTCAGGACCTCTGCAATTCTCCCTGGCATGCTCTCAATCAACTTCTGGACCAAATCCTGACTGATAGCAGTCCATTCTTGCACAATCAATGCTTTCATTTTGTCAGAATTTTTAGGTTTTTGTTTGTCCACCCGTCTCTTGATGATTGACCACAAGTTCTCAATGGGATTAAGATCTGGGGAGTTTCCAGGCCATGGACCCAAAATCTCTGTTTTGTTCCCTGAGCCATTTAGTTATCACATTTGCTTTATGGCAAGGTGCTCCATCATGCTGGAAAAGGCATTGTTGATCGCCAAACTGCTCTTGGAGGGTTGGGAGAAGTTGCTCTTGGAGGACATTCTGGTACCATTCTTTATTCATGGCTGTGATTTAGGCAAGACTGTGAGAGAGACGATTCCCTTGGCTGAGAAGGAACCCCACACATGAATGGTTTCAGGATGCTTAACAGTTGGCATGAGACAAGACTGGTGGTAGCGCTCACCTTGTCTTCTCCGAATGAGGCGTTTTCCTGATGTCCCAAACAATCGAAAAGGGGATTCATCAGAGAAAATAACTTTACCCCAGTCCTCAGCAGTTCACTGCCTGTACCTTTTGCAGAATATCAGTCTGTCCATGATGTTTTTTCTGGAGAGAAGTGGCTTCTTTGCTGCCCTCCTTGAGACCAGGCCTTGCTCCAAGAGTCTCTGCCTCACAGTGTGTGCAGATGCACTCACACCTGCCTGCTGCCATTCCTGAGCAAGCTCTGCACTGCTGGTAGCCCGATCCCGCAGCTGAAACACTTTTAAGAGACGGTCCTGGCGCTTGCTGGTCTTTCTTGGGCGCCCTGGAGCCTTTTTGGCAACAATGAAACCTCTCTCCTTGAAGTTCTTAATGATGCGATAGATTGTTGACTGAGGTGCAATCTTTCTAGCTGTGATACTCTTCCCTGTTAGGCCATTTTTGTGCATTGCAATGATGACTGCACGTGTTTCTTTAGCGATAACCATGGTTAACAGAAGAGAAACAATGATGCCAAGCACCAGCCTCCTTTTAAAGTGTCCAGTGGTGTCATTCTTACTTAATCATGACAGATTGATCTCCAGCCATGTCCTCATCAACACCCACACCTGTGTTAATGGAGCAATCACTGAAAAGAGGTTAGCTGGTCCTTTTAAGGCAGGGCTGCAATGATGTTGAAATGTGTTTTGGGGGATAAAGTTCATTTTCTAGCCAAATATTGACTTTGCAAGTAATTGCTGTTAAGCTGATCACTCTTTATAACATTCTGGAGTATATGCAAATTGCCATTAGAAAAAGTGAAGCAGTAGACTTTGTAAAAATTAATATTTGTGTCATTCTCAAAACTTTTGGCCATGACTGTACTACATTTTTGATATATGTCTTAATAAAAAGTATTTGATTAAATAAAAAAGTGTCTCATTTGCCCGTTGTTGTCTTCAACGTTGTGCCTTTGCTGCTTTCCTTTCATTGTCATTGGCGTACTTTTTAGGAGGAGCCATGTTGGCGTTGATATTTGCTTTTTATAGGGGTTTTCCCACGAACGAAAGTTCATTTTAAAAAGTGTCTGTGTCTTCCAGGGGAGGAAGCAAAAGACAATACTGACATTACAGCAGGTGTAAGGTTCTGTGTATCTGTTTCTGAAACTCAGTTTGTTCGTCGGCCATTTTGCTTTCTGTTTTGCTGCAGCTATCTTGCCCTCAGTTAAAATGGAGTTTTCCAGCTTGCATGTTCCCGCCCTGATTCTCTCCGTTTGCTTCTTAAACAGCCACACCTGAGCAATCAGTGCTTCAGAATCTAGCCTGCAGTGAACCTGTGTTCTGACTCCTGAAGCCTTGGACCTTGTACTCCAGCCATTTCTACTGAGAAACTCTGAAGCACTTGTGGACTCTGAACTCTGCTCTTGAAAGCCTCACGTTTGCATGGACTTGCGGTAACATAGAAGAAGATCTGAATCTGTTGTGGAGAGTTATTGATGAACTTAGATAACTCTGGCCTGCTGTGTCTCCTGCTTCTGTGTTTGCAACCTGTGTGTTTATTTTTGCCAATTTGTATGAAGCAATACAAGACTTTCTTTATCAACCTGTGTCTCAAGTATTTTCATCGCACCCAAGCACAAGACGCTATATGAACTGTACCACATACATTACAAGATTCTGAAGCCAAACGTTAGTGTCTGCTGGGTCTGGAAAGGCTTGTCTGCTGTACTGTGGATATCGGATGTCCGGTTGTACTTTCTGTGATGACAGTGGTTGTGACTTCTCACAACCATTCCAGGTGAGCAATTCCCTTAAGTTTTTTTTTCTGCAGTGTTATCACAGGTAAACACTATTGTTTTTTTTTTTCTCTTCTCTTTTTGTCTGCTGAAACTCTGGATATCAGATGTCTGGTTGAAAGCTTTCTGTGATGATAGTGGTTGTGACTTCTCACAACCATTCCAGGTGAGCAGTTCCCTTAAAGTTTTTTCTTTCTTCAGTGTTGCCACAGGTGAACACTATTGTTTTTTTTTTCTCTCTCCTCTTCTTCCAGTATCCTGTCTTAAAAGATCTGGAAAATGGAGGCCCGCATAAAGGAACTTTGTGGAGTGACTGATAATATCCTTGCAGATTTGCAGAATTTAAAGACCCGTTTTACAAATCTTCAGGACCTAAATAATCACAATTTGCAAGTGGTTGGACAGACTACTCAGGATTTGCGAGCCAGGATTGAGGTTCTGGAGGGGCAAGTCCAGGCTCCTGCCGTGGCCCCGAGTTCTGGGATTCCCAAGTTGCCCCCTTTTCGTTTTGGTGGTGAACGTGAAAAATTCAGGGGATTTGTTAATCAATGTAATCTTTTTTTTTCTGCACATGCTTCACAATTTCCTACTGAACGATCTAAGGTGCTTACTATAATTATGTTGCTTACCAACAAGGCTTTGATATGGGCAAACCCTCTGATTGAGACTGAGGATGATTGTTTGAATCACCTTGATGATTTTATTTCAGCCATGGGGCAGGTGTTTGATGACCCCAATCGAGGTGCAACAGCTGAAGCAGCCATGTTAGCTTTGCGCCAAGGTAAGCACTCAGTAGCTGAATATGCCTTGGATTTCAGGAGATGGGCCCTTGATACCACCTGGGACAATTCCGCCAAAAAATCTATTTTTCGAAAGGGGTTATCCCCACTAATTAAGGATGAACTTGCTCGTGCCGACCCTCCCACTGCGTTAGGTGACTTTATTAACTACTGCATCCGTATTGATACTCGTTTAACTGAACGCAGGCAAGAGAGATGGTTCGAAAGCAATCGTACTAACCTTTTCCTACCTTCCTCTCCAGCTAAGGAACCTTTGAATAGGATTACACGGGAACCTGAACCTGAACCCATGCAGGTAGACTCTTTACTACGACGGGTTAGTGATGCACGCAAGGAACATCGTTTTAAGGAGAATCTATGTTTTTATTGTGGTAAGTCAGGGCACTTTATTATTAACTGTCCCAGCCGTTCTCGCAAGACTACTGCAGCACTCATTCATTGTGAGTGTTGCGAGAGGGGATCTGTCAGGTCCGAGCCTCAGGCTCCAGAGAGAGCTGCAGCAACAGATCTTGATTTCTCGGACTTAAACTCCGTTACCTCTGAGGACGTTGACTGTGTAAATGCTGCCATCTTTCAAGTTTCCTCAGCGGTGTCCCAGCTGAGTTGTAAGAAAAACAATTCTCACTGTTTTCTTTCCATCAAACTCTGGGTTGACTCAGCCTGGGTGTCTAGCTCTGCCATGATCGACTCAGGTGCAAGTGGAAATTTTATGGATGTCTCCTTTGCTCTAAAACAGGGAATACGTTCAGTGAAGAAGGCTGCTCCAGTACAGATGGAAACTGTGGATGGCTCCCTGCTGACCTCTGGACCAGTGGATCAGGAAACAGAGCCTTTAAAGGTTCTTATGGGTAAAGATCATCAAGAGAAACTGTCCTTTATGCTTATCTCTTCTCCTCACTTTCCCATTATTCTAGGGCTACCATGGCTGCAGGCTCAGAATCCTACCATTAACTGGGAGACCAAGGAATTACACTTTCCAGAGAAACAGATGAGTCAAAAAATTTCAGCTTGCTCTGTTCCTAAAGGAACCATGTCAGTCCCTGAATTACCAGCTGTATACCAGGACTATGTGGATTTATGTGACAAGAAGAACGCTGACCAGCTTCCTCCTCACCGTCCATATGATTGTCCAATTGAATTATTGCCTGGAGCAGAGATACCTTTTGGTAAGATCTACCCCCTGGCGGGGCCCGAGCTGAAGGCTTTAAAAGAGTACATAGACGAAAATCTAGCCAAGGGCTTCATACGCCCCTCTTCATCTCCTGCAGGGCACCCATATTCTTTGTAAAGAAGAAAGATGGATCCCTGAGACCATGCGTAGACTATAGGGAACTTAATAAGGTTACTATTAGAAACCGTTATCCATTGCCTTTAATCCCTGAGTTATTGGAGAGAGTGCGACATGCTAAAATTTTTTCTAAACTAGATCTTCGTGGGGCCTATAACTTAGTCCGTATTAGACCTGGGGATGAATGGAAGACTGCATTCAGGTCACGCTATGGACACTTTGAATATCTGGTTATGCCTTTTGGTCTGAGTACCGCCCCAGCCACTTTCCAACACTTGGTGAATGACATCTTCAGGGATCTCCTAGATACATTCGTGGTAATTTATTTGGATGATATTTTAATTTTTTCTAACTCCACAGAGGAACATCATGGACATGTGAGAATGGTCTTGGAACGTCTAAGACAAAATCATCTTTACATCAAGCTTGAAAAGTGTGAATTCCATAAGACCGAAATTCAATTTCTGGGGTATGTACTGTCTACACAAGGAATTAGTATGGATGGAAGTAAAACCCAAGCCATCAATGATTGGCCAAGTCCTAGAAATGTGAAGGAGGTACAGCGCTTCATCGGGTTTGCAAACTTCTATAGACGTTTCATTAGAAATTTCTCTGAGGTAGTGTCACCTATCACCCAACTTACCCGGAAAGAGTCTAAGTTCTCCTGGACTCCCCAAGCCCAGGAAGCATTTTCCCGTCTAAAAGATAAATTTACCACTGCACCTATCCTAGTACATCCCAACCCAGAGCTTGCCTTCATAATAGAGGTGGATGCTTCAGACTGTGCCGTGGGAGCTATACTCTCTCAGAGAACAGGTGAGAAGAATGTCTTGCATCCCTGTGCCTTCTTTTCCCAGCAGTTGTCTTCGGCTGAGAAGAACTACGATGTGGGCAATAGAGAGTTGTTGGCCATTATTGCCGCCTTCAAAGAATGGAGACACCTTCTTCAAGGAGCTGCACAGCAAATAGTCGTTCTGACAGATCATCGTAATCTTGAGTTTATCAGGTCGGCTAAGTGCCTGACTCCTCGCCAGGCTCGCTGGAATCTTTTCTTAAACCAATTTAATTTTATTATTTCTTATAGACCAGGATCGCGCAATGGAAAGGCTGATGCACTCTCTAGGATTTACTCAGCAGAGACACGTCCAATTACTCCTCCTAAGACTATTCTTCCTGACTCTAGATTCCTAGGAGTGATTCATCATCAAGACCTAATTAAAGACATCAAGGAAGCATACCATGCGGATTCTTTTTTGGCTCAACCCCCAAGGGACGTAAGTCTTGTCTTTAAGAATGGTGTGTGGATTCTGGGACAACGTCTGTATATACCTGAAACAGTCAGATTGAGAGTATTGCAACTCATTCACGATTCCAAAATAGCCGGGCATAGAGGAATTCTAAAGACACAGGAATTTCTTTCTCGTTTCTTTTGGTGGCCCACTTGTAGGAAGGATGTTTTGGACTATGTCACTTCGTGTGAGGTTTGTGCAAGATGCAAAACACCTCGTTCTTCACCAACTGGTCTGTTACAGCCTCTTCCCACCCCGTCCCGCCCGTGGGGATCCATTTCTATGGACTTCATTGTGGAATTACCAACCTCTCAAGGGAAGAACACTATTCTAGTGGTGGTTGATCGTTTAACAAAGGCAGCTCATTTTATCCCTTGTGTCGGCTTACCCACTGCAAAACAGACATCAGATTTGATGATTAAAGATGTGTTTCGTTTACATGGAGTACCGGATGAGGTTATTTCGGATCGAGGGGTGCAATTCACTTCTAGGTTTTGGCAAAATTTCTGTGCAGCATTGGACATTAAAGTAAACCTTTCTTCTGCTTTTCATCCCCAGACTAATGGACAAACCGAACGAACCAATCAAACCCTGGAGCAGTATCTCCGCTGCTTTATCTGCCACCTACAGGATGATTGGGTGGATCTACTTCCATTGGCTGAGTTCTCTTACAACAACTCTCAGAGTGCCTCCACTAAACAGTCTCCTTTTTACTCTAATTTAGGTTATCATCCTAACATTCTACCACGATTTCCCATAGAGACGCCTTTGCCAGCAGTGGCTGAAAGAGTCACGACTTTACAGAAGAATATGGATCTTCTAAAGGAGAATCTGGAATCGGCTCAGGAAAGGTACAAGAAGGCAGCAGATAAATTTCGTAAACCTGCACCAGCTTTTAAGGTAGGAGACCTGGTCTGGCTGTCAACCAGAAATCTTAAGTTAAGGATTCCATCGTCTAAGTTGGGACATAAGTACATTGGACCCTATAAAATCAGTAAGATTATAAGTGCCGTTGCTTGTCGTCTTCAATTGCCCAGAACTATGAGAATCCACCCTGTCTTTCATGTATCCCTACTAAAGGCTGCGACACCCAATACGTTTCCTGGACGTTCTTCTCCTTGCCCTGACCCAGTGCTAGTCGATGGTCAGGAAGAATTTGTGGTGGAAAGGATTTTAGATTCCAGGTTCTATAGAAATCAGTTACAATATCTGATTAAATGGCAGGGCTACCCAGTGGAGGACAACTCATGGGAGCCAGTCAATAACGTTAATGCTCCTCGCTTGCTCCGTCAGTTTCATCAGAGGTACCCACACAAGCCTGGTCTGAGGTCATCCGGAGGTTGCCCCTAAGGGGGAGTAATGTAAGGTTCTGTGTATCTGTTTCTGAAACTCAGTTTGTTCGTCGGCCATTTTGCTTTCTGTTTTGCTGCAGCTATCTTGCCCTCAGTTAAAATGGAGTTTTCCAGCTTGCATGTTCCCGCCCTGATTCTCTCCGTTTGCTTCTTAAACAGCCACACCTGAGCAATCAGTGCTTCAGAATCTAGCCTGCAGTGAACCTGTGTTCTGACTCCTGAAGCCTTGGACCTTGTACTCCAGCCATTTCTACTGAGAAACTCTGAAGCACTTGTGGACTCTGAACTCTGCTCTTGAAAGCCTCACGTTTGCATGGACTTGCGGTAACATAGAAGAAGATCTGAATCTGTTGTGGAGAGTTATTGATGAACTTAGATAACTCTGGCCTGCTGTGTCTCCTGCTTCTGTGTTTGCAACCTGTGTGTTTATTTTTGCCAATTTGTATGAAGCAATACAAGACTTTCTTTATCAACCTGTGTCTCAAGTATTTTCATCGCACCCAAGCACAAGACGCTATATGAACTGTACCACATACATTACAGCAGGAGATCGCAGAGGATACATTTTATGAGGTAAAATACTGTTTAAAAACAGTCAGTGAAATATTTTACCTCACAAAATGAATCTTCTGTGATCCCCTGCTGTAATGTCAGTATTGTCTTTTGCTTCCTCCCTTGCCCAGGAGATGTGGTATGCTCGGTACACGGTCAGACACAGACAATTTTTAAAATTAATTTTAGTTTGTGGGAAAACCCCTTTAATGTGACCAGCTTCCTCTGCCTGTAGACACTTCACGCATCTGCTGCCGGGATCAGCCGAATGATTCACTGCGCCTGCACGGAATTCGTGCAGGCACAGTAAATCAAACCGCCACCATCTTTTTGCAGACAGATAGCAGCGATCACATTAAAACTGCACATGCGCTTCTCCTGTACAAAGATGGTGGTGGTCAGTGAATCATTCGGCTGATCCTGGCGGTGTGTTTGCAATGGTGTTCCGCTGGTGGTACCGCGCAAGAGGCTGCGTACAGTGTATACAGTGTGTGTGTGTGTGTGTGTGGTGCGTACGGCGTATACAGAGTGTGTGTGTGTGTGTGTGGTGGTGCGTATGGAGTAAACAGTGTGTGTGGTGCGTACAGCGTATACAGTGTGTGTGTGGTGCGTACGGCATATACAGTGTGTGTGGTGTGTGCGGCGTATACAGTGTGTGTGTGTGTGTGTGGTGCGTACGGCATATACAGTGTGTGTGTGCATGTGTGGTGTGTACGGCGTAGTGTGTGGTGCGTACGGCGTATACAGTGTGTGTGTTTGTGGTGTGTGCGGCGTATACAGTGGCGTAGCAACTGTTTGTGGCGCCCGGGGCGGCAAATTTTAGGCCACACCCCTAGCCACACCCATTTCACTGGTCACACCCATATCCACGCCCTGACCACACCCACTTAGCACTGCTGATCACACTGTTTCATAAACAATAATTATAAGCACATACCTCTCAACCGTCCCGGTTTCAGCGGGACAGTCCCGATTTCGGGACCCTGTCCGCTGTCCCGGCCAGGCGGTTTACTTTCCGCATTAGAATCGTACATACGGAAACCCCGGGGACCTCCCACACATTCTGGCAGCCACAAGTCACTTCCATCGCTGACTTCATTTCCCCAGGATGTGGGGATCTCACCAGCTATGCAGCGCTCCATTCAATACCCGGCTCTCACTGAGCGAGACAGGCAGGATCTGGGGATCTCTTCATCTGTTGAACAGATCCCATGTTGAGATCCCCACATCCTGCTTGTCTCGCTCAGGGAGAGTCGGTATTGTATGCAGCGGTCCGTACAATACCCGGCTCTCACTCCAACAGATCCAGCGGCTCGATGCGTCGCCGTTCTGAAGACTCTCCCGAGAACGAGTTACAGTACCTGCTGCTGTAAGCTGACCGCCGGAAATGAGGTCAGCGGTCATTTCCAGCGTTCAGCTGACTTACAGCACGTCACCTCCGGTGGAACGTGACGTGTGGCTGCCAGAACGTGTGGGAGGTCCCCGGGTTTCCGCATGTACGATTCTAATGCGGGAAAGTAAACCTCCCGGCCAGGACAGCGGGACAGGGACCCAGCCCTACACAGATAACAGCATTCGCTCCGTCCGCACGCAGACCCATGCACATAATGGACCCATCCTTCCCCCCTGCAGCCCCCAAGCACACAGATCCGCAAGTAACAGGACCCTTGTACATGCGCGGCTCCGCTCTTTGTGGCCCTGTACACACACGGCTCCGCTCCACACACCTCACACGCACAAGGCTCCGCTCCGTACACCTCGTACACACACGGCTTCGCTCCGTACACCTCGTACACACACGGCTCCGCTCCGTACACCACGTACACACGGCTCCGCTCCGTACACCTTGTACACACGGCTCCGCTCCGTACACCTTATACACACGGCTCCGCTCCGTACACCTCGTACACACACGGCTCCGCTCTGTACACGGCTCCGCTCTGTACACGGCTCCGCACACCTTGTACACACACGGCTCTGCTCCGTACACCTCGTACACACACGGCTCCGCTCCGTACACCTCATACACACAGCTCTGCTACATCCACACTGTAAACCCAAGTCCCGACCCCCACACACACACACACAAACTTACCCTAATCCAGCACCATGACAACGTCACAGCAGAGTCTTGCACACAAGGGGGACACTGATCATCTGACCCCTGACTCCTCCCTTCCTGTGACCTCATCACAGGTCCTGTGGGCACAGAAGACTATAGCAATAGCACTGGAGGACACTGATCATCTGACCCCTGACTCCTCCCCTCCTGTGACCTCATCACAGGTCCTGTGGGCACAGAAGACTACAGCAATAGCAGCGTCATTGCTAGCTGCTGTGAGGCTAATGCTGTAGAGACGGAGGGCAAGGAAAGGGTGCCGCCCCCACACACACGTGCCGCCTGGGGCGGACCGCCCCCCCCGCCCCCCCCACGCTACGCCACTGGGCGTATACAGTGTGTGTGTGTGGTGCATACGGCGTATACTGTGTGTGTATGGTGCGTATGGCGTATACAGTGTGTGGTGCATACAGCGTATACATGTGTGTGTGTGTGTGTGTGTGTGCATACGGAAGTGTGTGTGTGTGGTGTGGTATAAGGTGTGTGAATGTGTGTGTTGTGCGTACGGCGTTTACAGTGTGTGTGTGGAGCATATGGCATATACAGTGTATTTGTGTGTGTGTGGTGCGTACAGCGTATACAGTGTGTGAATGTGTGTGTTGTGCGTACGGCGTATACAGTGTGTGTGTGGTGCATATGGCATATACAGTGTATTTGTGTGTGTGTGGTGCGTACAGCGTATACAGTGTGTGTGTGTGTGGTGCGACGGTGTTCTGCTGGTGGTACTGCGCAAGAGGCTGATGCCAACAGCAGTTTCCATATTGAGACACCCATCACTTGGGTGTCCCAATATGGCGGTCGGTGAACTTCTGCCGCTTGGAATTCTGGATCTGGACACATCTGGACGGAACAGGATGTGAAGACATTACAAGGTAAGTATATATTAGATAATTATGAGGATCCAATAAAGAATATTTGCAATGATTTTGAATGTGACGTTTTTTCTCTTCCTTTTAGTCTTGACAAATAATTAAAATATTGATGCACTATATTTACATGAGAGAATACATTTACACGAGAGATATTATTAAACAATAACTATCTGTGCTCACAAAGAACAGTAATATAGATGAATGGACCACACAGATTGTTCATTTACAGATGTGACCTGAGCTAATGAGCTCCAGCGCTGACTCTCATATGGAAGACACAATAGTCGTATTCATTCAGGCAGTGACTGTACATCTGAACCACTGTCATCATGATGCACCCTTATATACATTCAGCCGCAGCAATACAATCCTATAAATAAGCAGACCGATTATTTTTCACTTCTCTACCTGAACCATTAGTTTTCCTTCTTACGGTATTCCCATTGAAAAGGAAGAGGCTTTCAAAAAAAGTAAAATTCAATAACTCTATAAGGATACAGCATCAGTATGTTATACTGCAATATTTTCAAGCGGTGACACCAATATATCCCTATCAAGAAGGTGGACATGGGAAATGAGCTTGTATTGGACATCCTGAAGACGTATCAGAATTCTTTGTTCAGTTGAAATCATGACTATATCCAGGTTGCAGTTTCTGACTTCAGGCAGCAGAGGGCAGTGTTGTTCCAGCAGTTAGGCCGCATGCACACATTGGTACAGTAGCAGCTGTTTGGGACATCAGTGCGGTTACGTTGGATCTTATTACTAGTTTGTGGTAGTCCTATAAAATGATGTGATGCAAAGCAAATAGCAGATGACATGCAGTCAGGAATGAATATTGCTTTTCCATTGATGAATATCGTGATGTCATAAAAATAAAAGCATTCTGAAACCAATTTTCTGCCGTCGAGTGAATTATGTTGTTGGAGAAGCATGAGGATTTCATTTACTTTACTAGCAATTTGTCTCTTTATAAGTGTTTACTTTTACAGGGCATGGGGTCATTTGTCAGCAAGTCATTAGGGGAGACTTCTTCATTAAAATGCATAACCACACGAATGCTTATTCAATTGTCTATATTACAGAGGTTGGTGAAGAGCATTACTCCAGCACAAGTTACTTTATTAGGGCATCTGGAGCGCATTTAACCATTCCTGACATTTTGATTGTTTTTGACACAGTAGTCAGTATACACTGTACAGAATGGACTGTTTCTCCACAAGTGATCGTGTATCAACATCGTCCACAGGGTTTATAGTCTTGTAACAGTTGGGGCTATGCCAACCCACTATGTAATCCTAATACACTAATGTCATGTAATGTACAAGATTTGCTTCAGTTCTAATCACACACAGTGTGGATAATATATATACCATATTTGCAAATTATAAGACACACCCTAAAATTCGGGTAGGAAAATAGGATTTTTTTTTTATAATCCGGTTTTATGGTAGCTTACCTAGGCAGCGGCGGCGGTGGGCCAGGGACCCAGGTGGCAGGGTCGTCCCAGGTGGCAGGGTCACTACTGCAGGAAGATGGCAGCAGCAGAAGCAGGAGATGCTGCATGTCCCAGGCTGGTAGGAGCTGGTGTTCGGCGGTGCAGGGGTTCCACTGACATTTTGAGAAAGCCCGGAGCTCCCCCAACTTTACATGCTTTTCAATGTGGTGCACTCCGGGAAAATGGCCGCTGGAGGTGGCACATATGCAACTGAGATCTCGGGAGCCAAAATCTCAGTGACAAGAGCTCAATAATCAAATGCGCCACCACCGGCGGCAATTTTTCCGGAGACCGCCGCATTGAAAAGCGTGTAAAGTGAGGGGCTCTAGGTTTTCACAAAATGTCAGTGGAGCCCCCGCACCGCCAAACACCACCTACTACCAGCCTGGGACCTGCATCTTTGCCCCACTCCTGCCGTCACAGCCAGAAGCTTCCTGCAGCGGTGACATTGGGACCCTGTGTTAGGGTCTGCGGAACGCACCCAAAATAATGATGTGGAAGGTGCGTTCGCAGCCCAGGGTCCACCGTGCAGGTGGAGCCTGCTGCTAGTAAAATGGCGCAAGAAGCGAACTCTGTTATCCCGCAGAGTCGCCAAAATAAACGCCGTAACGCGCTGTGGCAAAATGTGCGAACTCTGTTAATCCACAGAGCCGCTAGAAGGAGTGCTGCAGCGCTATATAGTGGCGAAAAACAACTGAGTCGCAAAATAAACACGCTAGGGCGCTGTCTAGCGCTGAAAGCGAACCCTGTTACGTCACAGAGCCGCTGAGACAAACTTCTGTGTCCTGTCAGGCACCCAGGTACACAGTTAACTGCTAAGCGAACATAGAACGTGATCATGCGCTAATGTCCTCGCGGGAATCACCCGCAATCTATGGCGTCTGAACGCCAGGCCCTGAATACGGCAATCAAACTCCTCACCGGTTATGCCGGCAATCTAGGGCATCTAGGACACTGACCCTGACCAGCTAGCATACCAAACTCCTCACCGATTAAGTCGGTATTCTAGGGGCTTATTTCAGCCGGGCCCTAACCACACACACGCATGACCACACTGGCGCAAAGCATATAAAGATTGACATTAGCGCATGGCGGCCCAGCCATGCCACCCTTTTATAGCAACAGCTACAGGACCTGCCAGAAACAAGGACCAATGAAACTGTTCCAGAACACCAGTAGTCACAGGATCTTCCTGGGGACCAATAGGAGCTGCTGCAGTACCTGAGCATGTGACCCCTGATCTCCAATGAGAGATCTCACCCTGGGCATGCTCAGAAGGAGAAAACAAGGACTTTGTCCTAAAGACGTCTGCTCGCCGCTAACCAGTACTGGCCACAATAGCAGAGCCTGGAGATGCAGCAGTAATCCTCTGCACACTGTTAAACTGGGGAGACACTGGGACCGACATCTAAGCTGAGCAGAGTCCACTGCAGCCGGAGACGAATGGGAGACCGCAGCTGGGATGGCTCAAGATTCCCCTTGTGCAGAAGCGGGAACTCGACTCCTAACACCCTGCTCCACCACAGCCGGTAAGCTACATTTGTGAAAATATTTATCCCAAGAGTTGAATGTGGATGCAAAGCTGACCTTATTCATACATTTATCATGTAACTTTTTTTTTTTCTGCCGGAAACAACAGACAGCGCCTGAAGCGGCGCGTCAGGCTTGGTCATACAATACAAGTCTATGGGTGCCGGATCAGGCATAGGACTGATCCGGCCACCAGACTCTGTTTTCTTCATCTACGCCTGCCTGGAAGCCGAACCAAGGTCTCTCTCTCTCCTCCGTGCCAGACATGCGTACAATACATTTTCCAGGTTAAAAAGTTCACAACGGATCCAGCTAAAAACCTTGATCCGGCACATCAGTTTTTTTACAATCTACGCCGGATCAGTCTTTTTAGCAATTGGACGGATTGTGCCTGATTGCAAAAAAGCTGATCTGTGAAAGAGGCAAGTCTTCACAAGGTTGACACATACTGTTGATGGTATGTTGGCCCATTCCTCCATGCATATCTCCTCTAGAGCAGTGAATTTCATATCAGTATTTGTAAGCCAAAACCAGGAGTGTGTGATAAATACAGAAGCGGTGACTATTAAACTTTTCCTCTGATTGTTCCACTCCTTATCTTTGACTTACAGATACTGATGTAAAATACTGACCAAATACTGAATGTGTGAACGGGGCCTGATAGCTACTGTGGACTGAGTCTCACTGTAGACTGATTGAACAGGAGAGTCCCCAGTGGCTTCTCTCTGCCCGATATGAGTAACTGACAAGTATCTTCATACGTGCGCGTATAGACAGAGACCTGTCAATCCAGGGCAGCGGTTGGAAAGAAGCTGCCAGGGACTGTCCTGTTCAACTAGTCTACAGCGTGGTGTTTCAGAGATTCAGAGTCAAACATACATGGCTGAGATCATACAGCCAGTGTCTGATTCATGTTTCCCGTGAATCAGGCAGCATGTATCAGCTGTATAATTCACTTTAATCTTTAACTAACCTTTAACTATTTCATGTAAAAAAAACTAAGTATTTTTCTAATATGCTTTAATTAAAAACTCCCTACCATACTCTTTTTACTGTAACTTCCTATCTATGTTTTGGTTTTTTTAACATCCAGTAACGTTTTCTTTGATTCTTCCAGCATGCACTGAGGATTCTCAAACAAGATGTCATCAGGGTGCAGTGCTCAGGTCAATGCTGTAGCTGCTGTCCTGACCCCGAAAAGGATTGTCATCATGGACAACCTTTTCCGGGGTTGAGCTATTCCCTGCTATACTGAACATTTGCGGTTTGTTTATAATAATGGTGCATGCTGAAAATGCTGCCCCTGCTTGCTGCTTGTTAATTTCATTGTGCTGGCTGAAGTCGTGAGCTGGAAAGCTCCTCACTTGTTTTTATAGCCAGCGATAGAGTGCACTGTCAGTGATGAGACAGAAAGTGAGTGAAGTTTGCCAACTTATCAATTCTCTTTAGAGCCATAGAGGGAGCGCACTGTCAGTGATGAGACAGAAAGTGAATGAGCTCTTGCCAACTTATCACTTCTACTTAGGCTGGTTTCACACGTCCTGATATTTCTGTTACCGGAAAAACCGGTACCGGAGATATCAGTATCTGTGTGTCCATGTGTTCGTGTGTGTACTACGTGCGGCACACGTGCGTCATCCGTGTGCCATCCATGTGCTGCATCAGGACCACATGGACAGCCACCGGGAAAGAGCACTACTGTAAGCGCTGTCACCCGGCGGTTGGTGCTGAAGCCGGCTTTCATCCATTCTCCCCTGCTCTGCCGCGATCAGCGTGAGCAGAGGAGAATAAATGAATGAGAAACTGACGTGCTGTGACCTCTGGACCGTGGGAGAATGCAAAAGATGACGCTTGAACTGCCATGACCTCATGACTTACATTTTCCCACGGTCCTGAGGTTATAGACGTTCAGGCCGACAGCGAGCACAAACTCAGTGACATCATCGCTAGTCACTGAGCCTGCAGCCGCAGCGTCTCATTCATTCATTCTCCCCTGCTCGCCGGCAGAGCAGGGGAGAATAATGACAGGCGCGTTCAGCACCAGCCTCGGGGGGACAGCAGCTTACAGTAGTGCTACTTCCCCGGTGGCCATCCGTGCACACGCAGGACAGTGTGCACTGTTCTCCGTGTGCACGTGTGCAGCACGTTTTGCGTTCTGTGTGTCTGTGTGAAAACGGACATGTCTGCGTATTTTGCAAACGGACACACGGCCCATGAAAACACACTCACATGTACATAGACCCAGTCATTTAAATGGGTCTATGTGTGTCAGTGTCTCCGGTAATTGAGAAAACTGTCACAACTAGGGTTGAGCATTCCGATACTGCAAATATCGGGTATCGGCCGATATTGGCTGTATCGGAATTCCGATTCCGAGTACCGATATTTTCGTCATATCGGATACCGGAATCGGAATGTCACTGTCACTGTCAGTGTCCGTCGGTCGGGTCTGTCAGGAGTCAGCGGCACTTACCCGGCAGAAGATCTCCGGCGGTCACATCCCGGACTGCTTAATGGCCGCCATCCTCTTCTCCCCGGCGGTCACATGCAGTTTCTCGCGATAACTGCAGTGACTGCTGGGTAATCGCGGCCGTAAAGCAGTCCGATGACGTCACCGCCGGGAAGCTGGTAAGCAGCTGTGCTGCGCCGGGATGTCAGGCTCTGCCTGTCATTCCGATGTAGCAGAGCTGGATCGTCGTGGGACAGTCGTTACTATGGACTGCGTCGGACAGGTGGTATACTGTTGGTTTGTTTTTTTTATTTTTTTTACAGGAGATCGATGGCATCGCAGGAATGAGAGAGTAATAAAAAAAATGAAAACTGTGTTGTCTCTTTTATTTCATTAAAATACTTTTTTCTTGCTGTGTCTTTTTTTTACACATTTAAAAACTTTGGGATTAATAATGGATCGGTGTCTTATTGACGCCTCTCCATTATTAACCGGGCTTATTGTCACCGTGCAATCAACGGTGACAATAACCCCTTATTACCCCGCTTGCCACCGCTACAGGGCAAGTGGGAAGAGCCGGGTAAAGTGCCACAATTGGCACATCTTTTGATGCGCCAAATGTGGGGCTGCTGTAGCCTGGTATTATCAGGCTGTTGAGGGCCAAAATCCATGGGCCTTGACAGTCTTTTAATACCAGGCCGCAGCAGTCTGCATTTTACTTGGCTGGTTAACAAAAATAGGGGGACCCCTACGCCGTTTTTTTTTCGAGGGGATCCCCTATTTTTGTTAACCAGCCAAGCTAAGCAGACTGCTGTGGCCTGGTATTATCAGGCTTGCAAGGTCCATGGATATTGGATCCTTACCAGCCTGAAAAACCAGGCCTCAGCGGTCTGCTTCATCTGGCTGGTTAACAAAAATAGGGGGGACCCCACGCCAATTTTTTTCGAGGGGATCCCCTATTTTTGTTAATCAGCCAAGATATGCAGACTGCTGTGGCCTGGTATTATCAGGCTGGCAAGGTCCATGGATCTTGGCTCCTTAACAGCCTGAAAATCCAGGCCTCAGCGGTCTGCTTCATCTGGCTGGTTAACAAAAATAGGGGGGACCCCACGCCATTTTTTTTTCGAAGGGAACCCCTATTTTTGTTAATCAGTTCCCTCTGACGTCACTGATTGTGTCCCTGGCTGACCTGAAGTGAAAGTGGAAAGCAATCAATTAAGCTTTCCACTTCCTCTCCTGTCAGCCAGGAGAGGAGCTCATTCATTTGGGGGTTTACTGTGAGGCTGCAGCATTAGCTGCGGTCCCTGCAGTAAACATTAACCCTTTCTGAAGGATTACACCGTGGGACCTGACTGTGCATCGGATTGGTAAGAATAATTTTGCTTTATTATTTTATTTTTATTACAGGAAATGGTTTTAGCAGGTAAATAAAATATGGTCAAAAACTGTGTGATTATTTCATTAAACTTCTTTTTTATTAAAGTGTGTGTGTTTGATTTTTCTTTCATACAATAGGATTAATAATTGATAGTTGTCTAATTGACAGCTCTCAATTATTAACCTGGCTTAAAGTGACCTTTCAATTGCAAGGTCATTTTAACCCCTTATTAACCAATTCGCAACCGCTACAGGGCAATGGGAATAGACGGGCAAAGTGCCAGAAAGGGCAAATCTAATTAGAGATTTGCCCTTTCTGGGGTGTCTGGGGGCAGATGTTAGTAGCCGGGGGGGGGCCAAAAATAATGGTCCCTCTCTGGCTATTATTATCTGCCCCCACTCACTGGCTTTGTCTGTCTGGTTGCGAAAATAGGGCGGGAGCCCACGCATTTTTTTTCAGCAATTTTACACCTCATATACCGTATATATATACATGTCATTGAGTTTGTGACACATATATATATATATATTTATAGTTCATACACTTCTACATAGTATAATAGCCGCTAATTCAATTGCCGGCTTTTGTGAAAATGCAGAACCCGACATGAAATGACACTTGGTTTACATAGAGTTAACCATGTCTTTTCATGTACTTTGATATCTGATTTGCACAAACAATTACATGAGTGTAAGTGTGCAAAATTTCACACCTGTAGGGGTTAATTAAAGGTGTAAATTCGTAGCAAAAAAGTCCGTTTTTTTTACAACGAATTTACACCTTTAATTAACCCCTACAGGTGTGAAATTTTGCACACAGCCACTCATGTAATTGTTTGTGCAAATCAGATATCAAACTACATGAAAAGACATGGTTAACCCTATGTACACCAAGTGTCATTTCATGTCGGGTGCTTCTGTCTTTTCACAAAAGCCGACTTTACCCGGCAATTGAATCAGAGGCTATTTTACTATGTAGAAGTGTATAAACTATACATATATGTATATATGTATGTCACAATGACATGTATATATATATATATATATATGTATTCTATGTGTGTATATTTAGTGTTTACAAGGAAAGAATGGGTTTTTTTTAGTTACGATATTTTGTTCCCATAGACTTACATTGGATTTCCGGTATCAGTATCGGGTATCGCCGACATTTTAATGGTATCGGCGATACCATTCCGATTCCGATACTTTTGGATATCGGAAAGTATCGCTCAACTCTAGTCACAACGCGTACCGGAGACACTGACATGTGAAAGGGGCCTTAGAGCCGAAGAGGGAGCACACTGTCAGTGATGAGACAGAAAGTGAGTGAGCTCTTTCCAAGTTATCACTTCTCTTTAGAGCAGTAGAGGGAGCACACTATCAGTGTGCAGTGAAAGTAAGTGAGCAGGGACAACATACTGAGCTTGTGTCAGTATTGATAACCGGTGAGGTGCAGTATAGCAAAGAGTAGTCCAGACTCCGAAAGGCTTGCCCTTATGATGATCTGTTTCAGGGTGGGGACAGCAGCGGTGACATTGGCTGCAGCACCAGCCCTAGATGATGTCTCATTTAGAAATCCCCAGTGCATACTAGGAACTCAAACAAAAAGTTATCGTATGTAAGAAAAAAACAGATAGGAAGTTACAGTAGAGGGGAAAAGTTAGATGATTGAATTTTTGATTGAAGTACATTACAAAAGTACTTCACTTTTATATTAAATAGAGAATAATATTACATTCAGTTACGCTTCAGACAACTGCTTTAATTATTTGCATGCCCAAGTCTATTCAGCGTGGCAGAACATTCCTCAACCAACCATTAATAATATCATTGATAACATGCCAAGGAATTTTGAAAAATGTATTTCCATTATGTCATCATTTGCATATCATTAACATGTCTATCCATGCTGTGATTTCCATAATTGCACAACTTTTCCTATTTGGTGCTTCAATTTAATATAAATATTGTAAGTGAATGCATTGCACACATTGCCAGCATGAATGTGCTATCTTTCTTTCCCCCAAAGCTAAATGAAGACTGACAGATGTACATCAGCATCTGCAGAGTCTCTCGCTGTTCCAACAAAAGCCCCATTATGTAACTGCACACTCACTTCTTACAAGCTAAACACCTATGGAAAATACACTCCAGTATCACATATGAATGTGCCACACAGCACACATATAAACAAGCATATGGTATGTTAGAGAGAATCAAGGACAGAGTATTTAAAGGGATTGTATGGAGAGCAAAGTTTTATAAAATCTCTTGGGGAATTATGAATTAATAGAACCCTGAACCCTGTTCAGGATTTTATTTCTAAGTAAAAATAGATACTGCAATGAGCAACTATGAAGAGAAACTAAATACATTTCTAAATACCTTTAATTAGCAAATCACATTCATTTTCTCTAGAGATGTAGTCATTATGGAATTAAAAGAACTGCCATCTTCTTACACTCAATTATTAGGGGAACAGATAGGGCAATCTGTCACAAAGACAGGGATCGTCGAACAGTGTGCTGCCTACCTGGCGCTCGAGTCCGACACATCGCTGATCGGGTTGACAGATTACTGGGAGGGGCTGGTGAGGACCCAGCGGTCATGGTGCACATTGGCACAAATGACAAAGCTAGAGGTAGGTGGAAGGTCCTTAACCCCTTCACCCCCAAGGGTGGTTTGCACGTTAATGACCGGGCCAATTTTTACAATTCTGACCACTGTCTCTTTATGAGGTTATAACTCTGGAACGCTTCAACGGATCTTCGCGATTCTGAGATTGTTTTCTCGTGACATATTGTAATTCATGTTAGTGGTAAAATTTCTTCCATATAACTTGCGTTTATTTTTGAAAAAAACGCAAATATGGCGAAAATTTTGAAAATTTAGCAATTTTCAAACTTTGAATTTTTATTCCCTTAAAACAGAGAAATATGTAACACAAAATAGTTAAGAAATAACATTTCCCACATGTCTACTTTACATCAGCACAATTTTGGAATCAAATTTTTTTTTTGTTAGGAAGTTATAAGGGTTAAAAGTTGACCAGCGATTTCTCATTTTTACAACAAAATTTACAAAGCCATTTTTTTTAGGGACCACCTCATATTTGAAGTCACTTTGAGGGGTCTATATGGCAGAAAATACCCAAAGGTGACACCATTCTAAAAACTGCACCCCTCAAGGTACTCAAAACCACATTCAAGAAGATTATTAACCCTTCAGGTGCTTCACAGGAACTAAAGCAACGTGGAAGGAAAAAATGAACATTTAACTTTTTAGCCACAAAAATGATCTTTTACAAACTTTTTTTTTATTTTCACAAGGGTAAAAGGAGAAAATGGGCAGATAAGGTTGTTATTCAATTTCTCCTGAGTACGCCAATACCCCATATGTGGGGGAAAACCACTGTTTGGGCACACGGCAGAGCTCGTAAGGGAAGTAGCGCCGTTTGACTTTTTCAAACTAAAATTGGCTGGAGTTGAGATTGGACGCCATGTCGCGCTTGGAGAACCTCTGATGCGCCTAAACAGTGGAAACCCCCCACAAGTGACACCATTTTGGAAACTAGACCCCCTAAGGTACTTATCTAGATCTGTTGTGAGCACTTTGAACCCCCAAGTGTTTCACAAAAGTTTATAATGCCTGGGTGTGAAAAAAAAAAAAAAATTCCACAAAAATGATTTTTTAGTCCTAAATTTTTGAATTTTCCCAAGGAAATTGGACCCCAAAAGTTGTTGTCCAATTTGTCCTGAGTACGCTGATACCCCATATGTGGGGGTGGAAAACTGTTTGGGCGCACGGCAGGGCTTGGAAAGGAAGTAGTAACGTTTTGGAATGCAGACGTTGATGGGGGTCATGTTCCGTTTGCAGTGCCCCAGATGAGCCTAAACAGTGGAAATCCCCCACAAGTGACCCCATTTTGGAAACTAGACCCCCTAAGGAACTTATCTAGATCTTTGGTGAGCACTTTGAACCCCCAAGTGCTTCAAACAAGTTTATAATGCCCGGGCATGAAAATAAAAAATCCTATTTTTTTCCCACAAAAATTATCTTTTAGTCACTAATTTTTTATTTTCCCAAGGGTATCAGGAGAAATTGGACCACATAAGTTGTTGTCCAATTTGTCCTGAGTACGCTGATGCCCCATATGTGGGGGGGAACCACTGTTTGGGCGCACGGCAGAGCTCGGAAGGGAAGGAGCACCATTTGACTTTTTCCAAACAAAATTGGCTGGAATTGAGATTGGATGCCATGTTGCATTTGGAGAGCCCCTGATGTGCCTAAACAGTGGAAACCCCCCCACAAATGACCCCATTTGGGAAACTAGACCCCCTAAGGAACTTATCTAGATCTTTGGTGAGCAATTTGAACCCTCAAGTGCTTCACACAAGTTTATAACGTAGAGCCGTAAAATTTAAAAATCATATTTTTTCCACAAAAATGATCTTTTCACCCGAATTTTTATTTTTCCAAGGGTAACAAGACTCCAAAAGTTATTGTGCAATTTGTCCTGAGTACACTGATACCCCATATGTTGGGGTATACCACTGTTTGGGTGCATGGCAGAGTTTGGAAGGGAAGGAGCGCCGTCTCACTTTTTCAACGCAGAATTGGCTGGACGCCATGTCGTGTTTGGAGAGCTCCTGATCTGCCTAAACAGTGGAAACCCCCCACAAATGACACCATTTTGGAAACTAGACCCCTCAAGGAACTTATCTAGATGTGTGGTGAGAACTTTGAACCCCCAGGTGTTTCACTAAAGTTTATAACGTACAGCCTTAAAATAAAAAATCCTTTTTTTTTTTTACAAAAATGATTTTTTCGCCCCCAATATTTTATTTTCACAAGGGTAACAGAAGAAACTGGAACCCAAAAGTTGTTGTCCAATTTGTCCTGAGTACGCTGATACCCAATATGTAGGAGAAAACTACTGTATGGGTGCACGTCAGGGCTCGGAAGGGAAGTAGTGACGTTTTGGATTGCAGACTTTGATGGAATGGTCTGGGGGCGTCATGTCGCATTTGGAGAGCCCCTGATACGCCTAAACAGTGGAAACCCCCCACAAGTGACCCCATTTTGGAAAATAGACCCCACAAGGAACTTACCTAGATGTGTGGTGAGCACTTTGAACCCCGAAGTGCTTCACAGAAGTTTATAACGCACAGCCGTAAAAATAAAAAATCCTTTTTTTTTTTACAAAAATGATTTTTTCGCCCCCAATATTTTATTTTCACAAGGGTAACAGGAGAAATTGGACCCCAAAAGTTGTTGTCCAATTTGTCCTGAGTACGCGGATACCCAATATGTGGGAGAAAACTACTGTATGGGCGCATGTCAGGGCTCGGAAAGGGAAGTAGTGACGTTTTGGATTGCAGACTTTGATGGAATGGTCTGGGGGCGTCATGTCGCATTTGGAGAGCCCCTGATGCGCCTAAACAGTGGAACCCCCCACAAGTGACCCCATTTTGGAAAATAGACCCCACAAGGAACTTACCTAGATGTGTGGTGAGCACTTTGAACCCCGAAGTGCTTCACAGAAGTTTATAACGCACAGCCGTAAAAATAAAAAATCCTTTTTTTTTTTACAAAAATGATTTTTTTGCCCCCAATATTTTATTTTCACAAGGGTAACAGGAGAAATTGGACCCCAAAAGTTGTTGTCCAATTTGTCCTGAGTACGCTGATACCCAATATGTGGGAGAAAACTACTGTATGGGCGCATGTCAGGGCTCGGAAAGGGAAGTAGTGACGTTTTGGATTGCAGACTTTGATGGAATGGTCTGGGGGCGTCATGTCGCATTTGGAGAGCCCCTGATGCGCCTAAACAGTGGAAATCCCCAACAAGTGACCCCATTTTGGAAAATAGACCCCACAAGGAACTTATTTAGATGTGTGGTGAGCGCTATGAAGCCCCAAGTGCTTCACAGAAGTTTATAATGTACAGCCGTAAAAACAAAAAAATCTTATTTTTTTTACAAAAATAATATTTTCGCCCCCAGTTTTTTATTTTCCCAAGGGTAACAGAAGAAATAGGACAAATTTCACAATAACTCTTGGGGTCCAGAGTACGCTGATACCCCATATGTGGGGATAAACTACTGTTTGGACGCATGGCAGAGCTCAGAAGTGAAGGAACACCGTTTGACTTTTTCAAAGCAGAATTGGCTGGAATGGAGATCAGACGCCATGTCACATTTGGAGAGCCCCTGATGTGCCTAAACAGCGGAAACCCCCCAATTCTAACTCCAACCCTAACCCCAACACACCCCTAACCCTAGTCCCAACCCTAATCCCAACCCTAACCCTAATCCAAACTCTAACCCTAATCCTAACTTTAGCGCCAACCCTAACCCTAACTTTAGCCGAAACCCTAACCCTAACCCTATTGGGAAAATGGAAATAAATACATTTTTTTTATTTTATTATTTTTCCCTAACTAAGGGGGTGATAAAGGGGGGTTTGATTTATTATTTATAGCGGTTTTTATGATTGGCAGCTGTCACGCTAAAAGACGCTTTTTATTGCAAAAAGTAGTTTTTTGCATCGCCACATTTTGAGAGCTATAATTTTTTCATATTTTGGCCCACAATGTCATGTGAGGTCTTAATTTTTGCGGGACGAGGTGACGCTTTTATTGGTACCATTTTTGAGCACGTGACATTTTTTGATCGCTTTTTATTTCGATTTTTGGGAGGTTAGAATGAACAAAAATCAGCAATTCATGAATTTCTTTTGGGTGAGGCGTTTTTATTGTTCCGCGTGTGGTAAAATCGATAAAGCAGTTTTATTCTTCGGGTCAGTACGATTATGGCGATACCTCATTTATATAATTTTTTTATGTTTTGGCGCTTTTATAGAATAAAAACAATTTTATATAAAAAATAATTATTTTTGCATCGCTTTATTCTGCGAGCTATAACTTTTTTATTTTTTTGCTGATGATGCTGTGTGATGGCTCGTTTTTTGCGGACAAGATGACGTTTTCAGCGGTACCATGTTTATTTATATCGGTCTTTTTGATCGCGTGTTATTCCACTTTTTGTTCAGCGGTATGATGATAAAGCACTGATTTTTTTGCTTCGTTTTTATTTTTTATTTTTTAAGGGGTTCACAAAAGGGGTTAACTAGTGGGACTTTTTTATAGGGGGGGTCGTTACGGACGCGGCGATACCATATATGTGTACTTTTATTGTTTTATTTTTTTTATTTACAATAAGTAATGAATTTATTGGGGAATATTTTTTTTTTTTTTTTTTTATTTTGGATTTTTTTTTACACATGTTTATTTTTACTTTTTTTTACTTTTTTACTTTGTCCCAGGGTGGGACATCACTGTATTTCATCAGATCGCTGGTGTGACAGTGTGCACAGCACTCTGTCACACCAGCGATGTGACAGGCAGTGCAGGACGCTTCCTCATGCCTGCTCTCGGCAGGCACTGAGGAAGCCGCCTCCCTCCAGGACCCCAGCGCCATCTTGGATCCGGGTCCTGGGAGGGAGGAAGCCCTCAGAGCAGTGCGATCACATCGCGCTGGTCTGAGGGTCTCAGGGGGGCGCGCAGGGAGCCCCCACCCTGCGCGATCCTCCCCTGTGCCCCCAGTACACCGCGATCATGTTTGATCGCGGTGTGCAAGGGGTTAATGTGCCGGGAGCGGTCCGTGACCGCTCCTGACACACAGTCATGGGTGTCAGCTGTGATAATCAGCTGACACCCGGCGGCGATTAGCTGCGCTCCCTCTGGGAGCGCAGCTAATCGCCTATGACGTACTATCCCGTCCATGGTCAGAATGGCACGGGTTTTATGGACGGGATAGTACGTCTAATGTCAGAGAGGGGTTAAAGATGATTTCAGGGAATTAGGATGCCAGCGTAAAGCAAGGACCTACAACGTGGTATTTTCTGAAATACTGCCTGTATCACGTGCAACACCAGAGAGGCAACGGGAGATTAGGGAGGTTAATAAGTGGCTCAAGAATTGGTGTAGGAAGGAGGGGTTTGGGTTCCTGGAGGACTGGGCCGACTTCTCAGTTGGCTACAGGTTCTATGCTAGGGACAGGCTGCACCTCAATGGGGAGGGTGCAGCTGTGCTGGGGGAGAAAATGGCTAGAAGGTTGGAGGAGTCTTTAAACTAGGGACTGGGAGGAGGGTATTCATTTTATAGGAGGGGAAGACAGTGCAGATAGAGACCTGGGCACAAATAATGAAATTGGGGGTGGAGTTAGAACAGTTAATAATTTAAGAAAGAATAGAGGTACAGAGAGATACATAAAGTGCATGTATACTAATGCCAGAAGCCTCACCAACAAAATGGAGGAATTAGAATTAATTTTGTTGGAATTTAATTATGACATGGTGGGGATATCTGAGACATCACTGGACGAAAGCCATGACTGGGCTGCGGGTGTGTTTATATGTTAAATCATCCTTTAAACCCACCCTGCATGATAATATATGTGGGAGGAGATAAGGGAAGGGGGAAAAATAATAAATTACTGATAGGGGTTTGTTATAAGTCTCCTAAAATAATGGAAGCAACAGAGAATATCCTCGTAAAGCAAATAGATGAAGCAGCAACTCAAGGAGAAGTCATTATTATGGGGGACTTCAACTACCCTGAAATACATTGGGGAACAGAAACCTGCAGTTCCAGCAAAGGTAATAAGTTTTTGACAACTATGAGTTACAATTACCTTTCACAACTGGTTCAGGACCCAACAAGAGGGGAGGGCACTGCTAGACCTAATATTAACCAACAGGCCAGACCGCATATCAAATATAAGGGTTGGGGTCACTTGGGTACTAGTGATCACAAAATAATAAGCTTTCATATATCCTTTAATACAGTGTTTCTGAACTCCAGTCCTCAGGACCCACCAACAGGTCATGTTTTCAGGATTTCCTTAGTATTGCAAAGGTGATGGAATTAATGCTTGAGCAGGTGATAAAATTATCACCTGTGCAATACTAAGGAAATCCTGAAAACATGACCTGTTGGTGGGTCCTGAGGACTGGAGTTGAGAAACACTGCTTTAATAAGATGTGTAGTCGAGGGGTTACAAGGACACTAAACTTCAGAAAGGCAAATTTCCAAAAGTTGAGAGATGATCTTAGTGCAATTAACTGGGACGATATCCTGAGACATAAAAATACACAAAGAAAATGGGAGACGTTTATTAGCATCCTGAATAGGACCTGTGCACAGTATATACCCTATGGGAATAAACATGCTAGAAATAGGAGGAAACCACTATGGCTAAATAGAGCTGTAAGGGGCGCAATAAGTGACAAAAAGAAAGCGTTTAGGGAATTAAAGCAAGTAGGTAGTGATGAGGCATTAAATAAATACAGAAGACTGAATAAATTCTGTAAAAAGCAAATCAAGACAGCAAAGACTGAGGCAGAGAGACTCATTGCCAGAGAAAGTAAAATTAATCCCAAAATATTCTTTAACTACATAAATAGAAAGAAACTAATAAATGATAGTGTTGGTCCCCTTAAAAATAGTCTGGGTGAAATGGTGGATGAGGATAAGGAAAAAGTCAATATGCTAAATTACTTTTTTTCAACAGTATTTACACAAGAAAATCCCATGACAGATAACATGATCATACCAAATAGTAGAAAAGACAGTGCCTCAAACGTTGGTGAAAAAGAATTCACATTTTATTCTGCCTCCTGTGGCAACGTTTCGATCCAAAGATATTTCTCTTTGGATCGAAACGTTGCCACAGGAGGCAGAATAAAATGTGAATTCTTTTTCACCAACATTTGAGGCACAGTCTTTTCTACTATTTGGTATGGACTTTTTTCCGGGATGAACTCACTGGATGTGACGTGTGTCTTAATTAGTGTCCTGTAGGACCCTTGCTATATGAGGTGTGGTTTAACTTGTAATTTTTGATAGACAACATGATCAGTGATAATAAAAATTCTCCATTAAATGTCACCAGCTTAACCCGGCAGGAAATATGGCGGTGTCTAAAAATCACTACAGTTGACAAATCCCCGGGCCCGGATAGGATTCACCCCCGAGTACTGCAGGAATTAAGTACAGTCATTGATAGACCATTATTTTTAATCTTTAAAGATTCCATTATAACAGGGTCTCTACCACAGGACTGGCGTATAGCAAATGTGGTGCCAATATTCAAAAAGGGGACAAAAACTGAATTTGGAAACTATAGGCCAGTAAGATTACCTCTACTGTGGGTAAAATCCTGCAGGGTTTTCTAAGAGATACTATACTGGAGTATCTGAAGAAAAATAACCTCATGGACCCAATATCAGCATGGGTTTACGAGGGACCGTTCCTGTCAGACTAATCTGATAAGCTTCTATGAAGAGGCAAGTTCCGGACTGGACCAACGAAATGCAGTAGACGTGGTGTATATGGACTTTTCAAAAGCTTTTGATACGGTGCCACACAATAGGTTGATACATAAAATGAGAACAATGGGGATAGGGGAAAATATGTGTAAGTGGGTTAAGAACTGGCTCAGGGATAGGAAACAAAGGGTGGTTATTAATGGAACACACTCGAAGTGGGTCGTGGTTAGCAGTGGGGTACTGCAGGGATCGGTGTTTTGCCAGCTTCTTTTTAACATATTTATTAATAACCTTGTAGGGGGCATACAGAGTAGAATTTCAATATTTGCAGATGACACTAAACTCTGCAGGGTAATCAATACAGAAGAGGACAATTTAATATTACAGTAAGATTTATGTAAACTAGAAGCTTGGGCTGATAAATGGCAAATGAGCTTTAACGGGGATAAATGTAAGGTCATGCACTTGGGCAGAAGAAATAAAATGCATAATTATGTGCTTAATTGTAAAACACTGGGCAAAACTGTCACTGAGAAAGTCCTGGCTGTATGGGTGGATGACAAACTCACATTTAGTGACCAGTGTCAGGCTGCTGCTGCAAAGGCAAATAAAATAATGGGATGCATTAAAAGAGGCATAGATGCTCATGAGGAGAACATAATTTTACCTCTATGGAGCACCCACCAGGGCCGTGGGGCACTCGGTACCAGGCTGGGCAGTTCTTAAAGGGGAAGTGTCACGGCAGAAGTGACCCGGTCCGTGGCCCTGGGCGTCCAATAAAATTGTCAAAGATAATGGTGGGGGTAGTTTGAAGGGGAATTTGTTCAAGACACCAGCCATGGTGTTCAGCTATATGGCCGACACTGCGGTTCAGGTCCACTGGGGCGGATGGTGACGCAGAAGAGATGTTACTGCTCTCCACGGGTAGAGCTAGGCTGCAGGGCAGATATAACAGGCTGTTCAGGTGGTGGTGAACATTGAGGTGCAGAGAATAAGCAAGGGACACAGAAAAGTGCAGTTTTCTTTACCTTTTACTTCTTGGTAAGTGAGAATGCAATCCGGGGTACTAGTTACAGAGAGCAGGAGTCCGGCTCGCCTGGAAGCATTCAGGGGATCCACCCTGCCAGGTGGGGTTCGAGGCCTTCCTGCTGCTCTCTCTTTTCTGGTCCTTGCTGCCTGTAGCTAAGCTGCGACCCTCTCCTGCGTGTTGGCTTTAACCTGTATGGCAAACAGCGTGAGCCTATCACAGGCATTGTCTGTTCACTGGCAGCCCTGGGCTCTTGGTCTACTGTGGTGCCTCCAGGTGTTCGGTGTGGTCAGGGAGCTTGCAGTCCCCTGCCCTCCAGATTCGGCTGTCGGAGCATACAGTACCCGCATAGCCCAGGACTCTGGCGTCCTTTTTAATCAGCGCTCCGCTCCTGGATCAGCTCTGACGCAGCTGCTATTTCCAGAGCCCTTGTCTCCATTCCTCTTTCTTCCCTCACCACAGTCTAACCGACTCTTTCCAGAACAATCTCCTTACCTCAGCACTAACTCCTCCCACCAACTGTCACTCCCTTAAGCTCTGCCCTTTTGGTCTGGAGTTAGAACAAGTGTTGGATGCTGTGTATTACCTCGCATGGGGACCTCTTCCTGCTTCCAGGCATGACATCACGACCCTGTAGAGGGAGGCAATGTCACCATGGCAACCAAACTCTGGGGTGCCACATCTATACAAGTCACTAGTGATACCACACTTAGAATACTGTGTACAGTTCTGGTCTCTGGTGTATAAGAAAGACATAGCTGAACTGGAGCGGGTGCAGAGAAGAGCGACCAAGGTTATTAGAGAACTGGGGGTCTGCAATACCAAGACAGGTTATTACACTTATTTAGTTTTGGAAAAACGAAGGCTTAGGAGTGATCTTATTATAATGTATAAATATATGAGGGGACAGTACAAGGACCTTTCTAATGATATTTTTACTCTTAGACCTGAGACAAGGACAAGGGGGCATCCTCTATGTCTGGAGGAAAGAAGGTTTAATCTTAATCACAGACGCAGATTCTTTACTGTAAGAGCAGTGAGACTATAGAACTCTCTGCCGTATGATGTCGTAATGAGTGATTCACTACTAAAATTTAAGAAGGGCCTGGATGCCTTTCTTGAAAAGTATAATATTACGGGTTATATATACTAGATTCTTCGATAGGGCATTGATCCAGGGAACTAGTCTGATTGCCGTATGTGGAGTCGGGAAGGAATTTTTTTCCCCAATGTGGAGCAAACTGTTTGCCACATGGGGTTTTTTTTTGCCTTCCTCCGGGTCAACATGTTAGGCTATGGGTTGAACTAGATGGACTTAAAGTCTACCTTCAACCTTAAAAACTATGTTACTATGTTACACTGACAGAAATCTGTCCTAGAATGTTAGGTCAATTGGGAGCATATGCAGAAGGAAGCTCTGCCCCCTCCATTTATGTAACTGATGATGTACTCCCAGTAGATATTCCTGATCTGGTAAGAAGAGGCTGCTCACACTGCAATCCACCATTTCTTTCTGATCTAATACTTGAGCTAACAGAGGCGCTAAGGAAAGAAGAGGCTGCTTACACTGTTGTCCCCCCCTGTCTGTCTAATTTACTACTGGAGATACCAAGGTGCAGAGGTAATAAAAGACTGCTTACACTGCTGCCTATCATGTCTATCTGATCTAATACTGGAGATACCAGTAGTGCTGAGGAAAAAGAGGCTGCTAACACTACTGTCCAACTTGTCTTTCTGATTTAATACTGAAAAATTAAGTGGTGAGGAAATTTAGAGACTGCTCACAATGCTGTCTACAATCTTTCTGATCTAATACTGGAGATACCAGTGGTGCTGAGGTAAGAAGAGACTGCTCACACTGCTGTCCATCATATCTATCTGCTCGCATATTGTAGATCCCAAAGATGCTTAAATAGGAAGAGACCACTCACACTGAAGTCAACCAGCTTTCTAATCTAATACTACAGTGCCAGCAAACAAAATGTTTACAATGTGCTGCAAAACAAACTTTACATGTAAAATCCAAGTCATGATTTCACTTCTTAAAAGTGCATATAATGGGGGACATAGTCAAAAACTGTCTAATAACAAAACTGGCTTACGCTTGCAGATGGTGATAAAATGCAAAGGTGACATGACGAAATTCTAATTGTAATGAAATATCCACAATAAGGCTAGTTTCACATTTGCGTCTTTGAGCGCTGCGCATCGTGCGCAAGTGGAAACGCATGCAAAAACGCATGCAAGTGTGTCGACCCGCCACCACAATTGTGGATTACCAGGGCAATGGGGTACTCAGAGCCGAGCCCATGGAAGTCTATGGGGGTTTTGTCACAGGTAGCTGTGGCTCGGTCTGTGGCCCGGGCGGTCTGGCGTATGTTGGGGATATATTTACAGGGGATTGATTTATGTACAGTTCGTGACGCCACCTGTAGTATTCTGGTAATTAGTACCAGCGCTGCTGTAGATCTCTGAGGGGATGGTGAGGCAGCTAGATGTCGGGTCCCCTACAGGTGGGACTGGTCCCTCAAAGTCTATGGGATTTGTGAAGTCGGGTGCAGATAAAGAACACAGTCTCACACGGTCAGCGTCTTTCCATACCTTTACTTGTAAGATGTTCAAGCAGGTCCCAGGGAGGCTGATCCAAGGAGGATGTATTTCGAGATAGCAGCTGGGCAAGTTAGGGGCCTCCTTTACTTCCAATATGACGAGTCCAACTAGCATGAAGCGTAGTTCCCTCCAATAAATCTGGTTCTTCTACCACCATGCATGAAGCTATGGTGATGCTTCGGTCCCAGTAACCGGTTAACAGTGCAGGACTTCCAATCCTAAAGCACTCACAATATCTACCACTGTGCCTTTCGCCTTGCCCGTGCTGGTAGCATAAGCATCCCTCACTTCACAGATATATATATCAGTCAGTTCCTTCTTAGTTCCTTCCAGAGCTTGCTAGCAGAATACCAGTAATACTTTTAGGCAGGAGCACGTCTCTGAACCTCTACCGTCCTCTAGACAGGCGTCTGAATTATCTGCAGCTCACTCCTCTCTCCTGCACAGACTTCTCGCTGACTGACTGTCTCCTCAGACAAACTGAACTGACTGAAGACAGGACACTCTCTGACTGAACACTAACTGTCTGACTGACCAACTGACCACTCCCTGCTGATGTCACTAGCTTATAAACCTGTGGGCGTGTCAAAGTGCATGTTGGAATGAATGTTCATTTAGCATTAAACTGCTATCTCTCCACACATCCTCCAGGGTACTGCGTGTGCCTTCACACACCAGGGCTACACATTCCCCCATGGTAAAAGACAGCACTCCCGGGCTGTGAAATACAAGAAGACAGAAAATTTTGTTTATGCATAACAACAAACATTAACTTCTTCCCATCCGGGAGGTACGAATATCTTGAACGTTGCATTAAACATAGAAAAATACACAAAGTATTAAATAGACATTTTTCATATTAACGGTACAACTACTTTCACTTTTATAAAAACTTATATACATCTTCTCAGCTGCGGTAAACCCTGTCTGGGTCCTACCGTTCTTCACATCTCTTTATTAATTTCTGTTACACTTTCCATCCCGGGGGCTGGAACAATGCGATGATCCCTAGATCTCATGACGAACAGATCATGTGCTGCGATCAGAGTCTGGGTCGCAACAGTCTTTGTATGAACCATCAGGGGCGCAACGGGTATCTCTTTCTCGTGAGACGCCGACTGCGTCTCAATTTGCGTTGCAGGGGGCGATTCAGCTGTAACCGCAGTTTGCGATGTAGATTGGGTCGCCGATTGCGATGCAGAGTAGGTCGCCGATTGCGATACTGAGGTGTACGCAGGGGGCGATGCGGAATAGGACGCACAATGCTGGTGTGATGCAGAGCAGGAAGCAGGTGTGCGCAATGGCTCAATTGAGGACGCACTAACCTGCTGCTGTCGCTGCTCCATCACAGACGGCTGGTTTTCCTCCGGTGTCCCTACCGGGGATTGATCATCTGCTGCGGCCTCCTGGCCGGGCGGGCGTTCCGGAACTGGCGGTACCTCCTCAACCTCTTTTGCCTCCACCGCTCCATCGGTGGGATCAGGATCGGTACTTTTGGGGGTAGCTCGTAGTTTCTCCTCAGCCTTCCTCAGCAGGGAACTTGGGGATTCAGGAGACGGCATTATGCTTGTAGGAGAGAACACTGCGTCCCACAGCAGCCGCTGTTTCAGGGCACGCCAGCGTCTCTCTATCTCCTTCATTCCTTTTCGGTGGAGACAGGACCTTCGTCGCAGGCGCTCTGATGTCAGAGCGTTCACTTCCTGTCGCAGGACCTGCCGATGAGTCAGAGCCGGGGGCGGAGCCAGGCAACAGCGCGCTTTTACAGGTACGCCCACCTTCTTCTCCAGCGCCTGAGGGCGCGAATATGGCGGCAAAATGGCGGATTTTAGCGCCAAAAATAGCAACAGTCCTTTTTCACAAAAACAAGTCCTTAGGCACACAGGGCTCACAATTTCGCGAGTTTCGCATCCTGTTCGTGACGCCAAATTTGTGTCGACCCGCCACCACAATTGTGGATTACCAGGGCAATGGGGTACTCAGAGCCGAGCCCATGGAAGTCTATGGGGGTTTTGTCACAGGTAGCTGTGGCTCGGTCTGTGGCCCGGGCGGTCTGGCGTATGTTGGGGATATATTTACAGGGGATTGATTTATGTACAGTTCGTGACGCCACCTGTAGTATTCTGGTAATTAGTACCAGCGCTGCTGTAGATCTCTGAGGGGATGGTGAGGCAGCTAGATGTCGGGTCCCCTACAGGTGGGACTGGTCCCTCAAAGTCTATGGGATTTGTGAAGTCGGGTGCAGATAAAGAACACAGTCTCACACGGTCAGCGTCTTTCCATACCTTTACTTGTAAGATGTTCAAGCAGGTCCCAGGGAGGCTGATCCAAGGAGGATGTATTTCGAGATAGCAGCTGGGCAAGTTAGGGGCCTCCTTTACTTCCAATATGACGAGTCCAACTAGCATGAAGCGTAGTTCCCTCCAATAAATCTGGTTCTTCTACCACCATGCATGAAGCTATGGTGATGCTTCGGTCCCAGTAACCGGTTAACAGTGCAGGACTTCCAATCCTAAAGCACTCACAATATCTACCACTGTGCCTTTCGCCTTGCCCGTGCTGGTAGCATAAGCATCCCTCACTTCACAGATATATATATCAGTCAGTTCCTTCTTAGTTCCTTCCAGAGCTTGCTAGCAGAATACCAGTAATACTTTTAGGCAGGAGCACGTCTCTGAACCTCTACCGTCCTCTAGACAGGCGTCTGAATTATCTGCAGCTCACTCCTCTCTCCTGCACAGACTTCTCGCTGACTGACTGTCTCCTCAGACAAACTGAACTGACTGAAGACAGGACACTCTCTGACTGAACACTAACTGTCTGACTGACCAACTGACCACTCCCTGCTGATGTCACTAGCTTATAAACCTGTGGGCGTGTCAAAGTGCATGTTGGAATGAATGTTCATTTAGCATTAAACTGCTATCTCTCCACACATCCTCCAGGGTACTGCGTGTGCCTTCACACACCAGGGCTACACACAAGCGTAAGGCCATGCGTACGCCATATTAAACATGGGTATGCATGAACGCTTGTGCAGATGCGTTGCGCACAAAAATGCTAATGTGAAACCAGTGTCTAGACATGTTTACTCTTAAAATGCAGGTGTACGCAAACGCAGGCGTATGCATGTCCATGTGCACGCCTGCGTTCCCATAGACTGTAATGCTTTGTTTTGACGCATTCCGTGCGCAAGCGAATGCATGTGGGTTTTTTCACGCCTTTCGACCGACCCAAAAATGCAACATGTTGCGTCGGGCGCGTCTAAATGAATACCTTGAAAAAACGCATGCGCACGAAAACGCAAACGAACGCGTGCAAAGGCAAGACCATGCGCACGCCATGTTAAACATAGTGGCGCATGACACATGCGATCCGATGCGCATGATGCACTGCGCACAAAAACGCTAATGTGAAACCAGCCTAAAACACTTGAATGTTAACATTTTGTGAACTTGTAAAAAATTTTTTGCAGACACTGTAGAGATTCCACTAGTGAATAGTGATAGGCTTCGATCACTGTCTACCATGTCTTTCTGATCAAATACACTAGATAACAGGATTGCTAGGCTAAGAAGAGATGCTCACATTGCTGTCCACCCTGTCTTTTTGATCTAGTACTGAAGATACCAGAGGTGCTGAGGTAAGAAGAGGGTGCTCATACCCCTGTACAACACATCTTTTTGATCTAATACTGGAGATACCAAGGGAGCTGAGGTAAGAATATGCTGCTCACACTGCTGTCCACCCTGTCTTTTTGATCTAGTACTGCAGATACCAGAGATGTTGAGGTAAAATGAGGCTGCTCATATTGCTGTCCACCCTTACTTTTTGATATGATATATAAGATACCAGGAGTGTTTCTTACCCAATACGGGAAATACAAGGGTTTCTGGAGATACCAGGGATACTGAGGTAGGAAAAGGCTGCTCACACTGCTGTCCACCTTGTCTTTTTGATCTAATACTTGTGATACCAGAAGTGCTGAGGTAAGGAGAGGGTGCTCATACCCCTGTACAACACATCTTTTTGATCTAATACTGGAGATACCAAGGGAGCTGAGGTAAGAATATGCTGCTCACACTGCTGTCCACCCTGTCTTTTTGATCTAGTACTGCAGAAACCAGAGATGTTGAGGTAAAATGAGGCTGCTCATATTGCTGTCCACCCTTACTTTTTGATATGATACACAAGATACCAGGAGTGTTTTTTACCCAATACGGGAAATACAAGGGATACTGAGGTAAGAAAATTCTGCTCACATGAAACAGATGAATACATACAGTATTTTTTCCTCTTCCCTGACATTACATGATTCTTTACTAATTCACTGTTAACTAACATATTTTAAACATTACTACAGAAAATCTTTGGTTGTAAAACCTGTCACCTTGAGCACTATGGACTCGGAGGAATTTTTGGCACACTGCCAGACTTACAGAAAGTCTTACTGTATTAAGAAAAATAAAATAGAGGTAAAGTGTAGCTGTAACAAATACTGCAACTCAATTTATTGTTTTAAATACAATTAATTATAATTATAATTAAATATAATTAGTTTTAATTAAACTTAACTTGCTTCTTAAACTGTTTAAAAGAGAAAGTGCAGATGAACATTGGTGGAATGACATTAATTCGAGGACTGATGCAAACAGCAGATTTTTAATAGGTGCAAGATGTGCAGGGCCCGACTGTCCATTGGGCAAATTTGGTAAATGCCAGATGGGTTTTTCTGGCAGTGAGCCGCATCAATTGCAACACTGTTAACAGTATGGGTGTCTTCAGGACACCAGTACTGTTAACAGCTGTGGTAGAGCACGGAGCCACCTTCACTTACTCTGGCAGGCTGCAGGATACTTCTGGCCTGTGACACACAGAGGACGTTGATTGGCAAGTTGATGTCACTGCATTGTGCCATCCGCATCCATTGCAAAAAAAATAGAAGATGAGACTGCAGCAAGTTTAGGTAAGTATTTAGTTTTTGCTTTTATGGGCTGTGGTGACCATCATACTATATAGAGCAGTGGTTCCCAAACTTTTTTTGCACCAGTGACAGGCTTCAAGCAAGGCCATTCTTCCATTGCCCGGCAGGGCGGGG
>JARQOD010000006.1:244280721-244309541 GCA_033576555.1 Oophaga sylvatica | reverse complement strand
CCATTATAAAGTATGGAGCACTATGTGGGGACATTATACGGTATGGAGCATCATGTGGGGCCATTATGCAGTATGGAGCACCATGTGGGGCCATTATACAGTATGGAGCACCATGTGGGGCCATTATACAGTATGGAGCATCATGTGGGGCCATTATACAGTTTGTAGCACTATAAGGGGCAAGTATACATTATGGATCACCATGTGTGGGTATTATACAGTATGGAGCACTATGTGGAGTCATTATACAGTATTGAGCACTATGTGGAGCTATTACAACATATGCAGAATCATGTAGGGCCATTATACTGTATGAAACATCATGTAGGGCCATTATACTGTATGACAAACCATGTGGGGCCATTATACTGTATGGAGCATCATGTGGGGCTATTATACTGTATGGAGCATCATGTGGGGCCATTATACTGTATGGAGCAACATGTGGGGCCATTATACTGTATGAAACATCATGTAGGGCCATTTACTGTATGGAGCAACATGTGGGGCCATTATACTGTATGAAGCACCATGTGGGGCCATTATAAAGTATGGAGCACTATGTGGGCCATTATACTGTATGGGGCATCATGTGGGGCCATTTACTGTATGGAGCAACATGTGGGGCCATTATACTTTATGAAGCACCATGTGGGACCATTATACTGTATTGCATCATGTGAGGCCATTATAAAGTATGGAGCATCTTGTGGGGCCATTATAAAGTATGGAGCACTATGTGGGGCCATTATACAGTATGGAGCACTATGTGGGGCCATTATACAGTATGGAGCACTATGTGGGGCCATTATACAGTATGGATCATCATGCGGGGCCATTTCTCAGTGTGGAGCACCATGTGGTGCCATTATACAGTATGGAGCACTATGTGTGTCCATTATAAAGTATAGAGCACTATGTGGGACCATTATAAAGTATGGAGCGCTATGTGGGGCCATTATACTGTATGGATCATCATGTGGGGCCATTATACAGTGTGGAGCACTAGTGGGGCCATTATACAGTGTGGAGCACTGTGTGTCCATTATAAAGTGTGGTGCACTATGTGGGGCCATTATACAGTATGGAGCACTATGTGTGTCCATTATAAAGTATGGAGCACTATGTGGGGACATTATACGGTATGAAGCATCATATGGGGCCATTGTACAGTATAGAGCACCATGTGAGGCCATTATACAGTATGGAGCACCATGTGAGGCCATTAAACAGTTTGTAGCACTATGAGGGGCCATTATACATTATGGATCACCATGTGGGGGCATTATACAGTATGGAGCACTATGTGTGTCCATTATAAAGTATGGAGCATCATGTGGGGCCATTATGCAGTATGGAGCACCATGTGGGGCCATTATACAGTATGGAGCACCATGTGGGGCCATTATACAGTTTGTAGCACTATAAGGGGCAAGTATACATTATGGATCACCATGTGTGGTATTATACAGTATGGAGCACCATGTGGGCCATCATACAGTATGGAGCATCATGTGGTGCCATTATACAGTTTGTAGCACTATAAGGGGCAAGTATACATTATGGATCACCATGTGTGGTATTATACAGTATGGAGCACTATGTGGAGTCATTATACAGTATTGAGCACTATGTGGAGCTATTACAACATATGCAGAATCATGTAGGGCCATTATACTGTATGAAACATCATGTAGGACCATTATACTGTATGAAGAACCATGTGGGGCCATTATACTGTATGGAACATCATGTGGGGCCATTATACTGTATGGAGCATCGTGTGGGGCCATTATACTGTATGGAGCATCATGTGGGGCCATTATACTGTATAGAGCATCATGTGAGGCCATTATAAAGTATGGAGCATCTTGTGGGGTCATTATAAAGTATGGAGCTCTATGTGGGTCCTTTATACAGTATAGAGCACTGTGGGGCCATTATACAGTATGGAGCACTATGTGGCGCTATTACACCATACGCAGAATCATGTGGGGCCATTATACTGTATGAAACATCATGTAGGGCCATTTACTGTATGGAGCAACATGTGGGGCCATTATACTATATGAAGCACCAGGTGGGGCCATTATAAAGTATGGAGCACTATGTGGGGCCATTATACTGTATAGAGCATCATGTGGGTCATTTACTTTATGGAGCAACATGTGGGGATATTATACTATATGAAGCACCATGTGGGGCCATTATACTGTATAGAGCATCATGTGAGGCCATTATAAAGTATGGAGCATCTTGTGGGGTCATTATAAAGTATGGAGCACTATGTGGGGCCTTTGTAACAGTATGGAGCATTATGTGGAGCTATTACACTATATTCAGAATCATGTGGGGCCATTATACTGTATGAAGCATTATGTCGGGCCATTTACTATATGGAGCAACATGTTGGGCCATTATACTATATGAAGCACCATGTGGGGCCATTATAAAGTATGGAGCATTATGTGGGGCAACTATACTGTATGGATCATCATGTGGGGCCATTATACAGTGTGGAGCACCATGTGAGGCCATTATACAGTATGGAGCACTGTGTGTCCATTATACAGTATGGAGCACTATGTGGGGCCATTATACAGTATGGAGCATCATGTGGGGCCATTATACAGCATGGAACATCATGTAGGGCCATTATACAGTATGGAGCACCATGTGGGGCCATTATACAGTATGGAGCACCATGTGGGGCCATTATATAGTTTGTAGCACAATGAGGGGCCAGTATACATTATGGATCATCATGTGGGGCCATTATACAGTGTGGAGCACCATGTGGGGCCATTATACAGTATGGAGCATTATGTGTGTCCATTATAAAGTATGGAGCACTATATGGAGCTATTACACCATATGCAGAATCATGTGGGGCCATTATACTGTATGAAACATCATGTAGGGCCATTATACTGTATGGAGCAACATGTGGGGCCATTATGCTAAGTGAAGCACCATGTGGGGCCATTATAAAGTATGGAGCACTATGTGGGGCCATTATACTGTATGGAGCATCATGTGGAGCCATTTACAGTATGGAGCAACATGTAGGGCCATTATGCTATATGAAGCACCATGTGAGGCCATTATAAAGTATGGAGCATCTTGTGTGGTCATTATAAAGTATGGAGCACTATGTGGGGCCTTTTTACAGTATAGAGCACTATGTGGGGCCATTATACAGTATGGAGCACTATGTGGGCCCGTTGTACAGTATGGATCATCATGTGGGGCCATTATACAGTGTGGAGCACTATGTGTGTCCATTATAAAGTATGGAGCACTATGTGGAGCTATTACAGTATGGAGCATCATGTGGGGCCATTATACAGTATAGAGCATCATGTGGGGCTATTATACAGTATGGAGCATCATGTGGGGCCATTATACATTATGGAGCACCATGTGGGGCCATTATATAGTGTAGCGCTTCCCACGGCTGTGGGGCGTCGGGACATGGCATAGCTTGCCTAGCTAGCCAATGCTCCCACGCCGCCAGTCCACGACGACGTGAGGCATGGGTCCCAGATGGTAAGAGAATGTGGACCCACTGGACCACGGAGGGAGACCCGGGCCTGCCCGGACTAGGGAAGGGCAGCGACCGGGATCCGTGGCAGCTGAGCATGTGGGCAAGGTGGCGACCTGCAGGACTAGACAACACCGCACAACTTCAGGTAAGAAGAAACATAAAGTTTACTTAAAGAAACACAGTACATAAAACAGAACATAAGACCGGGCTCCCGATTCCGCACATCAGAGAAGGGTACACGACTCAGGATCATAGACGAGTGCTGGAGGACATCACGGGTAGATGCAGTCCAGGGTTATCTGGCACGGGCATACTTGGACGGCCTCTCTCTCAGGCCTTAGGCGTAGCACAGGCTCAGCAGGAGAACATCAGACACCGACCTCAGACAGACTTCAGACGATGGCGGGGTCATCACGGGTTGATGAAGTCCAGGATCATCTGGCACGGGCATACTAGTATGGCCTCACTCTCAGGCCTCGGGCGTAGCACAGGCTCAGCAGGAGAACATCAGACACCGGCCCAGGACGAACGTCAGACGATGGCGGGGTCATCACGGGTTGATGAAGTCCAGGGTCATCTGGCATGGGCATACTAGGACGGCCTCTCTCTCAGGCCTCAGGCGTAGCACAGGCTCAGCAGGAGAACATCAGACACCGACCCAGGACAGACGTCATCACAGGGTAGACCAAGGAGGAACCGGCAGGACAGGCAGGTTGTCACGGCAAGTGACCAAGGCAGTCTCTGGGACAGGCAGGTTGTCACGGCTAGTGACCAGGGCAGGCAGGTTGTCACGGCAAGTGACCAGGCAGGCAGGTTGTCACGGCAAGTGACCAGGCAGGCAGGTTGTCACGGCAAGTGACCAGGGCAGGCAGGTTGTCACAGCAAGTGACCAAGGCAGGCAGGTTGTCACGGCAAGTGACCAGGCAGTCTCTGGGACAGGAAGGTTGTCACGACAAGTGACCAGGCAGTCTCTGGGACAGGCAGGTTGTCACGGAAAGTGACCAGGGTAGTCTCTGGGACAGGCAGGTTGTCACGGCAAGTGACCAGGCAGTCTCTGGGACAGGCAGGTTGTCACGACAAGTGACCAGGCAGTCTCTGGACAGGCAGGTTGTCACGGCAAGTGACCAGGCAGTCTCTAGACAGGCAGGTTGTCACAGTAAGTGACCAGGCAGTCTCTAGACAGGCAGGTATATACGACCTGATATGGTGGAGCCTCCAGGTAGGCTGCAGTCGGATGGCAGATGATCGCTCCCAGGTGAGCAGGCAAGAGCCGGGGATCTCTGCAGATGATGTCCGAACTTCCAGATGGAGCTGCAGTCGGATGGCAGATGATCGCTCCTAGGTGAGCAGGCAAGAGCCGGGGATCTCTGCAGATGACGTCCGAACCTCTAGAAGGAACTGCAGACGGATGGCAGACAGGCAAGCCGACAGGTAACAGACAGGTAACTGGAATCAGGAGCTGATGGCTGAAACAGAGTTAGACTGCACAGGAACACGGATTGGATCTCAGAGAGTCAGGAACACAGACAGGAACACGGACTGGGTCTCAGGGAGTCAGGAACACGGACAGGAACATGGATTGAATCACAGGAACACGGACTGGAACACAGGCCTCGGACTCCGGACATCTGGCACCGATCAGCAAGCTCCGGACATCTGGCAATGATCGGCAGGATCCGGACATCAGGCAGGAAGGATAGGATCCGGACATCTGGAAGTGGTCGTCGGACATCGGACATCAGGCATAGGATCCGGACATCTGGCAGCGACCTGAAAAGGAACCCCAGCGGTCTGGTGCAAGCCCCGCCAGGCTCAACGGGAGCTGGCCGGGGATTGCACAGAGGCTGAGCACAGAGTAACAGAAACTCAGCACACACCGGACTCCTCCTTCCAAGATGAACTCAGGTTATATAGCAAGGATTCACAGTCACTGGCACAGGGTTCTGGACACAGCAGGATTTCAGGAACATAACACAGAGGACACAGTTCAGAAAGTCAGGTACAGGATGCGATCCAAGATCAGGGGTTCAGGTAATTAGACACAGCAGGAACAGGCCTGGATATACAGCCTCCAGGAACGGCGATCTGGGTAATCAGCCCCCAGCATAGGCGGAAACACAAGACACAATTCAGACATTCAGGTACCGGGTTTGATCCAGGATCAGGGAACAAGACACAGCAGGAACAGGAATCAGCTCTCCAGAGCTGATCAACTTCAGAGCAGGAGCTGAACACACAACCACATACGGCTAGGTTCAGGGATTCAGTGTGGATTCAATGCGAAGCTCTGGCCACGCCCACTAGGGCTGGGGAACTTTATATATGAGCTGCTTCACAGCGATAGGCTGGAGCAGTAACTCTAGTAAACACCCAATCCACATAAAAGCAGGACAGGTGTGGGCCGCGCCCCCTATGCAGAGCCAGACAGCACAACACAGAGGGAACCCAACAATGGCTGCTGCCAACCACGCAGTAAGTCATGCACCACTGCAGAGGACTTTTCAAGCTACGGACAGCTTTCACAGCAAGTCAGGAACCGCACATGCGGGCGGTCATGCAAAGCAGCGGAGCCACTCACGCAAGTACGGGTACGCAGCAGAGCCGGGAACTGAGCAGCATCCATATAGGTAACAGACAACAGTATCCCAGCTGGTTAGGGGGAAAGGAGCAAAAGGGTTAATGCAAAAAACATGCAAAGTAACGCTGGAAAACAAAGTACAGACAATACCAGCGTTACAGTATCCCCCTCCTCAGGCCCCCTCTTCTGAAGACCCAAGTAAAAAAAAATTCCCCAGAAAAATTCACTTGGGTTTGGCGGTAAGTCCCATAGTTCACAATATGGCAGCAGAGTTAATAGCTCGAAAAGTCCGAACCGCTGACCAAGCGGGGAATCGAGCCATCTAGTCCACTTACCCTGTGGGGACCAAGTAGTCTAGTTCACACATCAGGTGGAGCTTGGAGAAAGTCCTGCAGACCGCACATGCTCAGCGGAGTCCATGGCCAGAGCTTACTGTAGCGCTTCCCACGGCTGTGGGGCGTCGGGACATGGCATAGCTTGCCTAGCTAGCCAATGCTCCCACGCCGCCAGTCCACGACGACGTGAGGCATGGGTCCCAGATGGTAAGAGAATGTGGACCCACTGGACCACGGAGGGAGACCCGGGCCTGCCCGGACTAGGGAAGGGCAGCGACCGGGATCCGTGGCAGCTGAGCATGTGGGCAAGGTGGCGACCTGCAGGACTAGACAACACCGCACAACTTCAGGTAAGAAGAAACATAAAGTTTACTTAAAGAAACACAGTACATAAAACAGAACATAAGACCGGGCTCCCGATTCCGCACATCAGAGAAGGGTACACGACTCAGGATCATAGACGAGTGCTGGAGGACATCACGGGTAGATGCAGTCCAGGGTTATCTGGCACGGGCATACTTGGACGGCCTCTCTCTCAGGCCTTAGGCGTAGCACAGGCTCAGCAGGAGAACATCAGACACCGACCTCAGACAGACTTCAGACGATGGCGGGGTCATCACGGGTTGATGAAGTCCAGGATCATCTGGCACGGGCATACTAGTATGGCCTCACTCTCAGGCCTCGGGCGTAGCACAGGCTCAGCAGGAGAACATCAGACACCGGCCCAGGACGAACGTCAGACGATGGCGGGGTCATCACGGGTTGATGAAGTCCAGGGTCATCTGGCATGGGCATACTAGGACGGCCTCTCTCTCAGGCCTCAGGCGTAGCACAGGCTCAGCAGGAGAACATCAGACACCGACCCAGGACAGACGTCATCACAGGGTAGACCAAGGAGGAACCGGCAGGACAGGCAGGTTGTCACGGCAAGTGACCAAGGCAGTCTCTGGGACAGGCAGGTTGTCACGGCTAGTGACCAGGGCAGGCAGGTTGTCACGGCAAGTGACCAGGCAGGCAGGTTGTCACGGCAAGTGACCAGGCAGGCAGGTTGTCACGGCAAGTGACCAGGGCAGGCAGGTTGTCACAGCAAGTGACCAAGGCAGGCAGGTTGTCACGGCAAGTGACCAGGCAGTCTCTGGGACAGGAAGGTTGTCACGACAAGTGACCAGGCAGTCTCTGGGACAGGCAGGTTGTCACGGAAAGTGACCAGGGTAGTCTCTGGGACAGGCAGGTTGTCACGGCAAGTGACCAGGCAGTCTCTGGGACAGGCAGGTTGTCACGACAAGTGACCAGGCAGTCTCTGGACAGGCAGGTTGTCACGGCAAGTGACCAGGCAGTCTCTAGACAGGCAGGTTGTCACAGTAAGTGACCAGGCAGTCTCTAGACAGGCAGGTATATACGACCTGATATGGTGGAGCCTCCAGGTAGGCTGCAGTCGGATGGCAGATGATCGCTCCCAGGTGAGCAGGCAAGAGCCGGGGATCTCTGCAGATGATGTCCGAACTTCCAGATGGAGCTGCAGTCGGATGGCAGATGATCGCTCCTAGGTGAGCAGGCAAGAGCCGGGGATCTCTGCAGATGACGTCCGAACCTCTAGAAGGAACTGCAGACGGATGGCAGACAGGCAAGCCGACAGGTAACAGACAGGTAACTGGAATCAGGAGCTGATGGCTGAAACAGAGTTAGACTGCACAGGAACACGGATTGGATCTCAGAGAGTCAGGAACACAGACAGGAACACGGACTGGGTCTCAGGGAGTCAGGAACACGGACAGGAACATGGATTGAATCACAGGAACACGGACTGGAACACAGGCCTCGGACTCCGGACATCTGGCACCGATCAGCAAGCTCCGGACATCTGGCAATGATCGGCAGGATCCGGACATCAGGCAGGAAGGATAGGATCCGGACATCTGGAAGTGGTCGTCGGACATCGGACATCAGGCATAGGATCCGGACATCTGGCAGCGACCTGAAAAGGAACCCCAGCGGTCTGGTGCAAGCCCCGCCAGGCTCAACGGGAGCTGGCCGGGGATTGCACAGAGGCTGAGCACAGAGTAACAGAAACTCAGCACACACCGGACTCCTCCTTCCAAGATGAACTCAGGTTATATAGCAAGGATTCACAGTCACTGGCACAGGGTTCTGGACACAGCAGGATTTCAGGAACATAACACAGAGGACACAGTTCAGAAAGTCAGGTACAGGATGCGATCCAAGATCAGGGGTTCAGGTAATTAGACACAGCAGGAACAGGCCTGGATATACAGCCTCCAGGAACGGCGATCTGGGTAATCAGCCCCCAGCATAGGCGGAAACACAAGACACAATTCAGACATTCAGGTACCGGGTTTGATCCAGGATCAGGGAACAAGACACAGCAGGAACAGGGAATCAGCTCTCCAGAGCTGATCAACTTCAGAGCAGGAGCTGAACACACAACCACATACGGCTAGGTTCAGGGATTCAGTGTGGATTCAATGCGAAGCTCTGGCCACGCCCACTAGGGCTGGGGAACTTTATATATGAGCTGCTTCACAGCGATAGGCTGGAGCAGTAACTCTAGTAAACACCCAATCCACATAAAAGCAGGACAGGTGTGGGCCGCGCCCCCTATGCAGAGCCAGACAGCACAACACAGAGGGAACCCAACAATGGCTGCTGCCAACCACGCAGTAAGTCATGCACCACTGCAGAGGACTTTTCAAGCTACGGACAGCTTTCACAGCAAGTCAGGAACCGCACATGCGGGCGGTCATGCAAAGCAGCGGAGCCACTCACGCAAGTACGGGTACGCAGCAGAGCCGGGAACTGAGCAGCATCCATATAGGTAACAGACAACAGTATCCCAGCTGGTTAGGGGGAAAGGAGCAAAAGGGTTAATGCAAAAAACATGCAAAGTAACGCTGGAAAACAAAGTACAGACAATACCAGCGTTACATATAGTTTGTAGCTCTATGAGGGGCAATTATACATTATGGACCATCATGCGGGGGCATTATACAGTATGGAGCACTATGTGGGGTCATTATATAGTATGGAGCACTATGTGGATCTATTACACCATATGCAGAATCATGTGGGGCCATTATACTGTATGAAACATCATGTAGGGCCATTTACTGTATGGAGCAACATGTGGGGCCATTATACTGTATGGAGCACCATGTGGGGCCATTATATATAGTTTGTAGCACAATGAGGGGCCAGTATACATTATGGATCATCATGTGGGGCCATTATACAGTGTGGAGCACCATGTGGGGCCATTATACAGTATGGAGCATTATGTGTGTCCATTATAAAGTATGGAGCACTATATGGAGCTATTACACCATATGCAGAATCATGTGGGGCCATTATACTGTATGAAACATCATGTAGGGCCATTATACTGTATGGAGCAACATGTGGGGCCATTATGCTATATGAAGCACCATGTGGGCCATTATAAAGTATGGAGCACTATGTGGAGCTATTACAGTATGGAGCATCATGTGGGGCCATTATACAGTATAGAGCATCATGTGGGGCTATTATACAGTATGGAGCATCATGTGGGGCCATTATACATTATGGAGCACCATGTGGGGCCATTATATAGTTTGTAGCTCTATGAGGGGCAATTATACATTATGGACCATCATGTGGGGGTATTATACAGTATGGAGCACTATGTGGGGTCATTATACAGTATGGAGCACTATGTGGATCTATTACACCATATGCAGAATCATGTGGGGCCATTATACTGTATGAATCATCATGTAGGGCCATTTACTGTATGGAGCAACATGTGGGGCCATTATACTGTATGAAGCACCATGTGGAGCCATTATAAAGTATGGAGCACTATTTGGGGCCATTATACTGTATGGAGCATCATTTGGGGCCATTTACTGTATGGAGCAACATGTGGGGCCATTATACTATATGAAGCACCATGTGGGGCCATTATAAAGTATGGAGCACTATGTGGGGTCATTATACAGTATAAAGCATCATGTGGGGCCATTATACAGTATGGAGCATCATGTGGGGCCATTATACATTATGGAGCACCATGTGGGGCCATTATATAGTTTGTAGCACTATGAGGGGCAATTTTACATTATGGACCACCATGTGGGGGCATTATACAGTATCGAGCACTATGTGGGGTCACAGTATAGAGCACTATGTGGATCTATTACACCATATGCAGAATCATGTGGGGCCATTATACTGTATGAAACATCATGTAGGGCCATTTACTGTATGGAGCAACATGTGGGGCCATTATACTGTATGAAGCACCATGTGGGGCCATTATAAAGTATGGAGCACTATGTGGGGCCATTATACTGTATGGAGCATCATTTGGGGCCATTTACTGTATGGAGCAACATGTGGGGCCATTATACTATATGAAGCACCATGTGGGGCCATTATACTGTATAGAGCATCATATGAGGCCATTATAAAGTATGGAGCATCTTGTGGGGTCATTATAAAGTATGGAGCGCTATGTGGGGCCTTTATACAGTATGGAACATTATGAGGAGCCATTACACTATATGCAGAATCATGTGGGGCCATTATACTGTATGAAGCATCATTTGGGGCCATTTACTGTATGGAGCAACATGTGGGGCCATTATACTATATGAAGCACCATGTGGGGCCATTAAACTGTATAGAGTATCATGTGAGGCCATTATAAAGTATGGAGCATCTTGTAGGGCCATTATAAAGTATGGAGCGCTATGTGGGGCCTTTATACAGTATAGAGCATTATGTGGGGCCATTATACAGTATGAAACACTATGTGGGCCATTATACTGTATGGATCATCATGTGGGGGCATTATACAGTATGGAGCACTAGTGGGGTCATTATACAGTATGGAGCACTATGTGGATCTATTACACCATATGCAGAATCATGTGGGGCCATTATACTGTATGAAACATCATGTAGGGCCATTTACTGTATGGAGCAACATGTGGGGCCATTATACTGTATGAAGCACCATGTGGAGCCATTATAAAGTATGGAGCACTATTTGGGGCCATTATACTGTATGGAGCATCATTTGGGGCCATTTACCGTATGGAGCAACATGTGGGGCCAATATACTATATGAAGCACCATGTGGGGCCATTATAAAGTATGGAGCACTATGTGGGGTCATTATACAGTATAAAGCATCATGTGGGGCCATTATACAGTATGGAGCATCATGTGGGGCCATTATACATTATGGAGCACCATGTGGGGCCATTATATAGTTTGTAGCACTATGAGGGGCAATTTTACATTATGGACCATCATGTGGGGGCATTATACAGTATCGAGCACTATGTGGGGTCACAGTATAGAGCACTATGTGGATCTATTACACCATATGCAGAATCATGTGGGGCCATTATACTGTATGAATCATCATGTAGGGCCATTTACTGTATGGAGCAACATGTGGGGCCATTATACTGTATGAAGCACCATGTGGGGCCATTATAAAGTATGGAGCACTATGTGGGGCCATTATACTGTATGGAGCATCATTTGGGGCCTTTATACAGTATGGAGCATTATGAGGAGCCATTACACTATATGCAGAATCATGTGGGCCATTATACTGTATGAAGCATCATTTGGGGCCATTTACTGTATGGAGCAACATGTGGGGCCATTATACTATATGAAGCACCATGTGGGGCCATTAAACTGTATAGAGTATCATGTGAGGCCATTATAAAGTATGGAGCATCTTGTAGGGCCATTATAAAGTATGGAGCGCTATGTGGGGCCTTTATACAGTATAGAGCATTATGTGGGGCCATTATACAGTATGAAGCACTATGTGGGGCCATTATACTGTATGGATCATCATGTGGGGCCATTGTACAGTGTGGAGCACCATGTGGGGCCATTAAACAGTATGGAGCATCTGTGGCCTGTTATGATATGGTAGCTGAGGAGGACAGTAACAAAAATAGCCAAGGCAGCCAGTCACCCAGAGAGGTTGGTAACTAATGGATTGCAGACCCCTAAACTAACCGTACAACTAGAAGCAGCCGTGGGACGTACCTACGATGACCTAGACGCCTCGACACAGCCGGAGCGTTAGCTTAACCTAAAGATAGAAAGGGAAAAGCTAACTGCCCCGGAGTAGCGCCCCAAAGGGATAGGTAACCCCCACACATATATTGGCGGTGAGACAAGATGAAATACAAACGCAGGCAGAAAATAGAGTAAGCAAACGCTGGGGCCCAAAACTGTCTAGCTAGGACAGGACAGAAAAGAATACTTTCTGCAATCCAGCAAAACCCTTGGAAAAATTCCAACACTTCTGATTCCAAAAAAATACTGAGACCACACGATCTCTCCCGCTATATCAGAACTCGGGTGTGAACAAGTAGCTACCCAGCAGCCACTGAAATAACAGGGACTTAACAAAAGAACCGAGATAACTGAGGAACAGAGACCAGCGCAGGCCCCAGCAGGGGGACCCAGCTGACCTCACTCAGAAGGCAGAAAAACAAAAGAAAACAAAACCACAGAAACAAGCAAAAAATAGCTTATCTGAAAGTTGCAGGAGACCGCAGCAAGCCGACTTCCAAACTGGACCAGGAAGAGACAACTAATCACCGGCGAGGATCATGGGAAAGTTACTCCCTTAAATCTCCCCAGTCATCACTCCCAGATTGCCAATCGTCCGCAGCTGGATCCTTGGCTGAAGGGCCTCTGTCCATCAAGGCAGCTTCATTAATAGTCACAGCCACCAGAGGGAGCCCCAACTCAGAATCCAGAGAATTCATAACAGTGGCCATTATAAAGTATGGAGCACTATGTGGGGCCATTATACTGTATGGAGCACCATGTGTGGCCATTATACATTATGGAGCACTATGTGAGGTCATTATATAGTTTCTAGCACTATGAGGGGCCATTATACATTATGGATCACCATGTGGGGGCATTATACAGTATGGAGAATTATGTGGGGCCATTATACAGTATGGAGCACCATGTGGGGCCATTATACAGTATGGAGCATCACTTGGTGCCATTATACAGTATGGTGCACCATGTGAGGCCATTATACAATATGCAGCACCATGTGGGGCCACTATACTGTATGGAGCACTATATAGGGCCATCATACTGTATGGTGTACTATTTGTGGCCATTTTACTGTATTAAGCACTATGTGTGGGCATTACACTGTATGGAGCCCTTTGTGGGACAATTATACTGTATAGTGCACAATGTGAGGCCTATTATACTGTATGGAGCACAGTGGGGTCATTATAATGTATGAATCACTAAGTGGAACCATTATACTGCATAGTGGACTCTGTGGTCCCATTATACTGTATGGATGGTATTGCAGGGCCCCGTTCTACTGTATTGAGCACTATGTGGGGCCCATTGCACTGTATGGAGGACTATGCAGGGACATTATATTGTATGGGGGACTTTTTGTGCCCATTATACTGTATGGAGGCCTGTGAGGGGATTACAGTTGGAGAATCATACTGTAACGAATGGAAGCGGAGGCAAAGGTGGTGAAGTTCACATTCGTCTTTTATTTTTAGAGTGGAACCTCGGGACCACGGTCTGAGGGGCTCAGAAGGGGGAGTGACTAAGTGAGCCCCAGACACCTGTAGTAAGTCACCTCGAACAGGGTCATAATGGAATGTCTGGGGGACACAGGTACTACCTCCAGTTAGACCCTGGACACGTGGCAGCTATCCCAGTGGGGTCAACGGTTTAACAGATATAACAGATATGTTAGCGCCGACTGGCGAGTCCAAGGTACTCAGGTATAAGCTGGTACCGGCGTTGTCTAGAGTTTCGGATGGCTGAGTGGCAGAACGGAACAGAGCTGGTGTCGTCCGTACATACATTGTCCTGGACAGCCGGGTAACTTATTACTGATAGCATGTGGAGACAAATAGTGTAAGCGAGGCAGAAGGCCGAACACTGCAACAAAACAGGCCCAAGCACAGCCGAACAGGAAGTTAGCAACAGAAGATACTTGTTGCTCCGGCGCCATCTCTATGACAGAGGGGCCAGAAATAGTGCACACAAAGAATTCATTGGTTAATTACTTGTTGAAAAATGCACGCTGTCTCTTTAAGAGATCTGGAGAACGTGTGCGCGTGTGGCCTTAATCTCATACCAGGGGATGTGCTGGCAGCACACCAGGAAGCAGGGAAAGGAGCAGGACATAGACTGAGGACGAGGGCCCCGCTGGGGGTCTTGCTGAGGTATGGTCACCACAGCACGAGGACGGGGGCCCCTTCAAGGGTCCCGCTGAGGTACAGGCACAGATGTAACAGTATCTCCCTCTTTACGCCCCCTCTTTTTCAAGCCTACGTAGAACCTGTTTAATAGGAGAGGAGCCTGGATGTTCTCTTTAGGCTCCCATGACCTCTCCTCAGGGTCGAAGCCCTTCCAGTCTACTAGATAAAAGGTCTTACCCCTTACTCTCTTAGTAGCCAAGATATGCTCTACGTCAAAGACATCATCCTCAGAGACAGGATCAGGAGTGGTACTCGGGTCTTTAAAGAAGGAGCTCAAAACTACTGGTTTGAGAAGGGAAACATGAAAAGAGTTAGGCACACGTAAAGAAGGAGGCAATTTCAGTTTTGTATGGAACCGGGTTGATTTGTCTCAGGACTTCAAAGGGGCAAATTAAGCGAAGACCCAATTTGTAGGAAGGCATCTTCAAGCGGACGTACTTGGAGGAGAGCCATACCTTATCTCCGGGACGAAACGTAGGAGCTTCCAGGCGTCTTTTGTCCGCATGCCTCTTCATACGTTGAGAGGCTTTCTCCAAGGCGATTTTGGTGTCGCTCCACACCTTTGAGAATTCCTCTGCACAGATATCAACTGCTGGAACGCCAGATGGTCCAGAGATGGGAAGAGGAATTCCAGGTTGGAGTCCAAACACAACCTGGAAGTGAAATTTTCCAGAGGACTCACTTACTTGGTTATTATAAGAGGATTCTGCCCAAGGCAGTAACTCGACACAGTCGTCATGATGTACATTGACGAAGTGCCGCAGGAATCCTGAAAAGATTTGATTGGTCCTGTCCACTTGCCCATTGGATTGGGGGTGGTATGCAGAAGAGAAGTCCAGTTCTATTTTCACTAGTCCACAGAGCGCTCTCCAGAACCTAGAGGTGAACTGGATGCCCCTGTCGGACATGATGTGGAGAGGAAATCCATGAAGACAGAAGATATGCTGTATGAAGTGATCTGCAAGCTCAGGAGCAGCCGGAAGACCGGGTAGCGGAACGAAGTGAGCCATCTTTAAAAAATGATCCACCACAACCTATACAACGGAACAGCCAGAAGAGATGGGAAGATCACTAATGAAATCCATCGCAATGTGTTGCCAGGGAGCCGAAGGAACTGGAAGAGGCTGCAGCTGCCCGGCTGGTAAACATTTAGCTGTCTTGTTACGGGCACATGAAGGGCAGGAAGCAACATATTCCTGAATATCCTTGCCCATGGTAGGCCACCAGTAGTAATGAGAGATGAGTTGCAAGTTCTTTTTATGACCGGCCAATTTGGATGACTGACCCCACCGGAGGACAAGCTTTTGGTCCGAGGTGGTCACGAGAGTCTTTCCAGGAGGAAGCCGCGCAAGGTCAACAGAAGCCAGAGACACTAACCTTGATGGCTCGATGATGTGTTGAGGTTCCGCCTCAGCGTCAGGATGCAAAAAGGCTCTGGAGAGTGCGTCCGCTCTAATGTTCTTGTCTGCTGAATGGAAATGAAAAACTAAATTAAATCGGGCAAAAAACAAGGCCCAGCGGGCCTGACGGGGATTCAGCCTCTGTGCGGATTGGAGATGATCAAGGTTTTTGTGAACGGTAAATATGACAACCTGGTGGACTGCTCCCTCGAGGAGATGTCTCTATTCTTGCAGGGTCAGCTTGATTGCCAACAATTCCTGATCACCAACGGAATAGTTCCTTTCAGCGGGAGAAAATACCTTAGAAAAAAATCCTACGGAGGAAGCGTCCACCTCTAGAAAAAATGGCTTATCTGAGTCCAGTTGATGAAGAAGGGGTGCAGAAGCGAAGGCTCTTTTTAAAGAGGCAAAAGCCTCCTCTGCCTCGGGAGTCCACTCTTTGCCGTTTACGCCTTTCCGTGTCAATGCCGAGATAGGTGCCACTCGGATGGAAAAGTGTGGAATGAATACTCGGTAATAGTTGGCGAACCCCAGAAATCGTTGTATGGCTTTCAGCCCGGATGGACGGGGGTCACTTGAGGACGGCAGTCACCTTCTCCGGATCCATCTTTAGTCCCGCAGAGGAAACCAAATAACCGAGGAAAGGCAGAGAGGATTGTTCAAAAAGGCATTTTTCAAATTTAGCATACAGTCTGTTTTCCCTGAGACGCTGCAAGACCTGACGCACTTGCCTCCGGTGCGAGGACAAATCTGTGGAAAAGATTAAGATGTTGTCCAGGTAGACAACAACACAGGTATAGAGAAGGTCTCTGGAAATGTAATTTACGAATTCCTGGAAGACTGTGGGTGCATTACTTAGGACGAACGGCATTACCAGGTATTCGTAGTGGCCATCCCGAGTGTTGAATGCGGTTTTCCACTCGTCTCCTTCTTGTATGCAAATTAGGTTGTAAGCCCCTCTGAGGTCCAGTTTGGTGAACATAGTAGATCCTCTGAGGCGGTCAAACAGCTCTGAAATTAAAGGTAACGGATACCTGTTCTTTACCGTGATTTGATTCAAGCCCCTGTAATCAATGCAAGGCCGTAGAGATCCGTCTTTTTCTTCACAAAGAAGAATTCTGCCCTGCTGGTGAAGATGATTTTCGGATAAATCCTCTGGCCAAGTTCTCCTGAATAGATAAATTCGCCCCCGAGTAGGACACGTTCCGGGGAGCAGGTCAATTGGACAGTCATACGACCTGTGTGGAGGTAGTTTCTCTGCTTCCTTTTTCCCCAAGATGTCAGAGAAGGCCAAGTAAAAGGACAGTAGACCTGGCAGAGTAGCAGGCTGGACTGAAGGCGAAATCGGGTGAACAGGAACGATACATCGAACTGAACAAGAGTCTCCCCAGCGCAGAACCTCCCCTGTCCTCCAATTAAGAACTGGTTCATGCTTCCGGAGCCAGGGGAGACCTAAAAAGGAAAGGATAAGACAAATCAGGCAACATATGAAAACAGATTCTCTCAGAATGCAGGAGACCTACCTGCAGCTCCACCGGCTCTGTCAGGAACTGAACAGGCTCGGTCAGGGGTTTGCCATCCACAGAGCTCATCCGCAATGGTTCAGAAAGACGTTGGGCTGGTATCTGGTAATGGTCAACTACTGTCTGCTGGACGAAATTCTCAGCAGCTCCAAAGTCCAGAAAACAAAGTTCCGAAAATGTTACTATGCCAAAGGACACGGAGATCATTATTTGCAGGGGTGGAGAGTTTAGTCTAGTTTAGCCTCTCCTACTGACTCTAGGCACTGAAGTTTTCCGGCCTCTTCGGACAGGCATGAATCAGGTGCACAGAGATACCACAGTAGTAGCAACTTCCCTCTTTACAACGCGCCTCCTGGCGGCGGCTGGCCAAATGCACTTGATCAACCTCCATGGCCTCAGAGGAGGGAGGCGAGGTAGCCGTCTCAGGAGAAATAAAGCTCAGGTAGCAGGACCTTTTGTCTCGTTTGATCTCCTTGGAACGTTCCTGAAAACACAGGTCAATCCGGATAGCCAAGGAAATCAGATCATCCAGGGTTGGAGGAATGTCCGGTCCCGCCAGCTCATCCTTCACTCTTCCTGACAGACCTTCCCAAAAGGCAGCCACCAGGGCTTCGTTGTTCCAGGATAGTTCAGATGAAAGGGTACGAAACCGAACAGCAAACTGAGCCACTGTGAGGGCCTCCTGGCGTAGCCGAAGAAGAGCAGAAGCTGTCAATGTAGAACGACCGGGTTCGTCAAAGGTCCTGCGAAATACTTCTAGAAAAGACTGTAGATTATTAATCATAGGATCCTCTCTCTCCCACAGCAGATTCATCTAGGCGAGAGCCTCTCCAGCAAGATGAGACATAATGAAGCCCAGCTTGGCTGGATCAGAAGAAAACATATGCCCCAAGATTTCAAAGTGCAGTGTGCACTGATTGATGAAGCCACGACACTGAACGGGATTGCCGTGGAAGCATGCAGGGGCCGTCAGATGAGGGCTTTTACTAGCCGTGCAAGTAGATACCTGAATGCCAGTAGCAGAGACGAGTGCAACAGAGGATATCAGCGAATCCAAGCGTGTGGACACTTTGCGCAGATAGGTCGTGATTTTGTCCTGTTGATCTCTCAGCCGGGTGACCTCTTGACATAGCTCCACAACCGGGGTCCCTAGGATCCAGCGGGTTCCATGGCCGAAGCAATCTGTAACGAATGGAAGCGGAGGCAAAGGTGGTTAAGTTCACATTCGTCTTTTATTTTTAGAGTGGAACCTCGGGACCACGGTCAGGAAGGCTCCGAAGGGGACGTGACTAAGTGAGCCCTAGACACCCGTATTAAGTCCCCTCGAACAAGGTCAGAATGGAATGTCTGGTGGACACAGGTGCTACCTCCAGTTAGACCCCGGACACGTGGCAGCTGTCCCAGTGGGACCATCGTTTTAACATATATAACAGATATGTTAGCGCCGACTGGTGAGTCCAAGGTACTCGGGTATAAGCTGGTACCGGCATTATCCAGAGTTTCGGATGGCTGAGTGGCGGAACAGAACAGAGCTGGCGTCGTCCGTACATACATTGGCCTGGACAGCCGGGTAACCGATTACTGAATAGTGACAAATAGTGTAAGCGAGGCAGAACACTGCAACAAAACAGCCACAGCGGAACCGGAAGTTAGCAACAGAAGATACTTGTTGTTCCGGCGCCCTCTCTATGGCAGAGGGGCCAGAAATAGTGCACACAAAGAATTCATTGGTTAATTACTTTTTGAAAAATGCACGTTGTCTCTTTTAGGGTATGTTTCCACGCAGCGGAAACCATCCAGATTAGCTGCGGATTTCACGCTGCGTCCTACCGCAGCTTTTAATCCGCACGGCCAGATGTTCCTGCATAGTGGAGGGGATTTTCTGAAATCCCATCTCCACTATGCGTCCGGAAGAGCTCGGAAGGGAAGGAACGCCGATTGACTTTTCAATGCACAATTGGCTGGAATTGAGATCAGACGCCATGTCACGTTTGGAGAGCCCCTGATGTGCCTAAACAGTGGAATCCCCCCAATTCTAACTCCAACCCTAACCCCAACACACCCCTAACCCTAATCCCAACCCTAACAACAAACCAAACCCTAATGGGAAAATGGAAATTAAAAAGTATTTATTTTATTATTTTTCCCCTAACTAAGGGGGTGATAAAGGGGGTTTGATTTACTATTTATAGCAGGTTTTATGATTGGCAGCTGTCACGCTAAAATACGCTTTTTATTGCAAAAAAAATAGTTTTTGCATCACCACATTTTGAGAGCTATAATTTTTCCATATTTTGGCCCACAGAGTCATGTCAGGTCTTATTTTTTGCGGGATGAGTTGATGTTTTTGTTGGTACCATTTTTGGGCACATGACATTTTTTGATCGCTTTTTATTATGATTTTTGGTAGGCAGAATGAACAAAAACCAGCAATTCATGAATTTCTTTTGGGGCGGCGTTTATACCATTCCGCGTGTGGTAAAACTGATAAAGTAGTTTTATTCTTCGGGTTGGTATGATTACAGCAAAACCTCATTTATATCAGTTTTTTATGTTTTGGCGCTTTTATACAATAAAAACTATTATATAAAAAAAAATAATTATTTTTGCATGGCTTTATTCTGCGAGCTATAACTTTATTTTTTCGCTGATGATGCTGTATGGCGACTCGTTTTTTTTGTGATTTTGTGGGACAGGATGACATTTTCAGCAGTACCATGATTATTTATATCCGTCTTTTTGATCACGTGTTATTCCACTTTTTGTTCGGCGATATGATAAAGCATTGGTTTTTTTGCCTTTTTTTAAGGGGTTCACTAAAGGGGTTAACTAGTGGGACAGTTTTATAGGGTGGGTCACTACGGACGCGGCGATACTAAATGTGTACTTTTGTTGTTGTTTTTATTTACATAATGTGTTTATTGGGGAAAATATATATATATATATATATATATATATATAAAAAAATTTTAACACATGTTTATTTTATTTGTTTTTACATTGTCCCAGGGTGGGACATCACTATATAGTGTTAAATAGCTGATCTGACAGTTTGCGGAGCACTGTGTCAGATCAGCGATCTGACAGGCAGTGCAGGAGGCTTGCCGGCGCCTGCTCTCAGGAGGCACGGACAAGCCACCTCCCTGCAGGACCCCACAGCCATCTTGAATCCGGGGGCCTGCAGGGAAGAGGACCTCAAAACAACGCGATCACATTGCGTTGTTCTGAGGGTCTCAGGGAAGCGCGCAGGGAGGGGGCTTCCCTATGCCACCGGAACGCAGCGATCATGTTTGGGGGTTAAAGTGCCAGCTTTGAGAATCATCTGACACCCTGCCGCTATAAGCTGCGCTCCTACTGTGAGCGCGGCTGATCGCATAAGACGTTCTATTCCGTCCTTGGGAATTAAGTTCCAGGGCACATGGACGGAATAGTACATCTGATGGCAGAAAGGGGTTAAATGAGTTGACATGTGCCAGAAAAGATATGGGCTCTGCACCGAAGCCCACATCAAAGGGCTCGGAGACCCAACATGCGCCGTACATGTACATCGCATGTCGTGAAGGGGTTAAATATATTATCTTCTTACCAGGTTCTATTGTGTCTTTTATACTATAAATATGGCTTTTGTTAGTGATGAAATTAAGGTATTTTTTAGTGGGGGTTTTATCTTTGCAGTTTTTGGTATGATAATACTGTACATAAGTGTATGACAGGTTCACATTAAAATCCATGGTATTAACTGATTATTTCCATGCACTTTGGGCATGTTCAGACATTGCAGTTACACAGTTGATTTTCTTTCCAGGGTTTTGGATGGAAAATGGCCAGTGTGTTACACTAGCAGTTAAGAGGAAGATATTTTACTAAATCCCATCCACTTATGGTGGAAAAAAATCCAGTGGAAATCCACAACATATCAGTTGATGTAATTAATGTGGATTTTATTAGATCTTGAAGTGGCTTTCTTGCATATCCGCAGTCTGTAGATGTGAGCACACAATTCTGATGCCTAGAAGCCACCATGAGATTATGTATTTGCAGCAGACATCGCTACACCAAAAACATGTTTCTTGGCAGGAAAAACGCAACGTAAAATTTGTGCTCTTTTGCTGTTTTTTTTTTTTACTTGTGCTTTTCTGCGTTTTTACACATAAAGCTCAGCATATCTGTAAGAGCAACTGACATGTTACAGATTTAAAAAAGGCACCAAAGGATACCCACTGCGTCCAAAGCGCTGCTGACTTTTGTACATAGAACGGTGCTATTTATCTTGCAGAGACTGTGCATCTCAACATGATAAATAGACATGCTACGGTCTAGAAAGACGCGCCGCATGTGCGTAAACGCAGTTCTGCCACCTGCGTGTTTGAAAAACTGGGTCTGAACTGAAAAAGTAAGTAGATGTGTATGCAAAATGTAAATGCATATCAAACACATGACCATTAAACAGAGAAAACAAAAAACAAGAAACAAATATCCTAAAATAAAACAAAATAAAAAATATATTGCAAAACATGCATGAAGTTGTAATAATAATAATAAGGGTATTTGGTAAACATAATTTTGATCAAAAGAATGTACAAGCCATCCCGCCACGTCAAGGCAACCCTTTGTGGGACAGTCCTACTCTAATATTAAAAACCTTTCCACTTGTCAAGTGACGTAAATGTGAACAAGGCAGAGGGACTGAACCCACCAGTTGAAGCATAGGCCAGACAGGATGGATTTTTCAGCTCAAAAGCAGGGCGGTCACACCCTTATATGCACAAGATGCACTGAGAACTAAATGAAAAACTGGGTCTGAACTGAAAAAGTAAGTAGATGTGTATGCAAAATGTAAATGCATATCAAACACATGACCATTAAACAGAGAAAACAAAAAACAAGAAACAAATATCCTAAAATAAAACAAAATAAAAAATATATTGCAAAACATGCATGAAGTTGTAATAATAATAATAAGGGTATTTGGTAAACATAATTTTGATCAAAAGAATGTACAAGCCATCCCGCCACGTCAAGGCAACCCTTTGTGGGACAGTCCTACTCTAAGGCCAGCGTCACACACAACTACAAAAAATCGGTCCGTTTTAGTCGGTCGATTGTCGGATCAAAATGCAAACATCACACATCCTTCTGTCATCCGATTTTCCTTCAAAGATGCGATTTAGTCGCATGTGTGTGTACCTTGTAACATCCGATTTTCATCCGACTTGCGAGAATTTCTCGCAGGCTTGCAAAACTGACATATAATGGATCCAAAAGAATAGTATTTCAATCACAAAAGAAAGAATAGATATATACACATAGAACACATATATATATATATATATATATATATATATACATGTCATTGTGACATGTATATATATATATTTATAGTTCCTAGACTTCTACATACTGTAATAGCCGCTAATTCAATTGCCGGCTTTTGTGAAATCACAGAAGCCGACATGAAATGATACATTGTTTCCACACAGTTAACCATGTCATTTCCTGTATTTTGATATTTGTTTAGAACTTACAATTACATGAGTGTATTTGTGCAAAATTTCAGACATGTAGGGGTTAATTAAAGGTGTAAATTCGTTGAAAAAAAATGCGTGGGCTCCCGCTGTATTTTCTCCAACAGACAGACAAAGCAAGCGAGTGGGGCAGATAATAATAGCCTAGGGAGGGTACATTTTTTTTGTGCCCCCCTGGCTACTAACATCTGCCCCCAGACACCCCAGAAAGGGCAAATCTATAATTAGATTCGCCCTTTCTGGCACTTTGCCCGTCTATTCCCATTGCCCTGTAGCGGTGGCGAATGGGTTAATAATGTCACCTTAATGTCACCTTAGTATTGAAAGGTGACCTTAAGGCAGGTTAATAATTGAGAGCTGTCAATTAGACAACTATCAATTATTAATCCTATTGTATGATAGAAAAATCAAACACACACAGTTTAATAAAAAAGAAGTTTAATGAAATAATCACACAGTTTTTGACCATATTTTATTTTCCTGCTAAAACCATTTCCTGTAATAAAATAAAATAAAAAAGCAAAATGATTCTTACCAATCCGATGTACAGTCAGGTCCCACGGTGTAATCCATCAGAAAGGGTTAACAGGTTACAGGTCGCAGAGAGCTAATAATGCTGTCTCAGACCTGTATTTGTCATGGGTGCATCGCCATGAAGATCGTCGCGATTGCACATTCTGACTTCTCACAGCTGAGCTGCTGTTTCTTTGTTTTTTGGTAATGAGAGAGTTAATTTTTCCTAGCTCTTTGCTAAGGCTAGGTGCAGCCTCGCCCGGCTGCTTTTGATTATGTTCTAATTAGTTTCCTTTATATTCCTGCCAGTCTGGGTGTTAGACGCCGGTGAAAGCATTCATGTAGTTTAGCAGACTGGATCGGTTCTGAGAATATTTAAGCTAAGAGCTCCTTAGTTTTTTTACTCTTACAGCTTATAGTTTTTCTCTGAGACCTTAGGTGTTCCTACTGTGTGTGAGTGTTGTATGTAAGACTTTATTTACTTTATTTCTTGTCTTTGTTGTTTGTCTTTCTGTTCATTAACCGTTACCTGTTCATTCCCTTTGGTGATAATCAGGGTCCTTCTTAGGACTAGAATACAGTTGGCAGGGATTGATAGGAGACAGGGTTTACGCTGGTGGCCTGGACCTCTGTACCTTTAACAGTACCTCCAGGTTGAGGGATTAGTTAGGACCCCAGTTTAGGGTCAGCTTAGACCCCGGTCACCCTCTAGCCGGAGACAGCGTATAACGGATTCCGTTTTGACCCTCTGGACATTCTGTCAGGTAAATCTATGTTATCATATATCTATGCGCATGTTATATGTATGTTGCCCTTTTGATATAGATTACTGACATCACATATATATATCTGCTATACAGCGTGACAGTATTCCCTGAATGAATAAGTTACTCTCCCAGCGAAAGGAGAGGAATAGATTCATGAATGGAGCTTAATTGATTTATTGCCACTTTCACTTCAGTGACCTGACCTAAGGTGAAAGTGGGATACAATCAATTAAGCTTCATTCATTAATCACATCCTCTCCTGTCGGCAGGAGATAAGCTCATTCATTCAGGAGCTATCAGATGAGCACTGTTATGTTTCGGTAGCTGAGGAGTGCAGGTAAAAAAGGCAATACACCAGAGCAGTTGGAATCTATGAGATTGCAGTACCCTGACTAACCACCACAACTAGAGGCAGCCGTGGAGCGTTCCTACGTTGGTCCTAGACGCCTCATCACAGCCTGAGAAACTAACTACACCTAAAGATAGAAATAGGAAAGCTATCTGCCCCGGAGCAGAACCCCAAAGATAATAGAAAGCCCCCAAACATGTAATGGCGGTTAGACAAGATGAAATACTGACACAGAAAGAAAATAGTATGAGCAAACGTTGGGGCGGGCCCAAACTAACTAAATAGAAAAGGATAGGAAGGGTACTTACTGCAATCCCAGAAAACCCTGAAAGGCACCAACTCTACTAATTTCAAAAACACCTGAGATCACACGACCTCTACCACCTAAATTAGTTCTCTGGTGTAACAAAATCAAAACAGCAGCCACTGAAAAAACTGGAAAAAGCAAATGTACAAAACATCAGTGGCTGAACTAAACTGAGAGGGCAAAAGCCCCCGGAGGTGACCCTGAAGGCCCCCACAGAAGTGCAGGACAAAATGCAAAAATATAGCACAAACACAAAAGAATAAAATGTCTTATCTGTTAGCAGGAGATGCAGACACGACACAGCAGGCTACAAGGGAAACAGGAATAAAGGATCCAGACCAGAACAATTGATCACCGGCAACCCTGATGGGAAGGTGACTCCCTTATATAAGACCAATCAGTAACACCTGATTCCCAGTCCTCACAATCTTCACTGGACAGACTAGCACCGCTTGTAACCACCAGAGGGAGCCTCTGCTCAGAACTCATCTCAAACCCATTCACAACAGAGCACGCAGGATTACTTGCGCTGCTTATCTGATTGCTAGTTAACCCTTTGTGAAGGATTACATCGTGGGACGTGACAGATTGCCAGATAGGTAAGAATAATGTTGTTTTATTATTTTATATTTATTTTAGAAGAACAAGGGCTTCGAACGGATTAAGAGTTAAATAAAAGATGGTCAAAAATATGTGTTTTTATTTCATTAAAATTATTTATTCTTAAAGTGTGTGTGTGTTTTTTTATTTACTTCAATAGGATTAATAATTGATAGTTGTCTAATTGACAGCTCTCAATTATTAACCTGCCTTAAGGTCACCTTTCAATACTAAGGTGACATTAAGGTGACATTATTAACCCATTCGCCACCGCTACAGGGCAATGGGAATAGACGGGCAAAGTGCCAGAAAGGGCGAATCTAATTATAGATTTGCCCTTTCTGGGGTGTCTGGGGGCAGATGTTAGTAGCCAGGGGGGGCACAAAAAAAATGTACCCTCCCTAGGCTATTATTATCTGCCCCCACTCGCTTGCTTTGTCTGTCTGTTGGAGAAAATACAGCGGGAGCCCACGCATTTTTTTTCAACGAATTTACACCTTTAATTAACCCCTACATGTCTGAAATTTTGCACAAATACACTCATGTAATTGTAAGTTCTAAACAAATATCAAAATACAGGAAATGACATGGTTAACTGTGTGGAAACAATGTATCATTTCATGTCGGCTTCTGTGATTTCACAAAAGCCGGCAATTGAATTAGCGGCTATTACAGTATGTAGAAGTCTAGGAACTATAAATATATATATATATATATATATATATATAATACATGTCACAATTACATATATATATATATATATATGTATTCTATGTGTGTATATCTATTCTTTCTATTCTTTATTAAAGCTGTCAGTGTGATTTTACAGTATAGCCGGGGATGAATTGCCGGCTTTTCTAAAGGACACCGATGCGATTTAATCGCAAGTCACACATGCGGTCCGTTTGTAATCAGATTTTTCATCGCTCCCCATAGACTTGCATTGGCGATAGTCGACCCACAATCGGTGACAATCGCAGCATGCTGCGATTGCACACGGACGTTTAAAACGGACCACAAAAATCTGATACTAGGAGCTGCTCCATAGATTAACATAGGGCAGACTGCAATACGATTTTTCATCGTATTGCAGTCGTCCGATTCTGTCGCCAGTGTGACGCCGGCCTAATATTAAAAACCTTTCCACTTGTCAAGTGACGTAAATGTGAACAAGGCAGAGGGACTGAACCCACCAGTTGAAGCATAGGCCAGACAGGATGCCTTGACGTGGCGGGATGGCTTGTACATTCTTTTGATCAAAATTATGTTTACCAAATACCCTTATTATTATTATTACAACTTCATGCATGTTTTGCAATATATTTTTTATTTTGTTTTATTTTAGGATATTTGCTTCTTGTTTTTTGTTTTCTCTGTTTAATGGTCATGTGTTTGATATGCATTTACATTTTGCATACACATCTACTTACTTTTTCAGTTCAGACCCAGTTTTTCATTTAGTTCTCAGTGCATCTTGTGCATATAAGGGTGTGACCGCCCTGCTTTTGAGCTGAAAAATCCATCCTGTCTGGCCTATGCTTCAACTGGTGGGTTCAGTCCCTCTGCCTTGTTCACATTTACGTCACTTGACAAGTGGAAAGGTTTTTAATATTAGAGTAGGACTGTCCCACAAAGGGTTGCCTTGACGTGGCGGGATGGCTTGTACATTCTTTTGATCAAAATTATGTTTACCAAATACCCTTATTATTATTATTACAACTTCATGCACAACTTGTGCATATAAGGGTGTGACCGCCATGCTTTTGAGCTGAAAAATCCATCCTGTCTGGCCTATGCTTCAACTGGTGGGTTCAGTCCCTCTGCCTTGTTCACATTTACGTCACTTGACAAGTGGAAAGGTTTTTAATATTAGAGTAGGACTGTCCCACAAAGGGTTGCCTTGACGTGGCGGGATGGCTTGTACATTCTTTTGATCAAAATTATGTTTACCAAATACCCTTATTATTATTATTACAACTTCATGCATGTTTTGCAATATATTTTTTATTTTGTTTTATTTTAGGATATTTGTTTCTTGTTTTTTGTTTTCACCTGCGTGTTTGTAAACATTGTGGAGATGGGATTTCATAAAATCCCCTCCACTATGCTGTAACATCTGGCCGCTGCAGATTGGATGCTGCGTCCAATCTGCAGCAAATATTGAACGAATCCAGAATGTGGAAATATACCCTAATAAAGAAAAATAAAAGCACAGGGGGCATGAGATTTCTATTAATCCCATTCATTTTGCTGAAACTGCCTTTTTTGTGCAGTGAAAATACACAGCATCAAAAACTCATCGTGAGAACTTAACATAAAACAGCAGGTAATAGAAAAACATGCCTATCAAAACAGAAAAAAAAACTGAGGGTACTACCAATGAGTAAATATGTGAGATCTCCCACCAGACGTCAAAGGCTATGTGCACACGTTGCGAAACTGCCACGGAAATTTCCGCGGCAATCCCGCACCTCCCTGCCGCGGGAAATACACATTTTTTTATTGGTATGCATATTCCCGCCAGACACTAGCGTTTTGCAAGCGTAATTAGCTTGCAGAATGCTAGCGTTTTCCAAGCAATCTGTAGCATCGCTTGGAAAACTGATTGACAGGTTGGTCACACGAGTCAAACAACGTGTTTGACAAGTGTGACCAACTTTTTACTATTGATGCAAACTATGTTGCATCAAAAGTAAAAAAATCTAATGTGAAAAATAATAAAAATAAAAAAAAATCATGATATTCTCACCTTCCGGCGGCCCCCGCAGCCTTCCTGGTCCTCAGCGACGCGGCCGGCCAATCCCGTTCCCAGGCGTCTTTAGCGACAATGACCCCAGATGACGTAGCTGTCTCGCGTGATGCTACGTCATCTGGGGTCATTTTCGCTAAGGACGCCTGGGAACGGGATTGGCTGGAAGCGTCGCTGAGAGGCGGGAAGGCAGCGGGGGCCATCGGAAGGTGATAATAGCACGATTTTTTATTTTAATTATTATTTTAACAGGGATATGGTACCCAGGGCCTGGAGGAGAGTCTCCTCTCCTCCAGACACTGGGTACCATCTGCACTTGAACCGCTTCTT
>JARQOD010000006.1:244255932-244280621 GCA_033576555.1 Oophaga sylvatica | reverse complement strand
CTTTAACCCATTCAAAGCAATTGAATTTATTAGTTGGGACAAAGTTGAGACCTCTTGTCAGTAGAGCTGACTCTTCTCTGCTCAAGGAGTGCGAGGATAGGTTAATAATTTGTCCTTTTATTGATTGAACCTGGTTCTTAGGTGATAGCCCATCCTCGCTCCCTGCTCCAAAAAAGAAGAAGAAGAGGAGGAAGAAGAGGAAGGAGGTATTGATGGACAAGGTGCAGGGAAAGATGGGGCAGTATGTCTCATCTGAAAGCCCCCCCTTTGTGTAGCTCTCCCCCTTCTGCCACCCCTTGGTTGTCTTCCTCTCGTATTCTGCCATCTATGTCTGGAGAAAGTTCCTCTGAACTGTGTCCCTCCTATATTAGTGTCCGATCTCTCGGTGTCGGAAGTGTCAATGTCTGAAGATGACGCCTCAGAATAACTATCTCTCTGGAAGTTGAGAATCTGATTCTCACTAAAGTCTTTGAGATCACGTTGGAATTGTAACTGTTTTCGTTCTTTCAATAGGGCTTGGTATCTTTCTACTGATGTCTGTAAAAGACCCTCCCTTCTGTTGAAATCTGGATCTGTTTTAAATTTGAGTACACCTTCGATAAGTTTATTTAGTTGTACAGTGGTTTTTTCGAACACTTTTTTCTCCTCTATCAATATGATTTGCATAAATCTAGTAGAAGAGTCAATAGATTCCTTGAGCCACAAGCTCATTAACTCTTGTGATGCTATTCTCGGGGAAGGATTAATGTTGATCCTGAGGCCCCTCGGAACAATCCTATTTTTTAGATAATTTTCAATAGTCCTAATTTCCCACCAGGACTTCAAGTGTTCTTTATAGGCGCCATACAGATCATTAAACAAATTCTTGAGAGTCAGAGGGCCTGTAGGTGTGACACTAGTACCTCCTACACTAAATGCCTGATTTGCATCCTCAAGCCATACATCTGGGTTGATGGGTCCTACCAGGAAACTTGCCATATCAATCCAGAATTCTCAAGTAATAATCAAAAAATAGGTAATCTAATAGGGCTAGTAAAGCAAAAATCATATGAAAAAAACAAAAATGAAATACTTTATTGATAATTTACCTTAATAAGTAACACCAAAAATTGACATACAAAATATATACATGTAGTGTTCAAGACTAAAATACTGGGCCCATCTGGATGTCCCTAGTAGGTAGCTGTGCTGTTACCTGCCTTGCCGCGGAGGTTGGCACCCTAGGGGGAGCGTAGTGGTGCCCCCGCTCACCGATGGCTGACCCTAGTGGCCCTGATATACCCTGCGGACTTTTGGATCCCACTGCCCAATGGCTAAGGGGACCCCTATATCTAGACAGAGACCTTCTGTGCTAGTACATCCCTATGTCCCAATAGTGTAAAAACAGAGAACACAGGTATTCAATATATAGTGGTAACTGTTCAGTGTTTAGTTAGAACCAAAATTGGTGAGATTAGAGCTAATTAGATAGGATAGCCTAGTTACCAACTGATTTCCACAGCCACTGTCAACATCACGTGGCTTGTAAATATGTATGTACACATTCTACTCTAGGCATATCCTGTATCACAGATTGATTAACAACAAATTCTAGATGTGCCCCTGATAGGGCACTATAGTGTCAAAGTGCACTTGTACCGCGGTAGTTCGTGATCACGTGCCTCATGAATATATATGGTCTAGTCTAAAGTGTGTCAGATGTCGCAAGACGCTTCTCAAAGTGTTCAGCGTTAAGATGTACTTTTATCAGAAAAATTCAAAGCCTTAATGTAAGCACGCCCAGGCGATTTGAGATCGCCTAATTAATATATGATATATAGCGTCATAGGTACTTTATGTCAGGGTAATTGATGATCACTGAGTTGATGAATCTCTATGAGCGATATACCCCAGATAAATAAATGCTGTAAACTGAAACACAAAATATTATATATATATATGCCGCGTTCATACCCATCATGCGACTATCTATCGCCTTGGTATGAATACGCTAAGGCACAAAATCGCACTGATATGAGTGCATTTAAACGCGGCATATATATATATATTTTTGTGTTTCAGTTTACAGCATTTATTTATCTGGGGTATATCGCTCATAGAGATTCATCAACTCAGTGATCATCAATTACCCTGACATAAAGTACCTATGACGCTATATATCATATATTAATTAGGCGATCTCAAATCGCCTGGGCGTGCTTACATTAAGGCTTTGAATTTTTCTGATAAAAGTACATCTTAACGCTGAACACTTTGAGAAGCGTCTTGCGACATCTGACACACTTTAGACTAGACCATATATATTCATGAGGCACGTGATCACGAACTACCGCGGTACAAGTGCACTTTGACACTATAGTGCCCTATCAGGGGCACATCTAGAATTTGTTGTTAATCAATCTGTGATACAGGATATGCCTAGAGTAGAATGTGTACATACATATTTACAAGCCACGTGATGTTGACAGTGGCTGTGGAAATCAGTTGGTAACTAGGCTATCCTATCTAATTAGCTCTAATCTCACCAATTTTGGTTCTAACTAAACACTGAACAGTTACCACTATATATTGAATACCTGTGTTCTCTGTTTTTACACTATTGGGACATAGGGATGTACTAGCATAGAAGGTCTCTGTCTAGATATAGGGGTCCCCTTAGCCATTGGGCAGTGGGATCCAAAAGTCCGCAGGGTATATCAGGGCCACTAGGGTCAGCCATCGGAGAGCGGGGGCGCCACAACGCTCCCCCCTAGGGTGCCAACCTCCGCGGCAAGGCAGGTAACAGCACAGCTACCTACTAGGGACATCCAGATGGGCCCAGTATTTTAATCTTGAACACTACATGTATATATTTTGTATGTCAATTTTTGGTGTTACTTATTAAGGTAAATTATCAATAAAGTATTTCATTTTTGTTTTTTTCATATGATTTTTGCTTTACTAGCCCTATTAGATTACCTATTTTTTGATTATTACTTGAGAATTCTGGATTGATATGGCAAGTTTCCTGGTAGGACCCATCAACCCAGATGTATGGCTTGAGGATACAAATCAGGCATTTAGTGTAGGAGGTACTAGTGTCACACCTACAGGCCCTCTGACTCTCAAGAATTTGTTTAATGATCTGTATGGCGCCTATAAAGAACACTTGAAGTCCTGGTGGGAAATTAGGACTATTGAAAATTATCTAAAAAATAGGATTGTTCCGAGGGGCCTCAGGTTCAACATTAATCCTTCCCCGAGAATAGCATCACAAGAGTTAATGAGCTTGTGGCTCAAGGAATCTATTGACTCTTCTACTAGATTTATGCAAATCATATTGATAGAGGAGAAAAAAGTGTTTGAAAAAACCACTGTACAAATAAATAAACTTATCGAAGGTGTACTCAAATTTAAAACAGATCCAGATTTCAACAGAAGGAGGGTATTTTACAGACATCGGTAGAAAGATACCAAGCCCTATTGAAAGAACGAAAACAGTTACAATTCCAACGTGATCTCAAAGACTTTAGTGAGAATCAGATTCTCAACTTCCAGAGAGATAGTTATTCTGAGGCGTCATCTTCAGACATTGACACTTCCAACACCGAGAGATCGGACACTAATATAGGAGGGACACAGTTCAGAGGAACTTTCTCCAGACATAGATGGCAGAATACGAGAGGAAGACAACCAAGGGGTGGCAGAAGGGGGAGAGCTACACAAAGGGGGGGCTTTCAGATGAGACATACTGCCCCATCTTTCCCTGCACCTTGTCCATCAATACCTCCTTCCTCTTCTTCCTCCTCTTCTTCTTCTTTTTTGGAGCAGGGAGCGAGGATGGGCTATCACCTAAGAACCAGGTTCAATCAATAAAAGGACAAATTATTAACCTATCCTCGCACTCCTTGAGCAGAGAAGAGTCAGCTCTACTGACAAGAGGTCTCAACTTTGTCCCAACTAATAAATTCAATTGCTTTGAATGGGTTAAAGATCTCAATTTATTCTGTAGAAAACTAAAGTGGAAGAAATTCTTCAAACAACATAACCGTGAGGAGTGTCTCAGACAGGGTATAGATGAGGAAGATTTTGATACATATCGAACTCTGGCGGGTCTTCTTGAGGAGAATGAGCATACAATCGAAAGAGATAGGGGGCCTTATACCACCCTCAAAAATAGGAGCACGAGAATGCCACCTCCTGGTGAAACGAGGAACATTGACATTTTTCTGTCACTGGTTGAGAGGGACCTCAAGAAAATAAGAAATCTCGATTTTGAGTTACAAGATAATATATCAGGGAATGAGAGGAAATCCCTGGAGACACTCAGGAGAAATGATCAATTAGTTATAAAACCATTTGATAAAGGGGGAAATTTGGTCATTTGGACCATGATAAATATAGGAGAATGTGCACGGACATTCTGCTGGACACTAGTACCTATGAGATTATGTCAGTCAATCCATCTATAAATTTTAGAGAGAAGCTCAAGGGACTCCTTGATAGAGCCCTCTTGGACACACTTATCTCTAAAACCGAGTATGAGTTTATGTTGCCCAAATTTCCAGTAGAGGCGACATTTTACGCCTTACCAAAAATACATAAGGGGTTGGACCCCCTCAAGGGGAGACCCATTGTTTCGGGGGTCAACTCCCTTACTCAGAACTGCGGTCTCTACATTGAAGAAATTCTTCATCCCTTTGTTGTCTCTTTACCCTCGTACCTTAGAGATACGTCAGATCTGTTACTCAAACTGGATGGTATCTCCCTAGATGATAATTCCTGGCTTGCATCGATTGATGTGGAGGCCCTATATAGCAGTATACCCCACCACCTAGGAATTAGGGGTGTGGAGCATTTTCTGCAACAAAGATCCATCGCTTGTGGGGGACATAACAAATTTGTGACATCACTGTTAGAGTATACTCTAACCCACAATGCCTTCACCTTTGATGGCAAACACTTCCACCAGCTCAGGGGCACCGCGATGGGGAGCCCCTGTGCCCCGTCGTATGCAAACTTGTTCCTGGGCTGGTGGGAGGAGACAGTAATATTCAAAGATCAAGCTGAGTGGTGGCAAGATAAAATATCGATGTGGCACAGATACATCGACGATGTTTTTGTGGTCTGGACAGGTACGAGGGTGGAGTTTGAAGAATTTGTTAAAGATCTTAACAAGAACAGTTTGAATCTAAGGTTTACCTTTGAAATTCACAACAATAAAATATCATTTTTGGATATCAGGATTAAGAAAAGACACAGGGCAATATATCCACAATGATATATCGGAAACCGACCAGCACTAATAGCCTCCTACACTGGCAGAGTCATCATCCTATCCCACTAAAAAGAGGAATCCCTAAAGGACAGTTCCTAAGGGTCAGAAGGAATTGTTCCAGGAATGAGACATTTATGCGCCAATCAAGAGACATGCAGAGTAGATTCAGGGAAAAAGGCTATCCTGAACATGTCATTAACACAGCCTTTGATCACGCTAGGAGGGCGAACAGACACCAGCTTTTACAAAATAAAGTGAAAGCAGAGACCTCTGAGGTCACTAGGGTGATAGGCACTTTTGACTATGGGCATGATGAGGTGAGGCGCATATTAACCAGGCACTGGGATGTTCTCAGAATGGATCCGGACCTGAAGGACATAGTGGGGTTACGACCCAATATTACCTTTAGGAAGGGAAGATCTATCAGAGATCTGCTGGTACATAGCCAGTATAAGAGACCAGTGAGGGAGGGTACTTGGCTGGATAGGAGACCAATTGGTTTCTATAAATGTGGAAACTGTACATTATGTAGATGGATGTCACCGGCGAAGTGTTTCTTTAGTGCTTCCACAGGATTAAGATTTTTCATGAGAGATTTTTCGAACTGTAGAACCACGGCTGTGGTATATAAAGGCACATGCTCATGCCCGAAGGATTATGTGGGAAAGACCAAAAGGGAGTTCAGGAGAAGAGTTGGGGAACACATGGGAGACATTCGTAACAATAGAGACACCCCCCTAGCACGACACATGAATTCTTGCCACAGTGGCAGTCTAAGTGATATATTCTTTATGATCATTGAAGTGGTACATGTCAACTCCAGGGTGGTGATACTGATAATATTATCCTAAGGAGAGAATGCGAATGGATCTCCAGACTAAATTCTCTTGAACCCTATGGTCTAAATGAAATTAATTCTTTTGCCTGTTTCCTGTAGCCTTCATTCATGTTTTTGGGATTAAGGAGGAAGCTAGGCCATACTCTCCATGTTATAGGATCTCCTATTTGAAAGATCCGCATAGATTTCTATGCGACATTTATATAATACTGTTTTTCCATTTGCCAACATGCTGCCTTGCGGAACTGTGAATTGACACAGTGAGATTGTTAATAATCATAATCCACTGAGACATATGTCCCGAATTATAGGACTTCGTTAATTTAACCAATTGTTATATAGTGATATGCCCCACTGAAATAAATTGGATTTCCCAAACAGCCATTCAACCATTATGATCTTATCTTTATGCGCCCACTGGAGAGTGATACCCCCTTGATATGCGCACCCCTCCGCTCACAGGACGATCTATAAGTGAGCTGAGAGGAGGGAGTGTCTCTGCACCAATACCTGACCTGGACACTATAGGCGGTGCGCAATGATACATTGAACATGCGCACTCGCTCTCCCAAGGGTCAGGAGAGGGCGGAAGTGACGTCTTTGGGGATCGCTCTAGTAAGGGCGGAACTGACGATGGCGGGGATCGAGAATTAACCCCTGATTCACACGGGGAGCAGCGTCAGATGACGCGAATGATGACAAGCACCAATCGCTCACCCAATTGCTAGGGGCGGTGTTTGATGACGTATTGCTTGGCGGTATGTACAAATGGGGAACAGACACACATCACAGGTTAGCCACCACACCATGCACAGGACACCTGAATCCTTTCATCTGGCCTCCTGATGAGCCTGTTTAGGCGAAACGCGTTGAGGCGTTAAAGCTATGTTTTCACAGTGGTAGCCGAAAATTGAGAGAGAGCTAAGTATCGCTTTAATTTGTGCACATTGTCCGCTCGCCACTTTAAACTGTCCTTGGTATGAGTTTATATGAGTCACAAATTTCCATCAATTGGCCTGTGGCGTTAGGTATGCCTATGAGATATTTCATACCCATCATGCGACTATCTATCGCCTTGGTATGAATACGCTAAGGCACAAAATCGCACTGATATGAGTGCATTTAAACGCGGCATATATATATATATATATTTTTGTGTTTCAGTTTACAGCATTTATTTATCTGGGGTATATCGCTCATAGAGATTCATCAACTCAGTGATCATCAATTACCCTGACATAAAGTACCTATGACGCTATATATCATATATTAATTAGGCGATCTCAAATCGCCTGGGCGTGCTTACATTAAGGCTTTGAATTTTTCTGATAAAAGTACATCTTAACGCTGAACACTTTGAGAAGCGTCTTGAAACACCTGACACACTTTAGACTAGACCATATATATTCATGAGGCACGTGATCACGAACTACCGCGGTACAAGTGCACTTTGACACTATAGTGCCCTATCAGGGGCACATCTAGAATTTGTTGTTAATCAATCTGTGAAACAGGATATGCCTAGAGTAGAATGTGTACATACATATTTACAAGCCACGTGATGTTGACAGTGGCTGTGGAAATCAGTTGGTAACTAGGCTATCCTATCTAATTAGCTCTAATCTCACCAATTTTGGTTCTAACTAAACACTGAACAGTTACCACTATATATTGAATACCTGTGTTCTCTGTTTTTACACTATTGGGACATAGGGATGTACTAGCACAGAAGGTCTCTGTCTAGATATAGGGGTCCCCTTAGCCATTGGGCAGTGGGATCCAAAAGTCCGCAGGGTATATCAGGGCCACTAGGGTCAGCCATCGGTGAGCGGGGGCGCCACAACGCTCCCCCCTAGGGTGCCAACCTCCGCGGCAAGGCAGGTAACAGCACAGCTACCTACTAGGGACATCCAGATGGGCCCAGTATTTTAATCTTGAACACTACATGTATATATTTTGTATGTCAATTTTTGGTGTTACTTATTAAGGTAAATTATCAATAAAGTATTTCATTTTTGTTTTTTTCATATGATTTTTGCTGGTATGCATGGTCCCCTCACCTCCCTTTCCTGGTATGCATGGTCCTCTCACCCCCCTATCCTGGCATGCATGCTACCCCTCACCCCTATCCCTTTATACATGGTCCCCTCACCCTCTATCCTGGTATGCATGGTCATCACACCCCCCTATCCTGGTATGCATTGTCTTCTCAACACCTATCCCTGTACGCATGTTACCCCTCACCCCCCTATCCTGATATGTATGGTCCTCTCACCCCTCAATCCTGATATGTATGGTCCTCTCACCCCCCCAATCCTGGTATGCATGGTCCTCTCACACCCTATCCTGGTATGCATTCTCACCCCTCTTTCCTGGTATGCATGGTCCCTTCACCCACCCAATCCTGGTATACATGGTCCAAACACCCCCCTATCCTGGTATGCATGGTTCCCTCACTCCCCCTGACCTGGTATGCATGGTCCTCTCACCCCCAAATCCAGGTATGCATGGTCCTCTCACCCCCCTATCCTGGTAGGCATGGTCCACTCACCTCCCCTATCCTGATATGCATGGTCCCCTCACCCCCTGTCCTGGTATGCATGGTCCTCTCACCCCCCTAATACTGGTATGCATGGTCCTCTCACCCCCAATCCTGGTATGCATGGTCCACTCACCCCCTTTCCTGGTATGCATGGTCCTCTCACCCCCCTAATACTGGTATGCATGGTCCTCTCACCCCCAATCCTGGTATGCATGGTTCCCTCACCCCCCTGTCCTGGTATGCATGGTCCTCTCACCCCCAAATCCAGGTATGCATGGTCCTCTCACCCCCCTATCCTGGTAGGCATGGTCCACTCACCCCCAAATCCTGGTATGCATGGTCCCCTCACCCCCCTGTCCTGGTAGCATGGTCCACTCACCCCCCAAATCCTGGTATGCATGGTCCCCTCACCCCCCTATCCTGGTATGCATGGTCCACTCACCCCCCTTTCCTGGTATGCATGGTCCTCTCACCCCCTAATACTTGTATGCATGGTCCTCTCACCCCCAATCCTGGTATGCATGGTTCCCTCACCCCCCTGTCCTGGTATGCATGGTCCTCTCACCCCCAAATCCAGGTATGCATGGTCCTCTCACCCCCTATCCTGGTAGGCATGGTCCACTCACCCCCCAAATCCTGGTATGCATGGTCCTCTCACCCCCTATCCTGGCATGCATGCTACCCTCACCCCCTATCCTGGTATACATGGTCCCTCACCCTCAATCCTGGTATGCATGGTCCCCTCACCCCTTATCCTGGTATGCATGGTACCCCCTCATTATCCTGGTATGCATGGTGCCCCTCATCCCTATCATGGTATTCATGGTCCCCTCATCCCCAATCCTGGTATGCATGGTCCCCCCTCATCCCTTATCCTAGGATGTTTGGTACCCCTCACCTCCCAATCCGGGTATACATGGCACCCTTTACCTCCCAATTCTGGTATGCATGGTCCCCTCATCTCCAGTCCTGATATGCATGGTTCCCCAATTGTGATATGCATGGTACCCTTATCCCCCAATCCTGGTATGCATGGCCCTCACCCCCCCAGTCCTGGTATGCATGGTCCTCTCACTCCCTTATCCTGGTATGCATGATCCCCTCACCCCCTATCCTGGTATGCATGGTTCTCTCACCTCCCAATCCTGATATGCATGGTCCCTCACCCCCTATCCTGGTATGCAAGGTCCTCTCACCCCCTGTCCTGGTATGCATGGTCCTCTCACCCCCCTGTCCTAGAATGCTTGGTCCTCCAACCCCCCTGTCCTGGTATGCATGGTCCCCTCATCCCCTATCCTGGTATGCATGGTCCTCTCACCCCCTATCCGGGTATGCATGGTCGTCACACCCCCTATCCTGGTATGCATTGTCTTCTCAACCCCTATCCCTGTACGCATACTACCCCTCACCCCCTATCCTGATATGTATGGTCCCCTCACCCCTCAATCCTGATATGTATGGTCCTCTCACCCCCAATCCTGGTATGCATGGTCCTCTCACCCCTATCCTGGTATGCATTCTCACCCCCTTTCCTGGTATGCAAGGTCCTTCACCCCCCAATCCTGGTATACATGGTCCACTCACCCCCCTATCCTGGTATGCATGGTTCCCTCACCCCCTGTCCTTGTATGCATGGTCCTCTCACCCTCAAATCCAGGTATGCATGGTCCTCTCATCCCCTATCCTGGTAGGCATGATCCACTCACCTCCCTATCCTGGTATGCATGGTCCCCTCACCCCCTGTCCTGGTATGCATGGTCCTCTCACCCCCCTAATACTGGTATGCATGGTCCTCTCACCCCAATTCTGGTATGCATGGTCCCCTCACCCCCCTTTCCTGGTATGCATGGTCCTCTCACCCCCTATCCTGGTATGCATGGTCCTCTCACCCCCCTATCCTGGCATGCGTGGTCCCTCACCCACCAAACCTGATGTGCATGATCCCCTCACCCCTATCCTGGCATGCATGGTTCTCTCACCCCCCAATCCTGATATGCATGGTCCCCTCACCCCCTATCCTGGTATGCAAGGTCCTCTCACCCCCTGTCCTGGTATGCATGGTCCTCCACCCCCCTTGTCCTGGTATGCATGGTCCCTCACCCCCTATCCTGGTATGCAAGGTCCTCTCACCCCGTATCCTGGTATGCATGGTCATCACACCCCCCTATCCTGGTATGCATTGTCTTCTCAACACCTATCCCTGTACACATGTTACCCCTCACCCCCCTATCCTGATATGTATGGTCCCCTCACCCCTCAATCCTGATATGTATGGTCCTCTCACCCCCCCAATCCTGGTATGCATGGTCCTCTCACCCCCTATCCTGGTATGCATTCTCACCCCCCTTTCCTGGTATGCATGGTCCCTTCACCCCCCAATCTGGTATACATGGTCCACTCACCCCCCTATCCTGGTATGCATGGTTCCCTCACCCCCTGTCCTGGTATGCATGGTCCTCTCACCCCCAAATCCAGGTATGCATGGTCCTCTCACACCCTATCCTGGTAGGCATGGTCCACTCACCTCCTCTATCCTGGTATGCATGGTCCCCTCACCCCTGTCCTGGTATGCATGGTCCTCTCACCCTTCTAATACTGGTATGCATGGTCCTCTCACTCCCAATCCTGGTATGCATGGTCCCCTCACCCCCCTTCCTGGTATGCATGGTCCTCTCACCCCCCTATCCTGGTATGCGTGGTCCTCTCACCCCCTATCCTGGCATGCATGCTACCCCTCACCCCTATCCTGGTATACATGGTCCCCTCACCCTCTATCCTGGTATGCATGGTCCCTCACCCCTTATCCTGGTATGCATGGTACCCCCTCATCATTATCCTGGTATGCATGGTGCCCCTCATCCCTATCCTGGTATTCATGGTCCCCTCATCCCCCAAACCTGGTATGCATGGTCCCCCTCATCCCTATCCTAGGATGTTTGGTACCCCTCACCTCCCAATCCGGGTATACATGGCACCCTTTACCTCCCAATTCTGGTATGCATGGTCCCCTCATCTCCAGTCCTGATATGCATGGTTCCCCAATTGTGATATGCATGGTACCCCTTATCCCCCAATGCTGGTATGCATGGCCCCCTCACCCCCCCAGTCCTGGTATGCATGGTCCTCTCACTTCCTTATCCTGGTATGCATGATCCCCTCACTCCCTATCCTGGTATGCATGGTTTTCTCACCTCCCAATCCTGATATGCATGGTCCCCTCACCCCCTATCCTGGTATGCAAGGTCCTCTCACCCCCTGTCCTGGTATGCATGGTCTCTCACCCCCTGTCCTAGAATGCTTGGTCCTCCAACCCCCCTGTCCTGGTATGCATGGTCCCCTCACCCCCTATCCTGGTATGCATGGTCCTCTCACCCCCCTATCCTGGTATGCATGGTCGTCACACACCCCTATCCTGGTATGCATTGTCTTCTCAACCCCTATCCCTGTACGCATACTACCCCTCACCCCCTATCCTGATATGTATGGTCCCCTCACCCCTCAATCCTGATATGTATGGTCCTCTCACCCCCCAATCCTGGTATGCATGGTCCTCTCACCCCCTATCCTGGTATGCATTCTCACCCCCCTTCCTGGTATGCATGGTCCCTTCACCCCCTAATACTGGTATACATGGTCCACTAACCCCCCTATCCTGGTATGCATGGTTCCCTCACCCCCCTGTCCTTGTATGCATGGTCCTCTCACCCCCAAATCCAGGTATGCATGGTCCTCTCACCCCCCTATCCTGGTAGGCATGGTCCACTCACCTCCCCTATCCTGGTATGCATGGTCCCTCACCCCCTGTCCTGGTATGCATGGTCCTCTCACCCCCTAATACTGGTATGCCTGGTCCTCTCACCCCCAATCCTGGTATGCATGGTCCCCTCACCCCCCTTTCCTGGTATGCATGGTCCTCTCACCCCCTATCCTGGTATGCGTGGTCCTCTCCCCCCTATCCTGGCATGCATGCTACCCCTCACCCTCTATCCTGGTATACATGGTCCCCTCACCCTCTATCCTGGTATGCATGGTCCCCTCACCCTTATCCTGGTATGCATGGTACCCCTCATCATTATCCTGGTATGCATGGTGCCCCTCATCCCTATCTTGGTTTTCATGGTCCCCTCATCCCAATCCTGGTATGCATGGTCTCCCTCATCCCTATCCTTGGATGTATGGTACCCCTCACCTCCCAATCCGGGTATACATGGCACCCTTTACCTCCCAATTCTCATATGCATGGTCCCCTCATCTCCAATCCTGATATGCATGGTTCCCCAATTGTGATATGCATGGTACCCCTTATCCCCAATGCTGGTATGCATGGCCCCCTCACCCCCCCAGTCCTGGTATGCATGGTCCTCTCACTTCCTTATCCTGGTATGCATGATCCCCTCACTCCCTATCCTGGTATGCATGGTTTTCTCACCTCCCAATCCTGATATGCATGGTCCCCTCACCCCCTATCCTGGTATGCAAGGTCCTCTCACCCCCCTGTCCTGGTATGCATGGTCCTCTCACCCCCCTGTCCTAGAATGCTTGGTCCTCCAACCCCCCTGTCCTGGTATGCATGGTCCCCTCACCCCCTATCCTGGTATGCATGGTCCTCTCACCCCCCTATCCTGGTATGCATGGTCGTCACACACCCCTATCCTGGTATGCATTGTCTTCTCAACCCCTATCCCTGTACGCATACTACCCCTCACCCCCCTATCCTGATATGTATGGTCCCCTCACCCCTCAATCCTGATATGTATGGTCCTCTCACCCCCCCAATCCTGGTATGCATGGTCCTCTCACCCCCTATCCTGGTATGCATTCTCACCCCCCTTTCCTGGTATGCATGGTCCCTTCACCCCCTAATACTGGTATACATGGTCCACTAACCCCCCTATCCTGGTATGCATGGTTCCCTCACCCCCCTGTCCTTGTATGCATGGTCCTCTCACCCCCAAATCCAGGTATGCATGGTCCTCTCACCCCCCTATCCTGGTAGGCATGGTCCACTCACCTCCCCTATCCTGGTATGCATGGTCCCCTCACCCCCTGTCCTGGTATGCATGGTCCTCTCACCCCCCTAATACTGGTATGCCTGGTCCTCTCACCCCCAATCCTGGTATGCATGGTCCCCTCACCCCCCTTTCCTGGTATGCATGGTCCTCTCACCCCCCTATCCTGGTATGCGTGGTCCTCTCACCCCCCTATCCTGGCATGCATGCTACCCCTCACCCTCTATCCTGGTATACATGGTCCCCTCACCCTCTATCCTGGTATGCATGGTCCCCTCACCCCTTATCCTGGTATGCATGGTACCCCCTCATCATTATCCTGGTATGCATGGTGCCCCTCATCCCTATCTTGGTTTTCATGGTCCCCTCATCCCCCAATCCTGGTATGCATGGTCTCCCCTCATCCCTATCCTTGGATGTATGGTACCCCTCACCTCCCAATCCGGGTATACATGGCACCCTTTACCTCCCAATTCTCATATGCATGGTCCCCTCATCTCCAATCCTGATATGCATGGTTCCCCAATTGTGATATGCATGGTACCCCTTATCCCCCAATCCTGGTATGCATGGCCCCCTCACCCCCCCAGTCCTGGTATGCATGGTCCTCTCACTCCCTTATCCTGGTATGCATGATCCCCTCACCCCCTATCCTGGTATGCATGGTTCTCTCACCCCCCAATCCTGATATGCATGGTCCCCTCACCCCCTATCCTGGTATGCAAGGTCCTCTCACCCCCCTGTCCTAGAATGCTTGGTCCTCCAACCCCCCTGTCCTGGTATGCGGGGTCCCCTCACCCCCCCATCCTGGTATGCATGGTCCTCTCACCCCCTATCCTGGTATGCATGGTCATCACACCCCCTATCCTGGTATGCATTGTCTTCTCAACCCCTATCCCTGTACGCATGCTACCCTCATCCCCCTATCCTGATATGTATGGTCCCCTCAGCCCTCAATCCTGATATGTATAGTCCTCTCACCCCCCCAATCCTGGTATGCATGGTCCTCTCACCCCTATCCTGGTATACATGGTCCTCTCACCCCCCTATCCTGGTATGCATGGTTCCTCACCCCCCTGTCCTGGTATGCATGGTCCTCTCACCCCCCTAATACTGGTGTGCATGGTCCTCTCACCCCCAATCCTGGTATGCATGGTCCCCTCACCTCCCTTTCCTGGTATGCATGGTCCTCTCACCCCCCTATCCTGGTATGCGTGGTCCTCTCACCCCTCTATCCTGGCATGCATGCTACCCCTCACCCCCTATCCTGGTATACATGGTCCCCTCACCTTCTTTCCTGGTATGCATGGTCCCCTCACCCCTTATCCTGTTATGCATGGTCCTCTCACCACCCTTTCCTGGTATGCTTGTATCTCTCACTCCCCTATCCTGGAATAAATGGTCCTTTCACCCCCCTATCCTGTTATGCATGCTACCCCTCACCCTTCTATCCTGATATGCATGGTTCCCTCACACCCAATCCTCATATGCATGGTTCCCTCACCCCCAATCCTGATATGCATGGTCCCCTCACCCCTTATCCTGGTATGCATGCTACCTATCACCCCCCAATCCTGGTATGCATGGCCCCCTCATTCCCCATCTTGGTATGCATGGTACCCCTCACCCCCCATCCTGATAAGCATGGTACCCCTCATTCCCAATCCTGGTATGCATGGCCCCCTCGCCCCCCAATCCTGGTATGCATGGTACCCTCACCCCCCCCTGCTGTGAATGTATTGGAGACAATTTCTGAGCGGAGGCTCCCTCTGGTGGTTGCTGTCGGTACTGAAGCTGTATCGAATGACTGGGCCTCCTCAGCTGGCAGCGATACCTGGCAATCAGGAGTCACTAACTACACTGATATAAGGGAGCTGCCTTCCCATGATCCACATCAGTGATCAATTGTTGTTTCCTGGTTCATTTGGAAGTCTACTGGTGTCTTGCCTGCGTCTGCTACTTTCAGATAAGATATTTTCTAATTATTTCTATTGTGTTTGCTATTTCCATTTTTGTCTGCATTTTTGGAGGTTAGCTGGGTCCCCTCCTGGGGCCTGTGCTTCTCTCTGTTTTCTGTAGCCACTGTTATTTAATTTTTTTTTCCCTGCTTTTTGAGTGGCTGCGGGTTAGCCTTGTTCACTCTGAGATCTGATTTAGTGGGTGGCGAGATCGTGTGATCTCAGTATTTTTGTAATCAGAAGTGTTGGAAGTTTTGCTAGGGTTTTGCTGGGTTGCAGATAGAATTCTGTTCTTTCCTGTCCTATTTAGTCAGTGTTTGGCCCCTGTATTTGCTCACTATTTTCTGCCTGCGTTTGTGTTTCGTCTTGTCTAACCGCCATTATATGTTTGGGGGCTGCCTATTTCTTTGGGGCTCTGCTCCGGGGCAGTTTGCTTTCCTGTTTCTATCTTTAGGTGTAGCTAGCTCTCCAGCTGTGCCGAGGCATCTAGGATCACCGTAGGTACGTTCCACGGCTGCTTCTAGTTGTGCGGTTAGTTTAGGGATCTGCAACCCATTAGATCCCAACATCTCAGGTGTTCGGCTGCCTTGCTGTTTTGCTCCTGTCGTCCTCAGTTACCAAATCATAACACCCCCCTATCCTGATATGCATGGTCCCCTCACTCCCCTATCCTGGTATGCATGGTCCTCTCACCCCCCTATCCTGGTATGCATGCTACCTCTCACCCCCCTATCCTGTTATGCAGGGTCCCCTCACCCCCCAATACTGGTATGCATGGTCCTCTCACCCCCCCAATCCTGGTATGCATGGTCCTCTCACCCCCCAATCCTTGTAAGCATGCTACCCCTCACCCCCCTATCCTGATATGCATGATCCCCTCACCCGCCAATCCTCATATGCATTGTCCCCTCACCCCCCAATCCTGATATGCATGGTCCTCTCACCCCCCAATCCTGATATGCATGGTCCTCTCACCCCCCTATCCGGTTATGCATGGTCCTCTCACCCCCCTATCCTGGTATTCATGCTACCCCTCACCCCCCAATCCTGATATGCATTGTCCTCTCACCCCCCAATCCTGATATGCATGGTCCTCTCACCCTCCAATCCTGGTATGCATGGTCCCCTCACCCCCATTTCCTGGTATGCATGGTCCTCTCATCCACCTTTCCAGGTATGCATGGTCCTCTCACCCCCCTATCCTGGTATGCATGGTCCTCTCACTCCCCTATCCTGGTAAGCATGCTACCCCTCACCCCCCTATCCTGATATGCATGATCCCCTCACCCGCCAATCCTCATATGGATGGTCCCCTCACCACCCAATCCTGATATGCATGGTCATCTCACCCCCCAATCCTGATATGCATGGTCCTCTCACCCCCCTATCCGGTTATGCATGGTCCTCTCACCCCTATCCTGGTATGCATGCTACCCCTCACCCCCCTATCCTGGTATGCATGCTACCCCTTGTCATGGAAATATATATGTATTCCATATATTCAAAGTATATTCATATATATGCATTCACAGTTAGTGTAATGTATGTGGTACAGTTCATATAGCGTCTTGTGCTTGGGTGCGATGAAAATACTTGAGACACAGGTTGATAAAGAAAGTCTTGTATTGCTTCATACAAATTGGCAAAAATAAACACACAGGTTGCAAACACAGAAGCAGGAGACACAGCAGGCCAGAGTAATCTAAGCTCAGCAATAACTCTCCACAACAGATTCAGATCTTCTTCTCTGTTACCGCAAGTCCATGCAAACGTGAGGCTCTCAAGAGCAGAGTTCAGAGTCCACAAGTGCTTCAGAGTTCCTCAGTAGGAATGGCTGGAGTACAAGGTCCAAGGCTTCAGGAGTCAGAACACAGGTTCACTGCAGGCTAGATTCTGAAGCACTGATTGCTCAGCTGTGGCTGTTTAAGAAGCAAACAGAGAGAATCAGGGCGGGAACATGCAAGCTGGAAAACTCCATTTTGACTGAGGGCAAGATAGCTGCAGCAAAACAGAAAGCAAAGCCACGAACAAATACTGGTTCAGAACAGTCGAAACACATCTTTAACAACTCAATCTATGACGTTTTGAGTGGGTAAGCGACAGCAAGGAGAGCAAAGTAGCTGCCTCTGATTGTTACGGTAACCACCACTAAATAGTGTTCTTCCCTTGAAGTCTGTAATCTCCACAATGAAGTTCCATAGAACATGGATCACACTGGGCGGGAGGGAGTAACGCAGGAAGTAGGTGTCACAGACCAGTTGGTGATAGAAGACGAGGATGGTTTTGTCTCATTGACGAAAGCCTCACTACAACTGACATAGTCCAAAACATCCTTCCTACAAGTGGGCCACCAAAAGAAACGAGAAAGAAATTCCTGTGGTCTTTAGAATTCCCCTATGCCCGGCTATCTTGGAATCGTGAATGAGTTGCAATACTCTCAATCTGACTGTTTCAGGAAATACAGGCGTTGTCCTGAATCCACACACCATTTAAAGACAAGACTTACGTCCTTGGGGTTGTGCCAAAAAGGAATCCGCATGGTATGCTTCCTTGATGTCCTTAAGTAGGTCTTGATTATGAATTACTCCTAGGAATCTAGAGTCAGGAAGAATAGTCTTAGGAGGAGTAATTGGACGTGTCTCTGCTGAGTAAATCCTAGAGAGTGCATCAGCCTTTCCATTGCGCGATCCTGGTCTATAAGAAATGATAAAATTAAATTGGTTTAGGAAAAGATTCCAGCGAGCCTGGCGAGGAGTCAGGCACTTAGCCGACTGATAAACTCAAGATTACGATGGTCTGTCAGAACGACTATTTGCTGTGCAGCTCCTTGAAGAAGGTGTCTCCATTCTTTGAAGGCGGCAATAATGGCCAACAACTCTCTATTGCCCACATCGTAGTTCTTCTCAGCCGAAGACAACTGCTGGGAAAAGAAGGCACAGGGATGCAAGACATTCTTCTCACCTGTTCTCTGAGAGAGTATAGCTCCCACGGCACAGTCTGAAGCATCCACCTCTATTATGAAGGCAAGCTCTGGGTTGGGATGTACTAGGATAGGTGCAGTGGTAAATTTATCTTTTAGACGGGAAAATGCTTCCTGGGCTTGGGGAGTCCAGGAGAACTTAGACTCTTTCCGGGTAAGTTGGGTGATAGGTGACACTACCTCAGAGAAATTTCTAATGAAACGTCTATAGAAGTTTGCAAACCCGATGAAGCGCTGTACCTCCTTCACATTTCTAGGACTTGGCCAATCATTGATGGCTTGGGTTTTATTTCCATCCATACTAATTCCTTGTGTAGACAGTACATACCCCAGAAATTGAATTTCGGTCTTATGGAATTCACACTTTTCAAGCTTGATGTAAAGATGATTTTGTCTTAGACGTTCCAAGACCATTCTCACATGTCCATGATGTTCCTCTGTGGAGTTAGAAAAAATTAAAATATCATCCAAATAAATTACCACGAATGTATCCAGGAGATCCCTGAAGATGTCATTCACCAAGTGTTGGAAAGTGGCTGGGGCGGTACTCAGACCAAAAGGCATAACTAGATATTCAAAGTGTCCATAGCGTGACCTGAATGCAGTCTTCCATTCATCCCCAGGTCTAATACGGACTAAGTTATAGGCCCCACGAAGATCTAGTTTAGAAAAAATTTTGGCATGTCGCACTCTCTCCAATAACTCAGGGATTAAAGGCAATGGATAACGGTTTCTAATAGTAACCTTATTGAGTTCCCTATAGTCTACGCATGGTCTCAGGGATCCATCTTTCTTCTTTACAAAGAATATGGGTGCCCCTGCAGGAGATGAAGAGGGGCGTATGAAGCCCTTGGCTAGATTTTCGTCTATGTACTCTTTTAAAGCCTTCAGCTCGGGCCCCGCCAGGGGGTAGATCTTACCAAAAGGTATCTCTGCTCCAGGCAATAATTCAATTGGACAATCATATGGACGGTGAGGAGGAAGCTGGTCAGCGTTCTTCTTGTCACATAAATCCACATAGTCCTGGTATACAGCTGGTAGTTCAGGGACTGACATGGTTCCTTTAGGAACAGAGCAAGCTGAAATTTTTGGACTCATCTGTTTCTCTGGAAAGTGTAATTCCTTGGTCTCCCAGTTAATGGTAGGATTCTGAGCCTGCAGCCATGGTAGCCCTAGAATAATGGGAAAGTGAGGAGAAGAGATAAGCATAAAGGACAGTTTCTCTTGATGATCTTTACCCATAAGAACCTTTAAAGGCTCTGTTTCCTGATCCACTGGTCCAGAGGTCAGCAGGGAGCCATCCACAGTTTCCATCTGTACTGGAGTAGCCTTCTTCACTGAACGTATTCCCTGTTTCAGAGCAAAGGAGACATCCATAAAATTTCCACTTGCACCTGAGTCGATCATAGCAGAGCTAGACACCCAGGCTGAGTCAACCCAGAGTTTGATGGAAAGAAAACAGTGAGAATTGTTTTTTTTACAACTCAGCTGGGACACCGCTGAGGAAACTTGAAAGATGGCAGCATTTACACAGTCAACGTCCTCAGAGGTAACGGAGTTTAAGTCCGAGAAATCAAGATCTGTTGCTGCAGATCTCTCTGGAGCCTGAGGCTCGGACCTGACAGATCCCCTCTCGCAACACTCACAATGAATGAGTGCTGCAGTAGTCTTGCGAGAACGGCTGGGGCAGTTAATAATAAAGTGCCCTGACTTACCACAATAAAAACATAGATTCTCCTTAAAACGATGTTCCTTGCGTGCATCACTAACCCGTCGTAGTAAAGAGTCTACCTGCATGGGTTCAGGTTCAGGTTCCCGTGTAATCCTATTCAAAGGTTCCTTAGCTGGAGAGGAAGGTAGGAAAAGGTTAGTACGATTGCTTTCGAACCATCTCTCTTGCCTGCGTTCAGTTAAACGAGTATCAATACGGATGCAGTAGTTAATAAAGTCACCTAACGCAGTGGGAGGGTCGGCACGAGCAAGTTCATCCTTAATCAGTGGGGATAACCCCTTTCGAAAAATAGATTTTTTGGCGGAATTGTCCCAGGTGGTATCAAGGGCCCATCTCCTGAAATCCAAGGCATATTCAGCTACCGAGTGCTTACCTTGGCGCAAAGCTAACATGGCTGCTTCAGCTGTTGCACCTCGATTGGGGTCATCAAACACCTGCCCCATGGCTGAAATAAAATCATCAAGGTGATTCAAACAATCATCCTCAGTCTCAATCAGAGGGTTTGCCCACATCAAAGCCTTGTTGGTAAGCAACATAATTATAGTAAGCACCTTAGATCGTTCAGTAGGAAATTGTGAAGCATGTGCAGAAAAAAAAAAGATTGCATTGATTAACAAATCCCCTGAATTTTTCACGTTCACCACCAAAACGAAAAGGGGGCAACTTGGGAATCCCAGAACTCGGGGCCACGGCAGGAGCCTGGACTCGCCCCTCCAGAACCTCAATCCTGGCTCGCAAATCCTGGGTAGTCTGTCCAACCACTTGCAAATTGTGATTATTTAGGTCCTGAAGATTTGTAAAACGGGTCTTTATATTCTGCAAATCTGCAAGGATATTATCAGTCACTCCGCAAAGTTCCTTTATGCGGGCCTCCATTTTCCAGATCTTTTAAGACAGGATACTGGAAGAAGAGGAGAAAAAAAAAAACAATAGTGTTCACCTGTGGCAACACTGAAGAAAGAAAAAACTTTAAGGGAACTGCTCACCTGGAATGGTTGTGAGAAGTCACAACCACTATCATCACAGAAAGCTTTCAACCAGACATCTGATATCCAGAGTTTCAGCAGACAAAAAGAGAAAAAAAAAAAAAAAAAACAATAGTGTTTACCTGTGATAACACTGCAGAAAAAAAACTTAAGGGAATTGCTCACCTGGAATGGTTGTGAGAAGTCACAACCACTGTCATCACAGAAAGTACAACCGGACATCCGATATCCACAGTACAGCAGACAAGCCTTTCCAGACCCAGCAGACACTAACGTTTGGCTTCAGAATCTTGTAATGTATGTGGTACAGTTCATATAGCGTCTTGTGCTTGGGTGCGATGAAAATACTTGAGACACAGGTTGATAAAGAAAGTCTTGTATTGCTTCATACAAATTGGCAAAAATAAACACACAGGTTGCAAACACAGAAGCAGGAGACACAGCAGGCCAGAGTAATCTAAGCTCAGCAATAACTCTCCACAACAGATTCAGATCTTCTTCTCTGTTACCGCAAGTCCATGCAAACGTGAGGCTCTCAAGAGCAGAGTTCAGAGTCCACAAGTGCTTCAGAGTTCCTCAGTAGGAATGGCTGGAGTACAAGGTCCAAGGCTTCAGGAGTCAGAACACAGGTTCACTGCAGGCTAGATTCTGAAGCACTGATTGCTCAGCTGTGGCTGTTTAAGAAGCAAACAGAGAGAATCAGGGCGGGAACATGCAAGCTGGAAAACTCCATTTTGACTGAGGGCAAGATAGCTGCAGCAAAACAGAAAGCAAAATGGCCGACGAACAAACTGAGTTTCAGAAACAGATACACAGAACCTTACAGTTAGATAGATCTCACTTGCTAAAAATCCTGTGCTCACACATATCTATGCCAGCTATAATCAGTCGTTTTAAACGACCCTGGCCTTCATAAAATACAGAAAGTTTTAATAGATATCTATTGTTTACTTTATAGTCATGCAAGAAAACTAGGGCAAAAGAACATAAAACAATAAATCTGCAACTTCAGCTCTTTTATCATAATTATCATAATTATCATACTTACACTAGAACAGCCAATAATCTAGCAGCTTTTAATTGTATGTTAATTGAATAACCAGCCCCTTTTTGTAAACGTATAAAACCTTGAATGAATAATAAATGAGTAGTCTTGACGAACTGCTATACTGACACTTCCGTTGTGGACAGTTTCATTTCATTCTGAGCGCTCAAAAAGACATTAAATAGAAAACTGGGAACGGCAATCAGCAAACACTTCAGGATAGATTTATCCTAATTAAATTTCCATAACACCCTCACCCCCCAATCCTGATATGCATTGTCCTCTCACCCCCCAATCCTGATATGCATGGTCCTCTCACCCTCCAATCCTGGTATGCATGGTCCTCTCACCCCCAAATCCTGATATGCATGGTCCCCTCACCCCCAATCCTGATATGCATGTTCCTCTCACCCCCTATCCTGATATGTATGATCCCCCTCACCCCTATTAAACTGCACATATAAAAAAACCCCATTAATACTCACCTTTCTTCCCTGTGCTCCAACGCTGTCCCGTTCTGCCGGAGGCCGGGAGAGGAGTGAGGCGCCATAGTACGCCCATGCCCATACCAAGCTGTCCGGCACCATATTGCTGAAGACACACTGCAAATGTGTCTTCAGTAAAATGGCGCCGGATAGCGCTATGCGCGATTCCAACGCTGCTCTCCTGCCCCGTTCTCCGGCGAGAATGGAAGCGCCACGGCAACGCTCCTCCCTGTCAGGTAAGTATGTAAGTATGGCGCCGGAGATAGCGGTATGCATTCAGTGTCTACGCATACCGCGATCTCCGGCGCCATACACACTCCTCTTACCTGAAACCGGTGGATGCGTTCTTCTGTCTGGAGCCAGACTGCGCAGGCGCTTCGCGCTTGCGCAGGCAATAAAGGCTTCAGACAGAGTGAAGCTCCTACTGTTATATTATAGATGCACTCCCCATAGGAACAGTCTATAGTATAATGCACTCCCCATAGGCAGCCTCTGTATTATAATGCACCCCCATAGGAACAGTCTATAGTATAATGCACTCCCCATAGGCAGCCTCTGTATTATAATGCACCCCCATAGGCAGCCTCTATATTATAATGCACCCCCATAGGCAGATTCTGTATTATAATACACCCCCATAGGCAGCCTGTATATTATAATGCACTCCCCATAGGCAGATTCTATATTATAACACAACCTCATAGGCAGCCTCTATATTATAATGCACTCCCCATAGGCAGCCTCTATATTATAATGCACTCCCTATAGGCAGCCTCTATATTATAATGCACTCCACATAGGCAGCCTCTATACTATAATGCACCCCCATAGGCAGCCTCTATATTATAATTCACTCCCCATAGGCAGCCTCTGTATTATAATGCACCCCCATAGGCAGCCTCTATAGTATAATGCACCCCCATAGGCAGCCTCTATATTATAATTCACTCCCCATAGGCAGCCTCTGTATTATAATGCACTCCACATAGGCAGCCTCTATACTATAATACACAAAAATAATTAATAAATACTCACATCTCTTCCTCCTGGCTCCTGTGCTGCTCCGAGCTCCCGCTCCTCTCCTGACAGCGGGCGCCGGGTAGTGATGTCATCGCGCCAGCTGTCAGTGTCTGCGTCAGACGCTGACAGGAGGAGATGGGAGATACAGCCGATACAGCTGACCCTGCGATGACGGGCGGTGGCCCACTGCTGGCACCGGGCCCCCCACTGCCTGCTCAGGGACCCATAGTGGCCGGGTGGCAGTGCAGGGCCCATACAGTTACAGTGGTGTAGCTACAGGGGGGTCCCCTCAGAGCGCGGGCCCCTGGGTGACCACCACATATACCATGTTCCAAATTATTATGCAAAACATTGATGGTATTGTGTCTCAGGGTTCTTTGAATCACTGAAATCAATCTCAGACACCTGTGATAATTAACCACCAAAGCGAAAAACAAAAAACGGACCAAAAAATTCAATAACAATAAATAAATGAATCCGCATGAAAAAGGAGGATTTTGTGCAAAAAATATATAATTTATTAGACAGAATTATTGAAGTTTAGACAAAGAATGTATCAACATGAGGTAGTTAATATGAGCAGCTAAATAATTGGCAAATTCATAAGATGTAAAATATTTAACCAGACAAAAAATAATGTCCCATTGGCACATATCGCTAAGGTTGTAAACTATATGGGAGTCAAAAAATGGTATAACAGTACATGGGGGATAGCAGAGACCTGAAAGGAAAATGTGATGTAACAATATAATGAGATTCCTCAGGTCTCTATTTGATAGTGAGTAACAGGTGCCGCAATAATCAAAGCATATAATTGTGCAATAGCATCCACAGTCA